>OW388290.1:51174052-51774052 GCA_936450465.1 Gibbula magus | reverse complement strand
GACATTAAAATGATTTATAGATGTCTTACACTAGTTCAACGGTTTCCACCAAAATCTGGAAACCAAAATCTTATCTTTCGTGATTTCTATAATAATAAAAACAAATTTAACACGTCACGCAAGCAACATGAAATACTCTAACAATCACCTGAAGCAATCATTATAACAATGTGTATAATACCAAGATTTTGCTTCATAAACATTTTGGCTTCTTGTTTTTAATGTTGATTACAGGCAAATTGTAACAGTTCCTATGTTATTTAAAAGGAGATCAAATGTACTCTCAAATAATTCTTCATAAACAATGACATGATAACAATTACTACTGTGGTCAGTTAAAACATTAAGTGCCCGAGTTTAATAGTTTTCGTGTCGAAATGTCCATTGAAAGAAAATAGTCATCCGTTTACTTAATAATACTTTCTTAATTTACTGGGTAATAAAATATTTTGTAAATGTGTGAATACAATTTTTCATTGATATTTCAGAGTTTTAACATCCTAAACCAGCGAAAGAAAATTGCAAAAGTACAAGACTTAAGGTCAACCTAAAGGCGAGATAGTCGTGCATTATTGTAGAATCAGGGTAAGTTCTATGCTTTATTTCGATCACTGAGAAATAAATGAAATACTAAAATCTTGTCTTGTTTAACAGCATTTTAATCAAACTCGTGAATGACAGTGCTTTCGCCTGGTAGACACCTATGCTGTGGTAAACCATACCACCAAACTTTTCTACAAATAAGACAAGTACGTTATAAACAGTTAGGCTAGTTTTACGTGAATTCTAAGCTTACATGAATGGTTATCATTTATTGAACATGAAGCCTCCAAACGTTATAAGATTTCATTTTCCAATAGCTAGTGCTAGATAGTCGTGCATTATTGTAGAATCAGGGTAAGTTCTATGTGGTTTATCACCTTATTGTAAAAAGTCCAAGACGCGTTGAACCATACATTTCATATTCAAACAACACTTATCTGACACTACTAACATCTATAGTTTACCAACGTCCTCTAATTTACATTAAAGCCAAAGATTCGTACAGAACATGGCTGAAAGTAATCTTTCATACTTTCACTTACATGTGTTGAACAATAACACTGACGGACAGCTGGCATGTAGCTGTTAAAATGGATTTTACAGACCCTGGTGACTGTTGGTACCAGCTCATTGGGTAAAAGATGACGTCATAAAATTTATAACAATTTCATTAGCATATGACATTTAGATATGGGGATAAAATAAGCACCCCCAATATTCAAAACTAAAATGTATTGCTCTGGGAGCGTTAAGATAATTTGACTGAATTGATCACATCACTCGACATGAGAAAAGTAGATTTTGTGACAGATCTCCTCAAAGAAAAATTGCCCTTGTGCCTAAACTAAACCTAAAGCACACAAACGTTCTCCTTGTTTTTACAAAATGCATTGTTAAATGGTCTTCAGGTTGACTATTTTCAAGATGGTTATTCAGGTTAAATACAGGTTTATATAATTTTGCACTTACTTTGTATATTTCAAATTATGTCAAAATATGATTGACTATGGTGTCTTAAGATTGCTCTTCACAACCTTTTCAACCTCATTGTTTTTTCTGGTTTAAGTGAATAGTAAAGAATACAATTATTCACAAAAACAAAATATATCTTATTTCCAAAGTCATGTGTAGTTATGTATGGAAATGGATAATTATTGCATTTCCTTGAATATTCGAACGAGACAACTCTAGGGAACGTCAATATGTCATAAACCTACAACAGTATACTACACAGTATAAGGGACATGATATATGACCCGTGATTTATATAATGAACACTTACGCTTTTTTTACAAAATGTTATCAATAACTAGTTGAACGCAAAGGTCAATAATGAAAAATCAAAAGCGGATAGATACATTGATAGCTAATGTTTTTTTAATATTAAATATCGTTTTGCGTAAAATATTGTTCAGATGCAAAACATGATTCAATGTGTGGATGAAATTCCACATTGCCTTCTTCTACAGTGTTTTAATATTATTTTTTAATCTTTAAAGCAATTCATAAATGGCAGCCTAACTTGGAGAATAGTGCAAAACATTCATAACACAATGTTTTTCAGAGGTTCCTGTGATGTCTGTGGTACAATATTGAATGAGTGATGTTATTTGAAGAACGATTCTCCACTAATACAATATCCTTTTCATGTGGGTGATTTAACCCTAGTTTACATTTATTCACTCGAGCTGGCTCCATTCCTAAATTGCTTCTGACAGAGTATGACGTAAGTTCAGCAGTTATCAAATAAACTCTACCAAAAAGGAAATAATAATTCAAGATTGCAACGATTGGACAATGAAATGGTATAACGTTTGAAGCCATCATGTTCAATAAATGATAACTATTCATATAAGCTCAAAATCCATGTAAAACTAACCTTTTAAAAGTCTTTTGGATGACCATTTTGCAGTATTTGTAGAAACGATTACGTATGGCAGTATTACATTCTCATATGGATGTGGGATAGGAAAAGTACCATAAAGCATAAATCAATATAAAATTAGGATAGTAATACAGTCGTGCAATATGGTTTCCATGGTCGATTTCTGTACTGGATGGTACATTCTCTTTTGCACAGCTGAAAGTTCTACTTTCTCTATATTTGCCCTTTTCGGTACTTCAACAACACAAGCAGGAAAGGAGTCACTTAAAAAATCATAAACAAAGCATTTCCTAGGCTTGTGTCATTGTGACGTCACGGCCGCTTACGATTATAATATCATTTCCATTCTCATTCTAAATATATACATCACTTTGTTCACACATTATTGTCTTTCAAAACTGCTCTTAACATACAACTCTTTTTTTGGTTTCTCTTAAAAATGAACGATGTCCAAATAAAACCATATATAATAAAATACATAATCTAATGATACAATACTAAAGACGACCAGTTTGATGATATTTTTTATAATTTGGTATTTACAGAGAGAAAGTGATGAGAATCACGAGTCTAATAAACATGATATTAACATGTTAGTATTGTATTCATTACTCTCTGAGTTATATCAAGCTTAATTGCATTAACAAATGATAACATCATACATAGAGAATACTCAATATTAAATACAAATACCATCTCACGAGCTTCATAAATATGTGATTAAACGGAACCTAGTTTAGTATTCTATTTATTACTCACTGATTTAAATGCCACCTAATTCCATGAAGTCGTCGATAAATGGGACACATTTCATTGCGACCGCAGCGCTAATATTGTGACGTCATATGTATGTTATTATGACGTCACGTCAATCGGCAGCACGCGATGTGTAATAACATTGTAGATTTATTAAACAGCGATATCTTCAACGGGCGAATACTAAAGAGTTGTATTCTTCAGGTCTCACTAGAGATACCCTGTGTTTGCTATCTTACTAAAAAAATAAAAATTGTTTTATGTCACTTACGTCTCCTTTTTGTGGATTCAAGTGTTAGTAAGCTTAAATTCTATCTTTGCTTTGAGATATATTGTGGCTTGATGGCAATGCACTCATTGAAACGTTAGTGTAGTGCCCACTTATATACCTGTTTTAACGGTATCTGAACAATTGTGATGAAGACACAGGTGCAGTACGAGCTAAGAGGATTGGTCCTTTCTAAGCATGACTACTTTCGTGAAGGTGCTTCCGTTTTTAGATTTGCTGTCGGAAGTGTACTTTAAGCATTTTGTTACTGGGCAGTTTCTGTAGCCGAATGAATGTAAACTACCATTACAGTAATGGTAATGAACTATCATTGTAAATAAATACAATATTGACAATATAAATTATATTCATAATAATATAAATTGAATGATATTACAAATATATACACTATAAAATCCTCTGGTTACTATATTTGGTTTAGATGTCCTTCAAATTAACCCATGCCATTGTGGAAGGAGCTTTGTATTAAATCTTTACTCAATTAGGATCATGAGATAATAGGGACCGATCGTTTGAATTGTGTACTGAACTTAAATCTGACAGAAACTCTCTTAAACTGAAACATCACTTGTCAAAATGAAATAAAGCAAATATGAAAAATACCTATTTCTAGAATCGGTTGCCCTTAGAAATGTATGACATCATGTAATGTCCTTTTCAGGCGATAACACGCATAGTGATAGAGGTTTAAAGCAATTGTGTAAGAAATATTTTGAGAAACACGTTGTTTAGTGTCAGGGTTTCTATGTGTCAGGCTTGCACTCTGCATTTTAACAGCCTTAATTATATGTATGTCTCTCCTACTGTTTTCGTATATTTTGATATATTTAGTAGCCTATTTTACAAAAGTGTAATTTCATTCCAGATTCTGAAATAAAAAGGTTGATAGCTGTATCAGAATTGAAAGTCATTCTCCCTTAGATTCGCATATCAAAGAGAAATAATCACACAAAATCAATTTCATTTTAAAATTAAAGCCTTTCAATTGAAACGAAATTGACAGAATATTGCGTCTTTAGGGCCACACTGCACTTAGAAATGTTCGCATCAGTAAACTGCTCAAACATCAAAGGACTTAAATAGCTTACATAAAACAGTGCAAATCAAAACAAATTCGTACATTCACCTATGTTTGTTGTAAGTCGCCTTTTCATTGGTTCGCAGCTCCATCCGACAGAGCAGTCACATTTCCAGGTGGGTTTTTTTAGTACAAAATTTCCTAATGAAAAGTGCAAGAGTTGTTTCATGTGTAAAATATCGGAACGACCAGCCCTGGGTGACGCAGTGTGTAAAACAATCAATCAATCACGTAAATTATAAGTATAAGTTTCACTATAAACAAGTAAAACTAGCTGTGATGTTATACATTGAACCGTCATTACATCTCGGGAATTTCTCACCAGTTATGTGTCATGCAAAACATCATGTTAGAGCTGGTTTGACTATTTTCTCCAGAGGATTTCGTAAACAAATAAAATGGCAACATTTAATATGTCGGTTTGTTCATAAGTGGAACAATTAACAAACAAGATCAGAAAATCACAAGCAGTATTTTTCGAATATAGACTTTTGTAATACTAACGAAGAATATTAAAGAAACGTGATTGGTCTGCTCCTCATTTCATTGGTCGGTCAAAATTCGTCAAAAGTCAACATGACCTCATTCAGTTATTCACTAGGTATAAAAGGCAGGCTTAATGAGCCTATAATATTACAGGTACTTTCATGTTTGTCATGTGATTGGAACACTAGCTGTTGACATCCCATTAAAACCTCCAAATTCATATTTGTTTGCATGTTATTAGACTCCCAATGGTCCCTACTAACTTGTGGCAAACAAAGTCGTCTTCCGTTCAAATTCAAGTTAAATCTATGTCACATTGACCTGTGAAACGTCCTGTTGAAAATGCCTGATTTCACCCTCATGAAGCTTCATGCTTTAATACAATCTCACTCGACATCGAATGAAGTTGAAGTCTGGCTACAATTGTCTCATTAAGTTTGACCACAGAACGGAAGTTTTCTTTAAGATGTCAACTGAAATTGTCACAAGATTCATCATTACAGAAGAAATGCATTTGTCACTCCGACGTGATATTATACAGTTATAACCACAGCACAATAATTCTGAATTATGAAATCAAGTTGTGATTTTGAGAAAGCGTTTGTCTTCCATCAAGAATGTTTGACCATATTTGGCAGGTGCTAGGACGATGGAACATAACGAGGTAATGACTAAAATAATGCATTTAAAGGTTTCCTTAGGACTATTAACAGCGTATATGTAAGTAAAAAAATTGAGAATTTGAATCGAACATAAACGTGCACTCTAACGAGAATTACGTTGTCCTTGTACACAATGAACATGAGGTGACCCGGTCAGTGTAAACTACAACCTGTATGCTATATGGTTATTAGGCGTTTTTCCTTAGGTAAAGTATTTCTATGATTAACTACACATCGTAAGAAGACCATTACGATACAATAAATTAGTTGTTTAAATATGATAATCTATGTTGAACCGAATGCCAACTCACTGATTAAAATCAAACATCCAGACAAAATCATTTTCTAAGCAATAAAGACCCTGAGAAATTAAATAAAGCTAGATACAGGAGTAAAGGTTGTAACATGTACACCTGATAGACGGACATCCAATCCCACAAAGCAATTCCAGCAACAATTTGAAGAAGTAGAATATCTAGCACTTAACGATCGCAGGAATACGATTGTCTGGATGTGACGCTCTGTTTTGTCTGGGGCTTATTGAAAAGCTGGAATGCCGTTGTCAGTTTATTTGTATTAAGTCTTTGAGGTACATTCATTGTAGTTTTAGACTAACATGTTGTATGGTTAGTATTTTCTGTACTGATGAGGTCAATCAAATCAACAGGCAGAGGTGATGAATGCTATATGAAGAAGACAAACATTCATACAGCAAACCAGAATGAAAAATAATGTCTGCTGCTTTAAGTCATCTTTTTTGTGGTGAACATGTACAGTATGTACATGTATTACCATTGTGTAGGGCGTTCATTGTGAGGGATTTCATGACATATGTGTGGCAGTGTTGAAATTGTATATAGATTTATTTATGATTAAACTCTAGTTGAAATACAGGTGGAGTTGTGTTGTTTATAGTCTTTTAATATGTTTTTAGAATCAGCACTAGTGATAAGATTCATTAGTTTGCTAAGTCATTTTATGCCATTAGATTTAGATACTTTAAAGTTAATTATTTAGTATAAGGTAATCTATTTGATTTATTCTATATGTTAGCTATCAAGTTAGTTACTAAAGCAAACTATTGCTTTGATTACATTAGTAATTACTAACACTAGCCACTGCACTCCAGGCCATGCCTTATCACATGCACTCCACTCTATACCCAAGCTATCTCCCTTTCCGGTCTCCTCTCCCTTACAGTCCAGCGTGCTATCTATTCAGTTTATCGGTGTTATAAGATTTAGGTTTTGGCATTTCTAATCAGCCTGTTTGATGCATTTCTTCTGGTCACAATCATCGTTCATATATTCTTTGGAGGTTGTTTCTTTGAACTTGTGCTTTGGAGGTTCTGGAGGATTCATATTCTATTACTGAGGTTATTAATGAGGTTTCTATTGTATGTTATTGTATTGTGTATTGTATATATCATATTTTAACCTTTAATCTAAATATGTTCTAATCTAAAGATAATGCTTTAGATTAAATAAGGCTTTAAATGTGTATTGGCCAATGTTTTAAATTGGTCTGGTTTATATTTTCATATGCATTACTATCATTTATATCATAAACATCATACCCTAAATTATCATTAACTATTCATTAACGTTAAATGTGTGTTCGAGGTGAGTGATTGTTGGTATGTTTATTACCTTTGGAGATTTGGAGGTTTTAAATTAGTTTTAATTATTTGTTTTTAGATAACCACGTGACTGTGATTTTAACTGACTAGTCTATTTGTGAACCTGCCACATACTGATTATTCATGCTGATCTATTTATTGATGTGATGAAATGCTTCACACTGATGCTGTACCTAAGACTGTATTGTGTAATTGGATAATAATTATGTCTTTATAATGCTAAATGTGTCAAGTTGATATAGTGAGTTGTTACATTTTTATGTGTGATCATGTTTTAATATTGTTTTACTCCTGTATTTTCAGGGTTCAGAACATAGATTGGCAATAACGTATGTCAAGACTACCACCCCAGTAGTTGGTTTTCTTTGGAAGAAGATTTCCTTACACTACTATTACATATGTACAGTTGCACTCAATCGCAAAGGAAACGTCACCAAAATCAAGATATTTCAATCGGCAAGTAATAGATACGACTGAAACAGGGTTATACTATGTCTTCATAAGCCAGGTAAACAAATTATGAATTTTAAAAGCATTATCTGTTCAAAGTTTTGTAAAAAGGCGTTTTCTAAAAAAGTTCAAGAAATCTTTGTTTGGGAATCTCCTCACCGACAAAAGAAACGACACTCAAAAAGGGCTTTTTGCTTTGTTTAAATTACGTCCTACAGAAATTTTGCGTCCATAAATTTAAGTTGAAGAAGGTTATTTATTTTACTAAATACGTTTTTACTTTTTATTTTGTTTTATTGTTTTCATAAATGTTAAAATCTCATTTTTGTAAAAAACATGCGATTTCAGAATCCAAAGTGTAATTAAAATAAAAGCATCATATTTGAGGTATGAAATTGAGAATGTTAATACCAATACTTCTACCGTTCATGAGGATTCTTGTTTCATTGAAAACATTGTTGGTTTGTCAATAACGTCAAAGATAATGTGTGTCATATGGTGATCAGCAAATGTAAAATCAAGTCTAACATGGTCAATATGTTCCTGTGTGTCACCTAGAGCAATAATAATCATACTGGACCATGAAAGGAATAAGATTTTACAAAAGAAAATATAAATTTAGTGAACTTTGTTCACCATATAATTAATAATATAGAAGTGAGGCAAGCATATTTAGGACATCTTTTTTGGTGCATTGCCAGTTTTAGTTTTACTTTGTCCAACTAGATTGTAAAAATATATCATGATCTATTGACTTTCGAATCTTGCTGTGATATATCACTGCTTAGACTTGATGTATTCCACTGCTGTTGTGAAGTGCCCATTAGGAGAAACAATTCAAGTATCATTGACATCACACCTTTCATTAATGGACGAGCATCGTCTAGAATGATGTACAAATTAAATCAAAGATATACCCCAAAACTGCTAAGATTTGGCATCAAATTAACTGCACTTATAAAACGTATTCCTACATCAAGCAAACTCAAGTCAAACTAAAGACTATCTTAAGTAATGATTGTTCCAAAATATGATGTGAGGATCAACAGAGATAATGTATACAATAGGAAAGCAAATATTTCCTGAGCATGTTTGTTAGTAATTCATGGTTATTTTTCTTTAAAACAAATTGGACTTTTTTCTATTAAGATTTGTTTATCATTGAAATCAAATTAAAATTAAAACTCTACTGTCAGCCAACTTAACAACTTAACGTCTTGATTAATTACAAATTGTTGGATTTCAGACACTGAATAACTGAAGGGTCTTTGCTTAATTAACTAGGAAAATAAGGATTATTATTTTTACTTCAACAGCTCATTGTTTCGAACATTCGTTAAGAAATTATTCCATTGATTTCCAACTGTTTCAAGAAACGGCCCATCTTTTGCACTTGTTCACTTTTCGCCATGAAAACCTTGATTCTCACCTCACACGGAAAGATCGATTCTATGTATCTGCCGCCTGCACATAAAGCTTGCAAATCATTATTGATGGATATACAACGACTGGTATTAATGGGGTTTTTTTATAAATAAAAGTTTGATTGGGACTTTCAGTTTGACATTGAAAGTTTGACATTAGATAATGACATTCTTTGAAGAAATGCGAGGCGATTGTAGACGAAATTGAACATCAACAGTTTTTTGTAGAACAAAACAATCAACAGTTGTAAGAATAACCAGTGTAGTTGCAGAAAAAATATGGCAACATCACGGATCTATATGTTAGTTAAGTTGGCATCAGTAGTCGCATTAGTCTTATCTTATACTTGAAGCAAACATAACTGGGGATATATATTGAGGGATATCACCAAAGTAACACATGAATGGTCGAAAAAGAATAGTATAAATACAATGTGCAGTTCTAATTGAAGAAACTTCTCCCGTCATATTATGAAGCTTTGATCATATCTCTTACAGCTGTTGAATGTCCAAACTGGTCTGGCCATTAGTAATAAGATGTTAATTCCTTCCATTCGTGTCTACATTAGATCATCACTCACTGACGTGCTTTGCCATTGTGATTTTGAAATGAAGACAAAATTACGTTAGGAGTGACACTTTTATGACAGAAACCGCTCAAATCTCTTTATAATTTACAGATAATGCTCGGAATCAAAGGAAGAAATAACAATCTTTAACGCTATTATTCTGCTTGTTAAAGAGATAATATTCAAGAACAGTCAAAAAATTAATATTCAAAATTTTAAGTATTAAGCCAAATTAAGCAATACTACGACTTAACAAAATACATTTATTTAGTTTCTGGTGAAAATGATGCATTTATTAAATTTAGGTCATCTTTACATGTTATATTGAACAATTGATTTACGTTCATTTTCTGTAAAACTTTAATGTTTATTCCTATATACCTATAAAACTGTTTAAATTTGATTTAACGTGTATGTTATTGTCTATGGCTTAAGGTCACTGTAACCAGTGTGTCGCATATGTGTAATTTGTTTATGTACCCTGTTGTGAAAGTACTATATTATTTAAATGAAACTACATGTACCTATATTATTGTCTGTATGGTTTAAGGTCACTGTAACCTGTGTGTCGCATATATGCATTGTTAAACTGTTTGAGAGGCATTCTAGAAGTTGGTGTGATGAAGAAGACAAATATTTATGGATGATCAACTTCTTTATTAACAATAGCGACGTTTCGGTATAGATCCATATGGGAGAGATGATAAAATCAGAGGTTATATACATGAAAAATTTTTGGTATGATAATGGGATAACAAAGACAACAAGATGAGATAACAATAAGATGAAAGCTGTAACAAGCAGGTAGTGATAACATGGATACCAGTGGAAGGTAAGTTAATTAAGTTGGGATGGGGATACAATGCAGCAGTGAGGGTGAGCAATCAGTGGAGGATAATGAAGGAAGCCAGAGTGAGTAGGGTGGATTAATTATTTGTGGATTAAGTGGTTGTAAGCTGATGGGACGAAATAGCCTTGATCTCTATTCAAAGAGGGGTTATGTCTCAAAATTTGTAAAGCTTCAGATAAACGGCGGTGGGTGTAATCATGTTTGTTGTTTGTGAGTGTTTTGACAGCGTCCCAATTGATGTTGTGTTGTGGAAATTTGGTGATGTGTTCTGAAATGGCTGATTTGTTGTCTGCCTTGATTGTGGATGTTTTGTGTTCTTTGATGCGTATGTTGAGTGGTCTGGATGTTTCCCCAATGTAGTTACTGCCATAGTTGCAGCTGATGTTGTAAACTACGCCTTTAGGTTGTTGTTTAGCTGTGGAGTGTTTCCTACCATTATCCCTAATGATGGTTTTGAGTGGGGTGGCCGTGGAGAAGTATGTGTCTATGCCTACTTGCTGCTTGAGTAGGCGGCTGATGTGATGTGAAGTTTTACCAATATAGGGTAGTGGGATGCGAATGGGGGCAGGGGTAGGCTTGGTGGTAGTAGCGTTTGGATAATTCAGTGTTATAACTTAAATTGGTTTCTCACTCCAATAATAGATATTCAGTTAGATTTTGCGTAAAATGTAAAATAGGTTCTAATAACAATGAGTCATTGTCCTAAACAGCAGAATTGCATTCACTTAATGTTTGAAGAAAGAAAGTTTATTGTAAAAAACACTAGATAAAGAGATAAATATAACACGAGAAGTGAAGTTATGGAGATCTCACCAGTGAGGATGATGTTGCTTTACACTGACTTGCTTCAGAGTTAGATCAGGTGAAGCCTGTCGGAGATAGCAACGACCAACGAACACATTGGGTGTTGTATCCCTAGCCCCGCTGAATAATCATACACAATTGTATAAGACAACTTTTATAGCATGTTTAATTTCGGAATCAAAGATGACAATAAATGTAGCTTCTGTGAGGACGAAACAGAGACCATAAGTCAACTTTTCTTCGATTGTTCTACTGTCAAAAATATTTGGCATAAAGTTAAGGAGTGGATAGAAACAAACACACAAGCAAACATAAACCTCTCAAAAAGGAATATTTGCCTTAGATATCCTGAAAATAAAGTATTGAATATGATCATCACAACTGTTAAGTACACATTATTCAAAACAAAGCATAATGGACTGAAACCAAACATAACCTACATCAAGAAAACTCACAATATTGACAAATATAACGCATATTCAACTTGCAACTATGCTAAATTCACGACTTTCTGATCAACCTGTCATTTGCTGTTTAAAGATTAATGTTAAACAAATTCATGTTGATATTCCTTTGTTCCACTTAAATTGAAAACTCTCAAAATTGATATCAAATCTGAAGCTTGATTAGAACTAATAATGATGAGTAAATTGTTATACTCATCTATGTTACCAGCTTCTGCCAAAGTGTGTGTATGCTATTCGTTGTATACTAATTTGTATATGTAATGTTCATGTGCATGTACATGTACCACAAAAAGAAATAAATAAAAAATAAAAACAAGATGTGTTTGTTAAACACAGATGCCCCCGGATATACCAAAGTTATGGCAAAAGTTTTCTGAAGATGTCCACTGCGGCAAGGTCAAGGTCACGAGGTCAGAACATAACACAATCCTTACTTGCAAACTGATTTACAATGTAGGTGGATGTAAAAAATCGGACCCTTAAGGAATTGTTTGAGAGTTGCAATAGGAAATCACAGATGGTGTTGGAGAGGTGTGACTGAAGTTTTTCTATGACTCTTATTCTCCGGTCTCCAAAGTTATGGCAAAGGTTAAAGTTTTCTAAAGATGTCCACTGCGGCAAGGTCAAGGTCACGAGGTCAAATATGATGACCTCATCTGAAAGGTCTCATCACAAGGTATGCCCCAGCCCGAGCTCTGAGCAATCCAAAGTTATGGCCAAGGTTAAAGTTTTTGTGGACAAACACACGGACGGACAGGTGAAAAACAATATACCGGAATCTCCGATTCGGGGGCATAAACATGTTTATTTCGATTTTAAAGACTTATTTCATTTAAAGATTTTAAGTCCTTCAAGTACAACATAAATTGCCAAGAGTATTGGAATTATTACATCACAGAACAGTGAAATGTAGTGTTGATAACAAGTAAAAAAGAATAGGTTATAAACCACTGGTATATCTGAAGCTGGATCATTCAGGAGTAAACCATATAAATCACACTCTCAAGGTTTGCAATAAAGTTCATTTGCTTGGCATTTGTATGTTAGCAATGACTCAGATCTTGTCGAAATTCAATTGCTCCTATTTAAATAAGATGTGTATTGATGCCTTTCAGACCAACTAAAGCCATGTTTCCAAATGATGACTGGCATTACCATCGCTTTGATACTGTTTCCTCACAAGCCAAATGTAAACCTTAAAAAATCAACTGAGACTAAACTAAACCAAATGAACATAACACAAACCTAACTTGCAAACCGATTTAGGTGGATGTAAAAAATCAGACCCTTAAGGAAGTGTTTGAGAGTTGCAATAGGAAATCACAGATGGTGTTGGAGAGGTGTGACTGAAAATCTTCTATAACTTTTCTGACTCCTGTTTTCCGGGCATGATGTTCTGGCAGTATTGTCTCATACATGTCTTACTTCCTAACTAAGCAACTGAATACAGTTACTGCATTACCAAACTTACAACTACTCAGACATACAGTTCAGAAGGTTTACCTTCAACTTAATAAACCTATATATTCAATATAAAGCATTCCCAGACAGTTCCTGATCTATGCAAACATTCACTACATCAGTGAATTGCCTTCGTTATTTCATCAATCCCTTTTGTATACATATATTAAAGTTATATGATAAAACGTTATTGACTATGTAAATAACTCAATAAGGTCAGACATGAAGTTGTTTGTGATGAATCAAATCATAACTCTTCATTTAGTCAATATTGTTTTGAGTATTTTTCACAATAACATCATAAGGCATCATTGTGTCTCTGATAACCAATACTCAAAGTTTGTTTTATCAGACTGGTTTCACAGAATACGCATGAATATCATTTAAAAGCATTTCTGTTTCTTGTGTAAGCATAATGACGCATGGGAGATGTATATCGGCACAGCTCCAAAGGCTGAATGCATTTGGAATATTAGTGGGGTAATGGAAATAGTAGCTTAATGAGCGATTGTTGGTCCTTGGTTTAGTTGAGGCCTCGGTCTCTTTGGACAGTCCGTGCTACGATTGATGTGGTTTCGAATACACCAAGGAAAAAGAACAAGAATGTGAACTGTTACACAAGTGTGATCTCAAATATAACAATGTTACACGATGTTTCGATAAACACAAACTTTTCTTCTCAATCAGTGCTCATAGAAGATAGTAACTTTATCAAGCCCCAACCCTAACACTTATTGCTGATATGGTATTTGAAATGATCTTTACTTACGAGGTTATCGATTCCTCCCAAATGCGATTAATGTGAATAGAATGCGACAAACATTGTTTGAAAACCATGTATCCTTCACCAAAGTAACATTATTATCAATTGTTTGACAGTCATTAATACAACTGAATGTTTGTGCTCGGTGTATACCTTAATATTCAAGGACAACTTGCAAAACCTGTCAGAAGCATTCGTTTCAATTCATTCATTAATCTGAAAAAATTAAAAATGGAAATTAGCTTAATATTTCGCTCCATTGAAAAAATCAACGACTTTGAGTCACCACGAGAGATTGAAATAAGAAATTATTATACCCCCGCTACGAAGTAGTCGGGGGTATATAGCGGTCAGCACGGCCATCCGTCCGTGCGTGCGTCCATCCGTCCATCCGGTTTTTGTTCCGCTCATAATTCTGAAACCAGTTGCTCAAATTTTACCAAACTTGATATGTATAAACACCATGATGTGTACATCTGCCTTTTGTATGTTTCATACCCTCATTTGCATAATTTATGCAAATTTTCTCCGTTTTTCGACTTTGCCATTCACAGTTTTTGTTCAACTCATAACTCAAATACTGATTGTTCAAATGTCTTGTAACTTGATACATTTAATCATCAAGATGTGTACATCTGCCTTTTGTATGTTTCATACCCTCATTTGCATAATTTATGCAAATTTTCTCTGTTTTCGACTTAACCATTCACACTTTTTGTTCCAGTCATAACTCTGAAACCAGTTGTTCAAATGTTAGGAAACTTGATATGTACACTCACCATGATGTGTACATCTGCCTTTTGTATGTTTCATACCCTCATTTGCATAATGTTTGCAAATTTTCTCCGTTTTTCATCTTCGCCATTCACACTTTTTGCTCCACTCATAACTCAGACACTAATTGTTCAAATGTTACGAAACCAATGATGTGTACATCTGTCATTTTTATAGTTCGTACCCTCATTTGCATATGTGTATGTTTCATACCCTCATTTGCATATTTAATGCCATTTTTCAAAATGTTCGACTTTTACTTCTAAAACATGCTTACAAGTGTAATACTTACTCTGCTTTAATAATACTTATATATAATAGTCTGTTCATACAACAGTTTAAACATTGATGCCCTTTTGCTATTTTCAAACATTTCTCTTTGACCAATGTTAAAAGCGGGGGTATCATGAGTGAGCTGTGCTCACTAATTCTCTTGTTTTAAATCAGTGTGTGTAGTCAGTGAAACTAGACAAGTTGAGATTAAATAGGAAAATCATTGTCCAAAGGGGTCATTTTCTCAGAACGTTAACCGCATATATTGATCTTATGTAAACACACAATCAACAAGCTAATTGGCCTCCGCTCACAGGGCAGTCTGATTCAGACTGTTGATTCTGGTAAATTGGTTTTTAGTTCTCCATAACAATGTGATCGATAACAGGAAATAATTTTTCATATTGAATATATTTTCGTTGTTGCTAATTTTAATTCATTCCAAAATTAGTATTGTTTAATAAGTCAAATAAAGTTTATACACATGTATTAATTCAATAAATATATATTTAATCCTTTCCATTCGCTCCCCACATCGTTTACTCAAGTCATTCTTTTCCCAATGGCCTATTACGATGTATGTCAGTGACAATCTGAACGTTCACTTACGTCTACAATAAAAAGACCGGGTTGGTTGCAATCAAACTTAGTTGTGTAAATCAGTGAATTTCTTTTAAACTGAGCATTCGGATTTCTCAGTAAACGTCAAGAAGACTAGAGTTCCTTGACCTGTGTGAAAACGTTTGACTAAATTGTAACAGAGGTTTCGTGGGAAGTTATGAGTTGAGTATGAATCCACTCATGTAGTTGATCTTCTTTTTTTTTCTTTTTTTTTTTTATTGGTTCCAAAGATTACACATATAAACACACATAGAGTTGTCATGGCATAACAATAAATAGAAGGGTACAAGGTAACAGTTGTAATAATAGTTACATAAATAGTTATATAAACATGACATAGGATATTTCATGGATGTAAGTAAAAGTTCTATTGGTCAATAAGTCCTGGTAGGAGAGGGTTCCATTTGCGATTGAAATTATCTAAATCATTTGTCTTTTTGGAAATAAAGTTTTCAACAACAAATATTTGCTTAAGTGAAGATTGGGAAGTTTACTATTTCTATTGCATAAATACATATGCCTCTTTGCAGAGATGATGATATGGTTCAGTAGTCTATTTTGATATAAGGTACCAAACCAGACCATGTATTTTGAAAAAGTTGGATGTGGATATATAAACTTGTTAAGCCAAATTTGTAAGTTATTCCAAAATGCTTGGGTCACCTGACATTCCCAGTACACATGACATAGATTTTCATTTTTATCCTTACAAAAACAACACAAACTGTTATCAACCTTTTTCATTTTGAGCAACTCATGTTTTGTGTAGATAATACCATGTAGAAATTTATATTGAAAATCAATGAGCTTAATGTCTTGTAAACCCTTTTTATATATTGTAAAAATATTTTTCCATTCAAAGCCAATTCCAGGAAATATATTCTGCCATTTATTACAAATGTTAGGTTGTTTTGCATTCGAAATAAGTTTATCATAAAAAGTCCTGCAGCCTTTTGATCTTTTCTGGCAAGGATTAATATCTAAATTCCTGACTGGGATAGAATGGCAATGTCTAATAGTATGTTTCCATGAATCAGGTAATAAATACACTATATATCTCAGATCTAAGAAAGTACCTTTTACAAGATTTTTTTCTTTTAAAGATTCTATAGATAATAGGCCATTAACATCACATATGTCTCTGATATTCTTTATGTAGTGTTCAGAATGTTTTAAATTGTGGTTGAACCACAGGGGTTGGGATCAAATTTCATCAATGTTATCTGGTTCAACATCATGCTTTTGATGAAGTTGTTTCCATGCTCTAAGCACATCATGCCAAAAGGGATTTTGGATCTTTAATAAAGTTTCAGAATTTGCTCAAAAATTGAAAATAGCATTAAAAGGTATTTTGCAGGGATTGTTTTTATCACCTTTTTGGAAGTAGGATCTAAAGATTGATAACTTCAAAGCATCAATAAAGCTTTTTGTGTCAAACATTCTCAATCCTCCATCTTCATATTTGTTTTTTAGAACAGTTTTTTTTATTTTATCATTTTTATCATTCCAAATGAATTTAAAGAATATTGTATCCAGAGAAGTGATAAAATCTGCTTGTGGGTTGGGCAAAGAATTGAAAATATGAACTAATTTGGAGATTGCTAATGTTTTAATTACTGTAATTTTTCCAATCAGAGTTAAGTGTCTTTTTCTCCAAGATGTTAAGAGTCTATTGATTTCTTCCAGTCTTGTCCTGATTCAATCTTCAAGATTTGGTGTAAACTTTATACCAAGAACATCAAACTCACCAGTAACCCATTCAATGTTTATGTCATGACAAATTTTTTCACAAACTTTAGCTTTTGATCCAATCCAAATTGCTTTTGATTTATCTAAATTTATTTTTAAACCTGACATCTTATAGAAAGTATTAATTGTGTCAATGGCAACATACAAAGTTTTCTCAGTTCCATCAAGAAATAGTTCAGTATCATCAGCATATTGATCCATTTTGTATTCAATGTTGTCAATGACAATTCCTTTGATGTTTTCGTTATTTCTAATCATACACCCAAGAATCTCGGCTACAAAAAGGAAAAGATATGGCGACAATGGGTCCCCTTGTCTGCATTCCCTTTCATTAGAAAAAAAGTCAGAAAAATTTCCAAGTTGGATGACACAAGATGTTGTGTCATAAGTTAAGATATTTATCCATCTTATAATTTCAGGGCCAAATTCAAATTTATTTAAAACTAGGTTGATAAAATCTTTAGAGACAGTGTCAAAAGCATTTTCAAAATCAATCAAAATCAGAAGACCAGGGATGTTTTGTTTTTTGGTTTCAAACATTATGTCATAAAGTAACCTTGTATTTTCACTAATAGTCCTGCCTTGTATAAAACCGGTTTGATTGGAATGAATGAGTTCATCTAAAGTAGTTTTTAATATCTGTGCAATACAAGAGCTTATAATCTTATAAACAGCATTTAGTAGAGTAATGGGCCTCCAGTTTTTAAGTAATGTCCTGTCTTTGTTGGATTTGGGGATACAGGTGATAACACCTCTTTTCATGCTTAAGGACATTTCATTTCTCTTAGATACATCATTTATAAATCTAAAAATCCATATCTTTAATTCATTCCAGAAAACCATCAATCCCTGGGCTTTTGTTATTCTTCATTTTATAAACAGAAGTGGTAATTTCTTCCATACTAATTTCTCTTTCAAGACTGTCTTTTAATGTTTTATTTAAAGTTGGAGTTTTAATGTCTTTCAGGCAATCTTCTCCTCTTGATTGATCATGAGAGGCATATAGATTTTTATAATAAAAAAAGCTTAACTTCATTGAGTATTGATTTACTATCAGTAATTTCTTTGTCATTAATTTTCAGCTTATTGATTGATTTCTTTGAAAAATTTCTATTTTCTAGATGGCAAAAATATTTTGAGGGTTTTTCACTTTCATTGTACCTAAGAATTCTGTTTCGAATTTGAATCCCTTTCATTTCCTCATTTTTTATGTCCTCCATTTCTTTCTTATATTTTGATAGTTCATTTAGCAATTTTTCATCAATGTTTTGAAAGTCTCTTCTAATATTGTCTTCAACCTGTTTTATCTTAAATTCCTGATCCTCTGTATTTTTAGCTTTTTGCTTTTTGATGTAGGATGAAAATGATATAGTCTTTCCTCTGATGTTCATTAATAAAACTTCTAGGAATAAGGAATCAGAAATTGAAAGATCAGTATGTTCAATATGTTTAGAGTCATCAATCACTTCTGTTGCATATTCCTTGATAGTATCATTTAGAACAGTTCTGACTAAGTCACCATATGCAGGGTTTAAAAGCATGGATGTATTACATTTCCAATAGCCATGTCCTCTTTCCTGGTTTAAAGTGTTTGAAAAAGTTAATGATATTGCTGAATGGTCACTTTTGTAGCCAGGCAGAATGTCTGAATCCAAAGTTATGTCAAATATGTCTTCAGATACAATAAAGAAGTCAAATCTAGCCTGTTGCCTTGGATTATTTTTCCACCAGGTGAATTTTCTTGTTTTATCATGAAGTTTTCTCCAAATGTCAATAAGGTTATATGTTTCAAGACATTCCAATACAGTCTGTCTTGAATTTGGGTTATTTATATGCTTATAATTTTCAAGATCAATTAAGGGGTCAAGAACTAGGTTCCAGTCACCAACTATAGCTAATGAGTCATTATCAAATTTTAGTATATTTTCAAATAGATTAATGTAAAAATTTGGATCATCATTGTTTGGACCATAAAGATTTGTAAGTGTCATCCTATTATCCTCTACTGTGATATATACAATGATATAATTTCCATTTTCATCTATAATGGTCCTATGTATTGTCAAATCAGTGTCATTATTAAAGAGGATTGCAACTCCTCTTGAATTAGATTTATATGGAGCAATAATTGATTGTAATCCCCATTCCTTTCTCATTGTGTTGGAAGTTGATTCATCAATATGAATATCTTGAGTTGGCGTTGACCGCAACATTGATAGAAATATGAGTGAAATGTAGTCATACATTATACATGTACATGTACATGTAACCACGGCTTCAAAATAAATAATAGAAATGGCCATTTCATTGACGAGGAGTTGGAAACATCATACGAACCCAATTTGACCATGTTCATCAGTACACGTACATGCAACAATGCACAATAACAACATCCGGTGTAAGCCGAGAAAACTAAAAATAGATTACCGCGTGCATTTGTTTACAAACATGAGATGTGAAGAAATACAGACAAAGACATTCAAAACACGTTCAAATTAAAGCTCTCACTGTCTGACCGTCACATTTATATGCAAATTTAAGAAGCACAATGTAGTTGATCTTATCTCAGATGTTAATGTTCACTGTAGATTATCGAGAGAACATTTAAAGGTTAAGTTTGTTTGTGCTTTCAAAACGTACATGTATTTTGGAAATCGATGTCATATTTGAAAGAAAACTCGTTTTCAGACATATCTGGAAAGGGTAAAATTATCGACAGTAAAGTGTCAAAATTGTATAGATTCAGTACATGCTGTCATAGAAGTTTTTAGAATGCACTGGAGAACAACACGTGAAGGAGAAGGAAATTAAGCAAGGGTTAAAATTATAATCAATATATGATTTATGCAGAACTAATACTGTGTGGTCTAAACCACAAGACTGTAGGCTGATGTATCCAAGGCGGTCCTTCTCATAATATTATATGAACAAAAGCAAAAGATATGCCTTCAGTGAAATGAAAAGAGACAGCGATGCATGCTCAAGTTTAATCAGTTAGAGTGGCTGATATAGACGTCATTGAATAACAAATGAAATTTTGTAATGGAGAAATCATTGCATTTGAGTTTATGAGTCGTTGTTTTCAACACTCTAGCAATATTTTATTACAAAAGGTTATGTTTCTTGTCGTGAAACGTGTCCTCAAATACTGAATTACTATGATAACATTAACTAAAAGTAAACATCTGCATAAAGTTAACTTTGTACCAAATTGTAAACTGCTATAGAACATATATATTTAGAACCTATTTAAGTATGCAGTGTCCACTACGAAGTTAAGACAATTCCATTGATATGATCATGATGCAACTTGAACTGTTTCATTTTAAACATCTAATGTCAGGTACACTAATTACTATATAACACATTTTGGAAACCGTTTAAAATCTAATGTGTTGTCTAATGCAAAAAGATCTTTACCACTTTCTGTTAACTTCAAATTGCCTATGCAACCAGTTCAACATGCAAGTAAAGACGTACAGAAAACACAAAAGTTACAAAGTTGAAACTCTCTGATGTGCTTAATCACTGGTTGTAGAGTTCTTGTTTTCACAGCATTTGAAACACTTCTTGGTCTCAAAGGAAAACTTACCATAATTGGAATCTGTGGTGTGATGACTCAATAATACAACCAGCAAAGGTATCTCACATCAAGAGACTACAGAGAACTATGTATATTCTTTAAGGGTTCATGACAATTTATTTTAAAGCGAGTTTTACAATGACAAATCTACTTTAACAAAAACTTTAGAATCTGAGTGAGTCAGGTATTATCATGTTGAATGACTTCCAAACTCCTTTTAAAAATATTTTACGAATAATTTTAAACCTTGGTGAAGCATTTTTGTCAGGGGTTTTGTCAATGGCTTTCTCATTGTAAAAGCCTATTTTATTCTTATGCCTATTATAGATAATTTTATATCACACTCGGCGATCATTAAGTCAGATTTGTTACTACTGAATAGCTCACACCAATCTCCGAAATCAATATTTGAAATAAAAGGTGAATCTCCTGTAAAAAGACAATCACCAGACTATTTTTTTCCTTTATGGTGCATGTGTGGAAAGTTTTAAGTTGTTGATTAAGCTTTTTAAAAATAGAAGACAAGAACACAGGTATTATAAAACAGCCATTGGTTTACTTGTTAATTGAATAAAGATGTTGTGATGTTGATTGTTATTGTATTTTCAAAACAATGACGCAATTGTTCTTGATCCAGTGTATGTGATCAATACCAAAATATCATACCTTCTAGTTTGTCCGATTTTATAAAATATTACAAACCTGATACGATAAAGATATTGAGACTGGCCACCTGTATAAGACATATTGTTAGACAAAAACCTTATATAGTGGAAAAGTAATTACTTAGTCGTTTGATATAATGCTGCAATTTTAATTACATTATCGAATAAGATGTTGAACAAAAGCAGAATGTGAAGAGTTAAGATATATAATACCATATATACATTCAAAGTACAAGGTCAAGATGACATATCAAGGTGTGTTTGTGGTTTAAGCATTTCAGATAATGTCTACTGTAGAAGCTATTCTGCACAAGCGTATGCTCATGGGATTTCTTGTCTTCTAAAGTCAAAAGCTTAAAGCAACAGATTAAAATTTTTGGGCACATGTAATCCATTATAACTTTATTTACTTTATATTCCGCACGTTGTTAGAATAAACATATTCACAGAGTCATTTCAGATTTCAAAGACGAGAGCAGCCAAATGACGATTAAGAATAGAAACAATTAAAATCCAAGACTGAGTAGCTGTTTCCCTCTATAATTATAACAGTATGTCTTTCATCAAGTTGTTCCAGAACGAAGCAGGACTCAACAAACTGAATCAGACTGCCCTGTGAGCTGAGACCATTTAGCTTGTTGATTTTCTGTTTATATAACATCAATATGTGGTTTATTTCCTCAGAAACTGAGAACTTTGGACGCCGATATCTAATTTAATCTTGACTTCTTCAGTTTCACTGACTGAACACACTGACTAAAATAATTCGTATAGGTAGTAAAATGGTTAGCTAATTTTAATTTTTTAAAAACAATTACACATCTGTAAAGTACACGATTTATGAAGGAATTAAAACTAATGGTTCTGATATGTTTTGAAAGTTGTTTGTTCAAGATTAAATTAAACTGTGCACGAACATTCAGTTCTAGTAATGGTTGTCAAATAATTGATAACAGTGTTAATTTAATGACGGATGAATGACGAATTGATGAATTTGATGATTTTGTCGGATCCTGTTCACATTAATCACATTTGTGAGGTATCGCCTTGGTCACCACTTCATGATTTCTAATTTACAATAACGAGTGAGATCACCAGCAAACAAAGTTTGGATCCTTTAAGAAACAGGATCAAGATCATGTCAGGCAAAAATCTCCACACTGACCCAACTAATATTCAAAATGCATTCAGCCTTGGGTCCTTTGTCGATTTACATCTGTAATGAAGTAATTATGTTTATGTAGGGAACCGGAATACGTTAGTAAATACCCCCCCCCCCCCCCCCCCCCCCCCTGTCTGGGAAATGCTATATATTGAATATATGTGTGTATTCAGTTAAAGGTAAAGCTCCTGAACTGTATGTCAGAGTCTTTATCGGTTTGCAATGGCACAGTTTAAAAAACCCTTAACTGTAATCAGTTTCTTATTTAGGATGCAACACAAACTCGACTTAATATAATTACCCGAGAAATTGTTCTCCTTGGACAATGACTTCCGATTTTTAAGTGATGTATTCAGTTCTCCTACCAAACCATATTTGAATGTGAAAGTTGACTTAAACAAGAGGAAATGCTATGACATATATGTCTGATATGTATGAAAAAATTAATGGAATGAGTGAGTCACTGGCAGTTACTCTAGACTTATATTTCACATAAGATTGAAACAACAGTTTTGCTTAAACAATGCTATTTGAATAGTGTATATGGTGTATAATTTGCTCACCTTTCAAGCTTTGATGCATGCATTATGTATTTAAAAGCTTCTTCAATGTTTAATTGCTATTCTGATATTTTACCAGTTGAAATGTATGTGGTGAAGTGTGGTTGTTGTTTCTCTAAAGTATCTCAATTGTTTGTAATTGCAGGGAGAACCCACTGTAAGTTGTAACACTGAATTACCCAAACGCCGATTCGATTGTGTGGTAAAGGTCTGGCTTACCTTTGGGATCAGGAACTGTCACAAATGCTCTAAAGCTAACTCTGATTAAACTCTTGAACGTGTTTTTAACTTTCTAATGTGTGTCTACGTGTGTTATTTGAGCGTTGATATTGCTAAATAGGCGTTTTTACGTTAACTTGAAGAGATAATGGTAAAGCTCGTTGTGCTTTAGATTCAGGATAATCTACAAATGAAATGGCTCAACAAAACTTCATATTAAATAATGATTTATAGCATCATTCAACTTTTAAGAATTAATAAAACAAATTGATTACTTCCTCAATTAAATGGTCAGTAAAATTTTACTTCAAGTAACAGTATTCAAATATAACAGTAAAAACTCACATATATCATATCATTTCATTAAATATCATTCTTCATATTTTCAGTATTTGTATAGGTTTTACGGTACATCCAATTGATATGTATTGTTTTAGCCAAAAGAACATTCATTATCATGTTTTCTGCTTGAACTTGAACTTATTGTGATGAGTTATTATGTTTATTGTCTAATGTAGAATTAAATATTGTTACACCTACATATATAGTCATATATATATTGTCATATTTTTTCGGCCAAGGTCATGTTTTCTCACTATGTACTTTTTGCGTGCAAAAAAATTAGAATACCCAATACCTAACAGTATATACAATGTAGATACAAATATCCCAGCCTATTTACAAAAAAATCGTAAAGCAGCCATCTTGGATGAGATCAGACAATCATTTCATTCAGTTCTGTCAATTAAAACTTCATTTACCTTTGATCCTGCATGTTGTATGATAAACAAATTCAAAGTGTCACGGCTAATTTTAAATCATGAATGGTGAACATAACGAGTCCAATATAGTCCAAGGCTGAGCGTCTGTTTTCCTCTATAAAGAAAACAGTATGTCCTAGATCAACCTGATTCTGACTGAAGCTAAAATCAGCAGACTGATTCAATCATTTCAGCTTGTGAGCAGGGGACAATTAGCTTGTTGATTGTCTGTTTTCATAAGATCAATATGCCGTTTATTTCCTGAGAAACCGGCCCCTTTGAACAACGATTTCCGATTTAAGCTTGATGTGTTCCGTATCATAGACTGATAACAGTCATCCACAGTATTCCCTGGTTCTATTATATATTGAGAATTGTGAAATCAGCATGTCAGGATGAATGAAGATATTGACTTTTTGATCACTGGGCAGAAGAATAAAATATGTTCTATCGATCCCTGGCTGAGGGAATGTATTATATTTGTTAACATTGCAACGGAAATTCCTGTCCAAATCCACATTTCTTGAATTCAAAACAGATATCAAAGTTCGTAAAAGTGTTCCCTGAGTTCTTATGAAGGCAAGATCCAGATTTGAGATTTGTAGATAACATACACATAATCAAATAAAAGCAAGAGCTCAACTTGTCTGCCGCTACTACTAAGCGCAAACAAAGAAAAATCTCAACGTCAATTATCTTAAACATAATTGATCGATGAATAATTCCTAATAACGGTGCCTTGTCTGTTACCATCAACACTGTATGTAATATAAACTTACCTGACAGAGTCCTCTACTCAATCTTCAATCAAACGATGATAAAATTTACCCCTGTAACAGTTTTACAAAGAGAGGAGTCCAGTCATGATATGATATTAATATGCAAACAGTGACTGACATAATCAAGCTAAAATTCATTTATTGAGCATGCATTTGAAATGAAGGATAAATGCATGGCTCATCGACAGCACCTTAACATCACCTACTTTTCATTTACCATATTTATAGAAAGCTATGCGAGTTGTGTGTGCTTTTACTTATTTCGTGAGAAATTACTGCTAGAGCAAATGTGCAAAAACTGAAGGTACATGTGGAGAAATCAAAACAACAGTTATTTTCGTTTTTGTTCATTTTAATATTACAATTAGGAAGTATTGCAGTGAATGATATTATGTAATGGCAGTAATTAACATTACTGATGGACAGACCAGTTTGGATATTCTTGACAGCTGTAAGTGATAACTCAAAACTTCATAATGTGGCCCCAGAAGCTTTACTTGAGAAGAAAAATATCAACCAGTCATGTGTTATTTTGTATAGTGATATCCTTTGATATATATCCCAGATATATTTGCTAATCTGTTGATGAACAATATACATTTCTTCAAATAATGTCATTATCTAAGGTCAAACTTTTAATCCTAGTTTACGTTTAATCTTAGTATACAAGAAGTCCCAATAAAACTTTTATTCATCTAAAAACATTAATACCAGTTGTGAATCCATCAATCATGATTTGAAAACTTAATGTGCAAGCTGCATAGAATCGATATTTCTGCGCGAGGTGAGATCAATGTTTTAATGGCGAAAAGTGAAGTGCAAAGAAGTTATTAACATTTTTAACAAAAGATGATCTACTTCAAAATTACCTGTTACATCCCAGATAACACATCCCCTAGTGGGCCACTAGTGGCAGGTAACTAGTGGCTTGCCACTGGTGGGTAGCAAGTGGCCCGCCGGTGTGATAGCTAGTGGGAAACTGGTGGCAGATAGCTGGTGGCTTGCCACTGGTGGGTAGCAAGTGGCCCACCGGTAGTGGCTTGCCACTGGTGGGTAGCAAGTGGCCCACCAGCGTGGTAGCAGGTGGGCCGAAGGTGGCAGATAGCCACTAGTGGCTGCCACCGGTTGCCCACTTTCTATCAGCTGGACAAACTACTAGTGGGCCACTGGAGCAGGTACTAGTGGCCCACCAGTGGTCCACCAGTTGTGTGTTATCTGGGATGTCGATAAATGTTGCAAACATGTATTTATTGACATCTTCATAACAACACTTGCAACAGCAACCCAATATCCATGAAAGGAACCACCTTGTAACGAAGGTTCAAGAGAGTGATACTTTGAAGCAAAATCCCCTAGTTCATTGTGCAGAGACTCTAAAATTATTAAATTTGTGAAATTCAACAATCTGTTGTTATAATTTGTAATCAATGCGATATGTTTTCCAGTACACTGACAGATGAATTTGTACTATTGCACATTGTGTGACCCTGAATATAACAACGTTACATTGGTTCACTATCTAAATGGCATTTCCAAAGAGTAAACATTTAAACTTGATTTCAAGAATAAAATTCGACACATAAATATGACTGCTAAATTAATCACAGTCATACGCTAAGATGACTATCCCTCAAGGAGAGCAGAGTAATACTGGTACCTGGGTTTCAGGAATTAGATGTGAATTTTAGAAAACGTAGGACTAGTAGGACAGATGCTCACTCATGATGAAAGTACCTGAAGTTAAGGCAGCAGATACAATATGACCGATCTTTCCATTTTCGGTGGAAATTAGGTTTTGATGTGATTTCATGTCCTACATGAGATAGAAATTGACAATAGTGGCTGAATTTATGTTCTGCAACGTATAATTTGTGCATGCATACGTGCATATACTAATGGCCAAAAGAAAGTCCACATTGGTACATGGAGATTCTGAATAAAATATTTGATATCCTACAACACAATTATTTTATCTTTGTATATTTATTTTGAATGGCAGTACTTGTTGCTGACATTATAAACTAAACTAATTCTATACATTCTTTTTTTGTCAATGATTGTGCTACAGGGAGCACAATATTCACCATTGCTGATAAGTGTTAGCCTGCGATTGATATCGATAAGGGAAGGGAGTTTCATCAAGAATATAACAGTACACCAAACCCAAATGGTGGTAAATTGGAGATTTGAATGTTATTGACACAGACATTAACATAGGGATAACTGATAAGAGATCTTGTTCATGGATGCTGCTTCTGAAATTAGAAGAATGGGTTTGGACAGAAAGTGTTGCATTCGATAGCAAATTATGAATATATGTATATGAGTATTAAGTGAAATTATAATGTTGTCGACTTTATGTGCCATCGTGGAAAAAGATTACCATACTTTCATTCTCCTATCTCATCTTCGTAACGGAAGATTGAAAAATTACGACTTAAAGGCATTCTTGTCAGTAAAATGAACACATAATGTTTCAAATATTAGACACAGAGAGGTTTAAGCTACGATGTATGCATGTTGTGCATACGTCGTTAATATGAAAAGGAATGACAATATAAGTATGAAGTATTTTGTTAAGAAGGCAAGTTTATAGAGTTCTTATTTGTTAAATATAGATGTTATTTTAGACTACTAGAAAAAGTCTAACACTATTTTAACTATGTGTACATCTTTCAAACAACTAAGTCAGGCAGACCAAGGTCAGAGCCTTTTATAACGTTAGGCAGTAATAAACCACCACAATCTGATTAGGCATAGGTACACGTGAATTGGACTGTGAATGCGTAAACTACTTGGGACAATAGTCAACACATATTGTATCATTTCGAGCGGCAGAGCTATAAAATTGGCCGCAAAGTTAAGTAATCTTAAAGAAATGAAATGTTAACTTACAACTTCTAAAACCTTTTTCCTTGTTGTTTTTAAAATACTGTAATGTACCAAATGGACAACTGAATCAATTGGACAATCTTAGAATATAAACAAGTAGTTGACATTAAGGTGACATGATCCCCCGCCGCAAATTAATGCAAATGTGAACTTGAGAATAATGTCAAGGTCACCAAAATCTAATCAGCCCTTTGTCTTCCCTAGGAGGTGCTTTGTGTAAGATATGATGAAATGCCGGTGAATGGTTCTTGAGATATCCCGCTGACAAGCCTTACATGTACATTAACATGTCGAAAAATTTAAAGTTCCACTGTGACTTTAAAAATATTGCCACGGTCACCAAAATCTAATCAGCCCTTTGTGTTCCCTAGGAGGTACATGTGTAAGATATGATTAAATTCCGGTGAATTATTCTTGAGATATCCCGCTGACAAGCTTTACATGTACATTAATATGTCGAAAATTTCAAAGTTCCGCTGTGACCTTGAAAATAATGTCAAGTCCACCAACATCTAATCAGCCCGTCATCTTTTCTTGGAGAAGCTATGTGTAAGATATGAAGAGAATCCAGCGAATGGTTCTTGAGATATCCAGCTGACAAGAATAAAATGACAAAGTCTCGTTGTGATCTTGAAATGAAGGTCAAGGTCACAAACCTCTGTAGAACATTATTCTCCCTATGATGAACTCATATGCAAAATATGAAAAGAATCCAGTGAAAAGTATTTGAGTAATTCCATTTCGTATGGACGTACGGACTGACGCAGATAATAACAAGCAAGTGAAAAGTTCTGTTCCGACAAATTCAATATTAAACCAACTGTCACCAAATGGAATATTTTATTATAATGAGTAGATCAGTAAAACCAGCAGATGCTGATGAACAAATTTAGATGTACAGTACCGTGCCCAAAATATTGCAAGACAAATGGCCGCCACTGTATTTGAGCTTGGGCGGCTGTTATGTATTCAGATGTAAAAAATAAATGAGATCGCATCCCACAACAAATTTGGTTGAGATAATATTTAGGCGGTATTTTTTCACCTAGCATCTACAGGAAGTAGGTGAAGCAGACGACATCATGTTATGAAGATATGAAGTTATAGCTGCCAGGGGAGAAGTCACCCCTCGGTTAAAAGAAAGATTAATATTTCTAAAACAGAATGGAGAAAAATATTGTATACTTGTAAAGGTTTTAGGAATACATAAATCTACTGTTTCAAGAGTTTGGAAGAAATTTCCTACAAGTGGTTCTCACTGTATGGGACCTGCGTCGTATTAGTTACGTTGCTTCACCTGCTGCTTCACCCGGGTAAGCTGAGGTCGTGCTTTCGGAAATGTTGTCGTTGTAAAAACATTTGAATTCAATCCAAAGTCTACTTTCTATGGACCTTTAAATGGTTGCATGATCAAGAGAATATGTTTAAGCATATTTTCCTAAATTCTGACCGAAATCCGTGCATTATTTATATAGATATGGCAAAAGATATCACATATTCCTCGAAAACATTGACTATTTAGCTATTATTCTTTAAAATGAACGATTTAAACTTTGAGAATTAGATATATAGGAAAATACACTGTATTGAAAGTGTACATAATTGTTTGAAATTATATTTTGCATTACCATAGTCACGAGAATGAGGTGAACATTTTGCCTGTTGATGTATTGATTTTTTAACATGCGACGTAATTTGAACAACGTGTTACGATTTTAGTTACACGTTTAGAGCTACTTCATGATTTATCATTTGTAAAGAAACATGGAACAATCTTCAAATATAGTACATTAAACTTACACCATTTGGCATTTACAGCCTTGTTTTATAATGACGACCTACACTGATAATGATGCGACAACCAATTTAAGTCGATGTACATTTAAGGTGCATTAGACGATATCTTATACTAATATAATATACTGTCAATTAAGCAGCTTTGTATGATATAAGTATTGTAGGAACATTTGTCGCAACCATTTTATCATCTCAAATGTAATTAAGTTGTTTTATTCCGTGTCCTTCAACATGTTATTATTGCAAATTTGTTTTCTAAAATCGTAACACTGTCATTTACTCAAATTTAAAAATGGTAATGGCAAGGTCAAAATACGTAACATTAAAAATAGGGTGCTTGTGTTTGAATGGGAATGTTGAAATAACGCGCGAATTAATTAGATTGAAGTCGGTTTTAACATGAAGATAAGAATTATTAAACAATAGTACTTAATTAGTGAATATTATGTCTTGAAAATAAAACATATACATTTTTACAATAAACTGACTTCTATGTCCATAAAAGATGACCAATGTTATTGAAATTCTACCAACGTCTTAACAAATGTATAAGTGATCAGCGAACAGTTACAAATATTACCTTAGAAGATCTGTCTCTTTCAGTCACGTGTTTTCTAGTGATGGGGTACCTCCCCATTGCAAAATCGGAACACCTAGGTGCAGCAGCGTAACAAATACCCGTTAAAAAATATTCCTGCCGATGCAGGTCCCAGACAGTGGTTCTGTAAAAAGAAGCCTAGAAGAGGGAGATCTAAAATGACTGATCACCAACTTTGCCAACTTTGACCTTTTCAAAGACGGCTACATTTCTATGGATTTCGTAAATGTGCTATTAGGAAAACTATCACAATTTCCAAGGTAAACAGAAGAAAGAGGATAGCTTGGTGTAGGAATAATAGACATATGCCACTTAACTACTGGAATAAAATAACTTTCTTAGATGAAACACAGGTTGTAATTGGAAAAAACCCAAATCTGTTTATGTTTGGAGAAAATCAGATGAGAAGTGGAGACCCGAGTGTTTGAATGCACTGAAGGTACCGGCTCGCATTAGCTGTATATTTGGGGGTGCATTTCTAAGTATGGTGTTGGAACACTTGTGCCAATTAAAGGTACCTTCAACTCACTTAAGTACATTAGCCTTACAGATGAACATTTATGGCCTGTGGTGACCAAAGTGTTTGGAAATAATGAATTTATTTTCCACGATGACAATGCTACACCACAGATCAAGATTGACCACTGAGTGGAAAACTGACAATGACCTATCAGCTTTTGACTGGCCTGCACAATCACATGACCTGAATATTATAGAAAATGTCGAAATGTATTAAACTAAGACTGAGTAAAGAATTTGCAGGCCTCAAAACACGACAAGACATCATTGACTGTGTTTCTCGGATCTGGCAAAGTCTGACTCCTGTGTATATATTTAGTTTATAACAATAAACTCCACCAAGATTGAGGAGTGTAGGGATTCAGGGATGTTATATCACCAAGTACTAGTGAAAAAAAGGTAAGAAAACTTCTTTGCAAAGATTTTTTATTGTTGGAAAATGTCAACCTCTTGCAACACTTTTGGCACTTTTGTAGATATCATAATCAATTATTCATTATCATTTGTTAGTTGAAAAGATTATCTATTTAAAGTCAATATGCGTGAAATGAAAGCAAACTTTGAAGTGATCTGACATCAATTGGGTGTTACTGCAACACGATAAAAACACAATTACACCCCAAAGGATAAAGTTGACCTTTGCGATAAATGGACTCTTTGATCAAATAAAGAAGAAATAACGTCTGGAACTATGAAACTCATTACTAACAGACTAGATGTAGTCTCCCGAGGCTTCCCTCGCACTTGGTAAAGAGGCTTGAGGATTGCATCGTACACGAATGTAATGATTAGACCTTGATGTGCATCCATTCCATTTCAACATGCAGGAGATAAACCAGAGACCTTCTTATATAACGTCTTTATGGATGTGACATAAAGTGAAATGGTATTACATTGAGGATTTCACTTCTACCATGTCATCGCTGTTTTGTATAAATTAAGAAAACTATAAAACTATATTTTCCTTTCTGTAACTTCCTAGAATTGTATTTCAAATTCTGCGAGATTGACATCTAACATGTAAAAAACATGAACGTAATTTTTTTTAAACCATTTGGAATATCAACTTATATCATGGTGTAGTGATTGATGTTTAAGGCGATGTCCAAGAATGCTGAAAGATGTATAATTCTGTCATATTTTATGAATGAACATATTGCAAGAACCAATTAAGAGGACAAATCATATATAATGGCTGTTCCCACACTGACTCAACAGTGGAGGCAGAAATTAAACCAAACCAAACAAAGAATCGATTGTGTCTCTTTCAAATTCAAATATTTTCTTTGAAACAAAAATCAACAGCATCATTCAGATTGTTGGCAACGTATACTTAGCTTATCGATTCTCTGTTTTATATACGTCTACATAGATGTCTGTTCAAGTTCCTGAACATGTGTTCCCTCTGGACGAAGATTTCCGATTTTCTGTATCAGATCTGCATTTTAACAACATTGTGTTGACTATCAAAACATTGTATTTCAAAGCAAAAGTCAACAAACTGAATCAGTCAATCAGCCCTGTGAGCAGGGGACAATTAGCTTGTTGATTGTCTGTTTCTAAAAGATCAATATGCCGTTTATTTCCTGAGACAGCAGCCCCTTTAGACAACGATTTCCGATTTAAGCATGGCCTTTTTGGTATCACTGACTGAACACTCATTGATAGCATTTCCAGGTTCAGTGACTTACCGAGAGTGGTGGATACATCCGTCACTCTAAAATCAAAGTGTGAATGAAGTTATCAATGACCCTGAATTAACGTGATTCAATAGTTTAGATAAAATTAGTTAAACATTTTAGTGATAGTTAAGATATTTTGAGCAGAGAGGATATGTCCATTTCAGTAATAATACTTCCTGTTTTATTCTGACATTCATGAGAAATACTTCAATCCTAAAAAAAACTCAATTATAACATCGTTTGAAATAGATTTGCTTAACTATATAAGCTATCGAACATTAGTTGCATCCATGTTTGAGACATATATACATGTACAAATGACTTGTGCCAAGAGTCCACATATTGATTATAATGTCATTTTATTGAAATATGTTATATAGAGGATATAAACATTTCATAGACAAATAATATAAATACAATGAAATAGATGAATAGGTAGAATCTCTAAACAAGCTAAAGAAATATATAAAGGTCATGTATATATCTTTTTCTATTACCACATATAGACATGCTACTGCCTCTACTTCATCATCTGCTACTGCTACTGTTTCGAAAACTACTACTGCTACTATTGCTATTGTTATTTCTCCTTTAATTGCACACTTCCTCTCTGTGGCGGTACTAATGGTCACATAGATTGGGTCAAACATATCACTTATGGATTTTTCCGGCAAAATTAAGTTTGATGTTTGCCTTTGAAGTTACCTTATTGATGTTTACGTCAACTGCTTTGAGTCCAGTTAAAACACGCAAGTATAAAGGAAGATAATTTATTGCCAAATTTTCAGCATGTTCTTAAATGTCTACCGTTTTTGCAATAAATAATTTAGTCTAAGCATATTTTAACTTGACCTTGACCTCAGAAATCTCAGAAGTGTCAATAGTTCATTTGTTTTTCTAAATATTTCTTCATTTTGTCAACATCAAACCAATTTGCTTTTTGACTGAAATATGTTGTATTATTGTTTATTTCTTGAATATCTTATGAAGAAGGGTAACCTTTGTGCCTAAAAGGCCGTTTTTATCAGTTCATCAGCTATTTTGATTCCAGAGATGAGTTGGGATGTGAACTTGTCATTAGTCTTTAGACTTATTGAGTATCAACTTTTAATAATCATAGAATAGACCTGAAATGATGTGGCTCAGCTTCTGAAAGCTTTAATGACCAATGGAGGTGAATATTCATAGAAATGATGCTGAAACCTGAAGCATGCAGCTATCACCTTAATGTCATTAACATGTCGTTTCTTACTGTCCAAACAGTGCATGACACTCCTACCATTTTGATACCAATTATATGATGTATTTTATTAATAAATTTCAGCTTCAAAAACGTAATGACATATTTTCATTACTCAAAAGTGAGTCGTAAAAATTGAGAATTAGAAACAATTTAGGATCGCATTTCATCAAGTGGTACAGCTGAAAAGTTTAACATACAAGAGAACTACTGAATCCATGAGTATATTGTAATGCTGTAATCACTCCTAGAATGACGTCACAACAACGGATTAGACCGTTCATTGACAAGGTCACAATTGATCTAAGTTTATAAACTTTATGTGTCCTGAAGGGCTCACACCATGTTTCTCTTGCAAACCGTTGCACAGAAGGATTCGTTTCCACGAGATAAATGTACTATTGACCTCCTGTCTGATGATAAAAAAGCTAATTAAACACTGAACACGTTTTATTGGGTACGTTTCACTGCAAATTAAACGAATGTGTTTGTCCCTTACTCCCTGATAATGTAGAGACGGAATACTGATCCAGTATGGTACAATCGTGTGCTGAATGGAGAAGCATGGGAAACTATACTATTTTGAATTCTCTCTAACTGTTCACTGAAAGACAATACTAAAATTGATTCTTCACTGAAAAGTCTACATACCTTTTTGCCATTCACATTTATATCCATAAATTGTCACTATAGAGAAAGCCGACTGATTGACAAGGAAAATGCAAGACAAGGCACTTTAAACAATATATATCTAATATTCCAATCAAGGTCTCATAACGTTGATCTTTTATACTAACTATTGTGTCATAAGAGAGCAGACAGAGATCTAGTTCTGTGGATACCGACTACATCACGTTCAGAAGTGATCCAGACACTCTTTAAGATATTTGAATGTATTATGGGCCAAAACTAACTGAAACCTCCTGCAGGAATTGTTATGGTTCTGCTACAAGCAACTCTAATATTGATGTGGTCATAGACACAACCAGAAAAATAGCATTATGTTACTGAAACTCATAATCATCGACAGTTGCAAAAACGAACCTGAAGCAATCAATACTTTGTAAATATTTCTTTATCAATGGTCCTTACTGATGCTGCAAATACATGTATAAGTGTCTTAGCGAAGCTTAAACTTCTGTATTAATGGTTTTATTGCTGAGAAATATGTACTCTTATCGTCTAACCTCAATTGCATGTAACGAAAATGTAGTTACATACTATCAGCTTATTCTTGAAGTAGATTTTAACATATGTATGTTTCATCAATGTTATATCTGTGATAAATAGAACACTATATGTGTCTATGTTAACTACATTTATGACACTCATGCTTGTATATCGGTGTATTTCTCGCTCTCGTTCGGGAAAAACGAATATCCCGGCCCTTTCGTCCTAACCATAGTATAATAATGACACTCATATAAGATCCCCATATAATTTGACATGTTGCAAACCCACAAGAGAAGGGATACATAGTATGATGCAAAATGAAGAAATTATTTTTTAAACGATTAGATTCAAATATTGCTACTACTATCTTTAGAAATGCAAGATTATAAGTCATTCTGACAACACAAGATATTGCCCAAACCATTAACATGGTGCCCCGGGTGATCATTGGTTGAAATGATTCAATGTTGCTTGCATACCATAACATTGCCACTTTAATGCGTTAAGTAATCAACAATTTAACGATTACTGTTATAACTATACATTTCCTTTTACGTGTTTCGTTTAACACTACAAAATTTACGAAAAGTCATGCCTACAACTATACCAAAATTGAACTTAACCCAAATGACTTGAAGAGGGATATATAAATTAACTTTCAAATCTTGATAGCCAATTCCAACAAGGCTAGTGATTTATTAAATTATGGCACGTATTTGGATATTCCAAAACATAATAAGACTTTGTAAGGTTTGTAACTCTGGACACGTTGAGACAGAGTATCACTTTTAATTGATATGTGAAACCTATTATACTCTTTGACAACAAGTTAAATATTGTGAATTCCCAACAATGTCTTCTCATGTATTCTCAACGGGAAACTACCATAGAAAATTTAGCATGCTTCACAGTGGTGTAGTGGTTAGCATGCTGGCCTCTCACCCCAAAGGCCCGGTTCGAATCCCGGTGGAGACACCAAACATTTGTGACCTGGGTCTCATACTGTGTTGTGTCCCTGGGCAAGTCACTTCTTCCACATTGCAATAAGTCCACCCAGCTGTTTAAATGGGTACCTGAACACAAGGAAGTACGGACCTATATGGTCGCGCGGAGCGTTAATTAGCAGCACCGAAAGTACAATTCCTTCCCTTCCTGGGTAATAATACAAATTGTGCCCTTTGAGCATCCTCGAGCATGGAAAAGGCGCTATACAAATGTGCTATTATTATGTGCTATTATATTTCATGCAACAAATCTCCGGCTAGGAATCCTTCATGTAGGATTGTTTGAGCAATTGTGATTGTGATTGTTTTCTATGGACCATGTTGGTCCATAGGGCCGATGGCCCACACCGATGGCCCACACCGAATAAAGAATTTAAGCCTTGAAAACGTTTATAATTACTTACAATGTATTATTCATAAAAGTGGTATACACTAATATTTGTCAATATTGTTTTGAAATGTTTATATTACTTACAAATGGTTGTTTGTAACTATGTGTTGAAATAAAAACCTTCCTTCACCTTAACGTTTCTGTTAATTATTATTTTAATCAGCTAATCATTGATGAAAGCAATAGTGCATCTAAACTAGTGCCATCAGACCAAGTCAACATTCGACAGGGCGCTCCAAATTCTGAACGAATTATCTCATTGTCACATTTCTATTTCTATTCATATTTATATTCTGTCTGAACACAGCGAGTTTAAAGGGGCAGTAGCACGTTTTTTTCGCTCAAATATGTTGATGAAATGTATTTGAAAAATAATTTCACCAATAGTAAAACATCCTTCTCTGTTCGGAAAATAAAGTTTGAAATGACTGTACATGTTTCAGTAAAGCCATGGGCATCGTTTTTGTAATACAAAATAATAAATTGTGTTCACAATAAAATGGCCGCCATGCAATTTTTGCTTTATACGCAACATAATTTTTACCACTACAGATAATTGGTTTGTGTAATAAGATGTTTTACCCTCTAAAGTTAATTTAAATGACATCAACTATCATTATAAAAGGGAAATTTGAAAAAAGAAATTTTGCAAAAAAACGTGCTACTGCCCCTTTAAGTTTCATTGGCTCGATTGATTCACCAAACGTGCTGAAGTGTGTATCCACTGCAAAAGTTTACAATCCGCTGTCTTCTGATACCAGTAATTAGTGTTCCGGATAATTCTAGTGCATGCTCATGTGGTGTTTCTGCTTGGTGTCCTTTTTTTTGTGAAAGATCAAGAGAATTCCAAGATATATTATTCCTGTTCATGTTTTTACGATATAGGAAAATGTGATCCAGATTTTCCAAGATCGTGTCTCAACGTGCCGAAGCACGTATCTGCTGAAACATAACTTCGTCTGCTTTCATTCTGATACCAGTAATTAATGCGAGTGTTCACGGAGCCGGTGCCGTCCTCCTGGTTACATATGAGAGATGGAGGTTTATATCTGGTTCTTCACTAGCTTTCAGTTCAAATGTATGTTAGAAACTCTTTGATTTATATTCATCTAATATCACATGAGAAACAGAAGTGATTTCATGAAGTTTCCTGACCAGGATACTCCGAATTTCAGTATCAGTATACCATAGGATACTCGGGGTATCCAAAAATATCCTGTTCTGGATACTCCGGGTTTCATGATTCAGGATACGTCAGAATACTTCAGGATACTTCAGGAAACTATATTAAACTATCGGAATTTGTTAGAAATTTTAAAATATTACACATAATACTGCAAATTATACCACAGACGAACGAGGTTTAACCCTGTCATACAGTTTTGGCATTAGTTGTTTCTGTCAGACGACATTAGATTCATGTAGACGCTTTTTATTGAGAAAATTATACATTGAAGCATGTGTAAAATCACGTTTGATATGTGTGGCTCTTTGTCATTGTTGCTTCCCTATCATATGTATCAGTATCAAATGCATAAGTTTAAGTTACCTGCATTAAAGTTCTTTATACAAGAAGTTTTATAATTGTTGTCTGGATCGTGATAGATTTATGAAAAACCTAAAACTCACCTTTTAAAAAAGCGCATCCGAAAGAACACTATGAATATCCAAATCAAATACAGGTATTAACACTACACAACATGTGTATCCACCATTGAAACTCTTAGGTGTTTACACGTGTAGTAACTCGAGATAAATGGTTAACATCTTGCCCAATTGATTATCCCGGATTTCAGCTCAAATCTCATTGGTGTTTCACTTAACAGTTACTGATTTCATTGGATAACTCAAAACAGTATATCATCCATTGGCTGTGACGTGATTCTATTGACAGGCAACATAAGGCCCATAAGCCACCCGTGTGTGTTTTTACAGGTGACTAGTTCACACCTGCTTAGCTGGTCACAAGTGAATTACTAGTATTGTCTGAGTATCTTAATTGACACTTAACAAAGACGTCTGCATTTCACGGATGGTATTCACAAGAGATGAACACAATGTTAAATAACAAACAAAGAGCCCGTTTAGTTTGTACACCTCAGAGTGTCAACAAGATTCACCCAGACGAGGGATTAACGATGGATTAATTAGTGTGGTCAATATGGGTACCAACTTGAGGCAAAGCTCATGTCTCTTGATAGATGACTACAGCTCTCCTGTAAATGTTGAAATAAACTTATTCAGATTTTATATGGTTTTAACAATATTTATTCATGTACTCAGGGGAATCAACAAACAGGTTTTCCCTATATAACTGTTTCTCCCGAAAAGAACATAAAACAGGATAATTACATCATAAATATAATCATACATACATGAATGTAGAAAAACACAACATCATTTTAATAGATATTTCATAAGAAGCGTTTGCTATGAGAAATGAAGAGCCTGGATTATGGATTACCCACCGTTATAATAGACATATATCATAAATTGGTGTATTATTCTTTTCAGACATGTAATACAATTTATTGTACATTCATCATGACATTTATTTTATGTATTTTGTATCCCAGAGCGGCATTGACATAAGCGTCAACTTGTTTGCCAATCCGGATCCTTTTATGGAATAAATATGTTTAAATCACATATCTCGGAAACGTCCAGATTTTCATGTGGTCACAATAACGAAAACTTACATGTACTTCGCTATCTGTTTACTTGCTGAAGCTACTACCATTTAAGATCAAATATGTATTTTTACAATCAAGGCTAGGACATAACAACAGTATAATATGATCACGGGGAGAGATATTTATATAGGGGTAACCCTGTTTATCGATCCCCCTTTCCATGTACCATCTGGAAAATAAATACTGTTTAAATCATATGATAACAGCTCCTTGAAGGACACCACTTACAATAATATTTTGAACTCATTACATCAGTTTATCAGTAAAAGCAACCGGTTTCTTTGAAAGTTATTGTAGTTAATGATTAAATTCTGAGCTGCAGCCCACTTCATTATTAGTCACACCTAACAACATAACAATATTCATGTCTGATGTCATACAAATGTTAATTTTCATTTTTCTGTCTCATTTATCTTGTAACCAGCTTTTTAAAAATATATGGTTTAAACATATGTTTATTCAATAAGAATGTGGTTTGGCAAACAAGCAAAACTCTGCTTATGTGAATGCCTCACCACTACATAAAACATAAACAAATTCACAAGAGCTGGTAACATGTTAACAACAAATGAAAAATCAAGACAATCAAACTATAGATATACGTACATAAGTGTTAATTGATAATTTGTTGCAGTTTCGTTCCATTATATTTATTTAGATAATTTAGAATGATTTTCAAAATATGATTTTTAAAAATATATATGTGCCGGAGCGGATTGTGCCTTGTTCGCCAATAATTTTTTCATGTTTATGAAATAAAATACGTTTAAATATGGTTTAAACTTATTTATTTCATACATGAAATGGATTGGTAAACGAACTTTAAAAGTTAAAGTGAATACAGCTCCAGACTACAGGACATTATGCGTCATGGTGAATTTACAAAATATCATAAATTTACAAATTCAACAACAAAACAAAACAAGACAAGTAATATTATAAGAAACAAAAACACCAAACAAAACTAGGTGTTATGATGTCAGCAGAATAGATATCTGGATATAGGTAACGCCAACAAGGCACGGCACGGCACGGCACGGCACAAACATACATAACATTGTGGCTTTTTGTTTTAGTTTATTGTTAAATTCTCCTAGTCTGCTATATGTTTAAACCAAAGTGATCATAAACATATAGGTTGAGGACAATGCAGAGAATATAATTTTATTTCACTTCTTAAACAACTAGCTTTATTCAAATATCAAGGTTGAATATAAGCTTTCCTGAAATCATTATAACAAGGACCTGATAATATGAAAAGAAATTAAATTATCGGTTTCAAAGTTTGCTAACTACTTTCTGTCTGAATAAGGAACTAATTTACAATTATAATATTGCCGTGTAGAGTTGAATGAAGGGACACATGTTACAAGAAAAAAGTCACAAATTATATAATATATTAGTATATATTATGTTGATATATGATATATATTTTTGTTAGTTGTTTTTGTAATGTATTCTTAAATATTTGGTTCTTTTTAATCTTTAAACACAAACAGATTAACTTTGATCTTGTGTCATGGTGACACCTCACCCTGTCACACATCTGTATGTTTTGACAGGGATTAAGAGGGGATTAGATGGTTACTTGACTGTGGGGCTGTAACCTGTTTTAGAGCAGAACAGTTCACTCATCGCAGTGGATACACACTGTGACACTAATTAGCCCTCCTGCTGTGATCCCCTTTGATCAAAAGGTTCTTAGCCGGGAATGCTAAATGCGTGACCAGTAGCCTTGTTATGGATGAATGAACCCTGAGCGTCTCACTCAAAATGAGGAAAGATATATTGTTTATTAATGTGTCATACAGAGTAATTTATACATGTTGATGCAATAAAATGTATGAGCGGGTAGTGATTCGAAGCAGAATGAATGTATACATTACACATGTAGAGAATGTTCATAAACAACAATCATGTGCACAGATTCTTTATTGAATAATAATGAGTTTAAACCATATGATTATGTTATAGCTGGTTGTTTTTATGTCCAGTTCTCGTGTGTTAATATAAGCAACAGTTTGCTTTTTACCAAACCACATTCTTCATGAATAAATATGTTTAAACCACATACATTACACCTTTATAAATACCTCTCCAGTACATAATACATATTCATTCATCAAAACTGAGAAAGCACAACATTAAATAAAGGTGAATACATGTAATAGAATAACATTAATTTTCAACATTTAATTTTCACAAGGAAATTAGTAAAATAACCATTTAGGTAAAACAGTAATGCACTGAAAGGATGATACTTCGACTTATTGGCTTATGTAGTGCCGCTCTACTAAATATATCAAAGTACAATTTATAATTCAAGATCAATGTACAAATTCAGTGATCAAATGATTACACAAAGGCAAAAAGCAAAACACTAATTCGGAAATATCTAAAAGGACACATGCTGAATAGGATGATTTAAATGTTAGTGACTCTTGAATAAAATTATAGACAGATTCGAGGATTAACTGATTTGTCTTTTGCTTAAAAATTATTCCATATATATTGTTTCTGCGTCCAGCTTTTGCTTTCATTGTACTGGAGCGGCGTTGAAATAAGCCTATGGCTTGTTCGCCAATCCAGATTTCTTTTTGGAAATAAATAATAATAATAAATAAGAAATGTACGTGTTGCATGCTAACAAATATAACATTTGGTTAAACTTCACGTGCTTTCTAAATTTAGAAACGTTAACTTAAGTCAATAAATGTGTCAACAGAATCCACAATTGTTAAGTTAGTCTCATCAGATAAGTCATTTTTACCTTAAAGAACGGTTTTCAAATTAAATCCATTAACATAATAATTGTCTAAAGCGTTTGCTATGATGTCATAGAGGTATGTAAGTTGATATGCATTACTTTCACCTGGCATAAACCCTGACATTTTTGTCTCGAAAAAAGTTGAACACTGTTTGAAAACTCATCTTTCAAATACAGGAAGGAAATACTACAGGTCTATAATTTTGATATTCATTTACACTGCCTTTCTTGTGCAAATGATATACAGAAACTTCTTTCCATAAGGGAGGAAATATATACCCACACAATGATTTATGTAAATGTAAATATATAAGGGGCAAGGAAATTGATTATGCAGCTAGCTTGGTGAACTTATTACTAAGTGTATCTGGGCCACTTGCCTTATTTATGTCAACTCATATAATCAACATCTGGTAACGGTTTATCTGGGAAGTCAACTTTAGCTTTGTCATAATGTATTCTATGAAAAATTAAACGTAGTTACACAAGTGGATATCTGTTTTACTATATAATACCGATCTAATAATTCATTACTGTTCTGACATTGCAATCACTGTATGAAATGTGCGTGTGTGTATTCATGATGCCATCCGTATTTATATTGTATGTATTGTATCTTGACGAGGACAGGCATTTAGATAAACCTTTGGCTTATTTGCATGTCCTTATTCATGTATAATTAACATGAATAAATATGTTTAAAACATAATACCGATTCACGGATAATCAAATCCATGTCAATATTATGGGATAGAGTTTAACATATCTTGTTCAGTAAATAGAAAAGGATTTGCAAACAAGATGTTTATATGCTGTCATCAATACATATTGTTTTCTTAATTTTGTAAAATTTTAAAATCAATTTCAATATATATATGAAGGAGAACGAGTTTCTAAAACTGTTATCAAGCTACCACGAAACGTCGCACTCCTGCATTAAAGAAGTTGTATATCCATAGAACTCATTCTCCTTCATCTACTAGTAACCAATATTTATGTTCAAGAACCACTGGATGGATATTGAAAAGCGTTACGTTTTACGCGACTGTTATAACAATTCCCCTATTACAATAAATACTAAAAATACTGTCGGGGATGCAAGTAAACATATTACATTTTCGATTATTTATATATTCAAGATAAGATTAAATATTGTATTTTAACATCGAGTCACCAATTTTGCATTATCCGAACACTATCTATTTAATCTTGAAATAAGTCTCCAATTTTTAGATTTAGATTGTTGACAGCAGTGAAGAGGCGTATGCAAAATCTACATTACACATGTTCTTAATCATTTGATTTGTTTACAATTTCGGCTGGTCTCTCTCTGTTTTATACAAGATGTCTTACGATTTTGATGGACAATTTTTACGAATAGCCTTTTGTCACACAATTTTCCTTCCCTCAGAATTATCAAATTTGAATAAGCCTTCAACCAATATGCTCTCCGGTTTTCATTCAAATGAAATCAAAATAAATATATACCACTTTTTCAAAAATCTCAGAAACTTTAGGGTTTATCCATGAAGTCAGTGAACCGTATCTCCTGAACATTCCAGTGACCACTTGAATATATCTCTGAGTCAACTACACACGTGTAAATTTAATCAGATTGAATAAGCAGTATTGGCGACAATACACATCCGTAAATTGGTTTATGGTAATAGCCGCACAGATTGCCCCCTTGCAATACACACATATCCTAGTACATCCAGGCTTGCATATTTTATTTAACTCGTTAATAGCGCGACTGGGCTCCTCACAGGATGAGTGATGGCAATTAGACACTAAAATACTGTACTGTATACACTGATACAACTTATAAATAATAAAGAATTGAATTGACTTGATTCATTTCAAATATCCCATCACAAATTACATTTATTATACCATACTGAGAAATCAAAATCAATGTCCAGTAACTATGCAATTTCCAAATTGTGTCTGCATGTTATAGAATATGATAATTAAGTATTCCGTCGATTCTTAAATTTTACAATACATGTACTTTGTTTTGAATATTCATTTATTTCTCATATACATTGTAGATTATAATTATCTAAATATGCACAAACTAAAATGGCTTTTGTTGGATGTGTGACGGCAATATATATTTTATGATGAATACGATGTTTAATCAATGTTTTTACTGTTAGATTCTTATTGTGTGACGGCAACGGTTTTAAATGATATTATACATTACAACTTAAACATCGATACGATACGACATGTATATTTCATACTGTCTCCCTTGGTTATTGACATTATCCTATGGTATTTCTTTTTAAATATGTGTTTATTCTTTTGTATACTATGTTTTATAGGGCCCCATAAGTCAGTTTTTGTGTGACACTTACATACAACAATCTTCACCTTTGTGGAAATAGGGTTTTAATGGCATTGTCACAGACGTATTTACACTCATGTATAAGTGTGGATACTTATCAATACGAAACAAATGTAATGAAATAAATAGTATGCACGTTTTCAAATTTGCTTATATTTCATATTCGTGCGCTCACAATTGGTCAATAGTGTAATCTATATACACGCTGATTTTCATACTATACTATACTTTTGATTTGTCATGTTTATAACAATTAAAGAACTATAAGATTAGGTTGACGATATCAAAACCAGTGTTTAATTACGCAGTATCATGAAGTTAGAGAAGCTCCACGACAGTGCTTTGAATACCCTGCTAATCACGCATGTTTCGGTATCATTGATACACGAGTATAACAAGTGGTTCCCAATGAACGAAAACTGTCTAGTCATGTACAACAGCCGGTGATTTAAGTTGTTGTATATACGTCTACGTATATAAACAATATATTGCGACACTGATGTACACACGTCTGTCTCTTATGTAGCTCTTGTGCGGCCTCTGTGATTGTATTTTATCAGTTCATGCTCAAGCTTATTGTTCCGCGCTACTGATCTAGTGGTTTCAAGACAAAGTTTCCGATGGCGTTACAAAACTGAGTTGAAAATAGGTTAAAGGGATAATAATTGAGTATGGAAATGTATTTCAAAATGTTTATTTTTACTTTGGTATTTTAGTTTGTTTTGGTGTTTCAATACCCCTTCAAACATGTTTCGGTAGGGTACTAAATGTACATTTCCTACGTTTTATTTGTGAATGATTCTTGACAAACGCCACAAATACAATATTATTGCCTTGGTTAAGTGTATGGGTTCTTGGTTGGATATTTATATCAAACTGCTTTCTTAAATACCCATAAACAAATGAATTCTACTCATTAAACGGATCCAATACTTACTGTGTTTTATCATAAAAGAACAATGTAATATGAGCAAATGAATGCAAATGACCAAAGGTCTACTCATTCAAATAACTTTAATCAAATACAAATTTGTGGATGTATTGTTTTGTGGGGGATTTACGTTCATTGATAGTTAATTGTGGTTGAGAGAGATGCCAAATACTAATAATGTGTGAACTACCATATCACTGTTATGTATTTTAGACGAACAAACGAATTCCTACTCAGTGATAAGAAGTTTTACTTTTCTAACCTCACATGATTAATAACTTTGGTTCAACGACTACAACTTATGTAGGCTCTCAAGTAAGTTCTCAAATATAAAGTCATACATATATCACCCTCAGTAATAATTTTCATCTTGATTGCGCAATAAGCACATGCAGTGTTAATAAGACATAAGTTTAATCAAGCATGGTAGATGATTGATGGACATTTAGAATATGTGATTTTCAGTTCAAATTCAAATGTTAATTCTCTCCATCGGCGTTACATGAGATAATCAAGATATCAGCTTATTGAAGACATAAAACTTCTTTCCTAAATACATAAATAAATGGCTGACAAAACACCATCTTTCAAATATACACCATTTTCTTCTTTCAATGATCTTGTATACTTCATTATGTAATCTTACCATTGAATGAATGACACAACGGCGGGTCCACAGCTTACCACGTTTGAGTTGCTTAACAGGTGTCCTCAAAACCTGGGATGACAGGAAACTGGCTGATCATAGAAGAAGAAGAAGAAGAAAAATAGTTTATTACAGTGTCGCACAACATACAATAACGGGTAATGAATGACACATTTTTTTTAAATATTGTATATTGCTCGGCCAAACATGGCCTACGGGACACTATTCAACTAATAAAAACATATATATAGATATTAAAACACATTCATACAAATAATGTTTACCAGGGGGAAATAAAATAAATAAATACATAAATAAGTAAATAAGTAAATAAGTAAATAAATAAATAAATAAATAAATAGATAAAAAATAAAGAGTAAAAATAAATATGATAAATTAATTAATGAAAACAGTAAATAAACGAATAAATAAAAGTAAAGAATGAAACTAAATGGTCAAATTTAATCCAAATTAACTTAAACAAAATTGAATTCCAATTTAAATTTTTAATTTGAAAAAAAAAAAAAAAAAAAAAAAAAAAAAAAAAAAAAATTAAAATGAATTAAAATAAAATAATGAAATAAGCAAATTAAAGTAAGTACACAAATAAATAAATACATAATTAAATAATACATTCACACTACATGAGACATTCATACAACATGGGACAGTCGGCGTTCATACATTAATATTATTGTAGAGGCTAGCGTTGAAACAAATTGATAAGAAGTCATTAACAAAATATATTTATCTTTTGAATCTAAGTTTGTGAACACAGGTAGGTAGTTAGCAACTTCGACAAATAAATTGTATCGTATATCTGAATAAAAATTACAGTCAATCATAAAATGAATTTCGTCTTCGATTGCATTACAGTTACAAAAATTACAAACTCTATCACTAAGAGGTGTAACAGGCCTAGAAAATCGTCCTAATTCTACAGCTAAAGGTAAACTTCCACATCTTAACTTACTCATAATACTACGCTGATATTTGGAAACACTAATAACATAAGGTTCAACCTGTAGAAAAAATTTCAAAAGTCTATAAACTCTTAATTTATTTCCATTTAATAGACCTTTATCATTCCACAATTTACTAAACCACTCATCGTAATCAACACCCAGCAAATAGCCTTTAATAGCAAGGAAATCATTTTGTGTATTGTTACAAGCACGTACCGAAAGTTGCATATTATTCAACATTTTCAAAACATTATTACTCCATGATTTTCTAAAATTTAATGACCAATTGTGCATTACATGTGGAATTCTAAACTCTTCTAAAGATAACAACTTAATCCAAAACCTCACAATTTCAATTTTAGACGAACAAACGAATTCCTACTCAGTGATAAGAAGTTTTACTTTTCTAACCTCACATGATTAATAACTTTGGTTCAACGACTACAACTTATGTAGGCTCTCAAGTAAGTTCTCAAATATAAAGTCATACATATATCACCCTCAGTAATAATTTTCATCTTGATTGCGCAATAAGCACATGCAGTGTTAATAAGACATAAGTTTAATCAAGCATGGTAGATGATTGATGGACATTTAGAATATGTGATTTTCAGTTCAAATTCAAATGTTAATTCTCTCCATCGGCGTTACATGAGATAATCAAGATATCAGCTTATTGAAGACATAAAACTTCTTTCCTAAATACATAAATAAATGGCTGACAAAACACCATCTTTCAAATATACACCATTTTCTTCTTTCAATGATCTTGTATACTTCATTATGTAATCTTACCATTGAATGAATGACACAACGGCGGGTCCACAGCTTACCACGTTTGAGTTGCTGAACAGGTGTCCTCAAAACCTGGGATGACAGGAAACTGGCTGATCATATACACCAGCCATGACTGTTTAGTTAGAGATATACACGTATAAATGAAATACATTGCACCATTGCTGTTCATGCGCGTGTCTCGTAAAACTCTTTGGCGGCCTCAGTGTTTTATCTCTCTTAACGAGCTGACCGCCGACAACCAGTTCATTAGTAATTGTCGGTAACGCGAGGTTAATTTTACGCTCTAATAATCTCTGGTTTACAGGACAAAAATCAAAATGGTACCATCAAAATGTCCCGATTAAAGTGATAAAACTATTAAGTATGAAAATGTATGTTTGACTCAGTGTAATTATCAGAACTTATGTTTAATAACCTGAAAAAGCAATTAACCTTTGATCTAAATACACATCTTATGTAGGCTCATTACTTGTATCAATATTGTTAGGCTAGGAAAAACCGGGAAACAGGTAATGGTAAAATGGTTCTTATTAAATGAGTATAGGGCATTTAGAATTCGGTAGGTTTTACAACGTGTGATATGGATTATAGTTTCTTAACCACTTACAATACGAAGTTTCTTAGCTCATTCTTGCCCCTATGTCTGACATGCATCACTCAACCCCTTTCATTACTTAATCTATAGAAATAAACACATACACATTTTAACCAATATGCAAGATGACATCTTACTGAAAATGTAATACTTCATTTTCAAAATGCATTAAGTGGCTTATGACAAAATGCCCTCTTTCAGCTACCATTCCTTCTATAAATCGTCTTGCATTAGTGAGTCTCTCCGGATTTATTAATATTGTTTCTGTTCATATGTAGTAAGTAACAACAAATGAATTAAAATCAGTCACTTGATTTGATATTCCAATCAGTTTAGGAACAAATACATTCATATTCGTTGAGACGCCTTACTATAAATACTCTGCTACCTGTACTTACATGTATACTGTTATCATCATTCAAATGACACATTTATTGTTCATTTGAAAAATAAACTTACAAATAAGGATTCAAAATATGGCAAACTTAATATATTTCTCGAATTGAGCTAAGCAGACAACCTTAAACCCAGAGACACTTCTTTAGTTCAATACAAATTATTAAAAAGATAGCATAACCAACGCAGTGAATCACTGTTTTACATTTGAAAGGCCAAGAACATTGGTACGCATGATTTAGTAAGTACGCCCTTTTTATACGTGATATTGATATCAGTTTTATATGGTTTAAACATATTTTTATTTCAAAAAAAAAACGGGATTGGCAAACAAGCAATTAATGCTTATGTTAATGCTGCTCCCTAACAAAATACAGTTAAATCAAAGTGACATACACATGGACAGGTCATGGACAGTTATAATGACACAAAATGTTTTATTTCGTTCAGGTCTCACCATGATTTTACGGATGATTAAATGTAGTAAAACAGTTGATGCAACATGGGGGTCCTACTGTTGTCTCTGGGGTTTATGAAAAATATTTGTGTCATGTTTCCAAGGATGAAGTGTGATTAGTGATTTGCAAAAATATGTCCAGATGGCACATGGTACATGGTACATAGAAAGTGTTTGATAGAAAGTTTCTAGATATGCACTAGAAAGTTTCTAGATATGCACTAGAAAGTTTCTAGATACGCACTAGAAAGTTTCTAGATACGGGGTATGTTTATTTATTGGACACCTGTGCAAGCAAATAAATACATTGAACAAGTGATGTAGATATTATACAGTGATATCTTCCTTAATATATTGTACACAAGATATTTCACTCATGTCCATCTAATATAAACCTATACCTAATTTTATCAAAAGGGGTTGAGTATGCTTTATTGATTATATCTGAATATGTTGTACTGCTATAAAAAATGTAATTTTCATTCTATGACATGTTTTTACTTGTCTGTGTGTTGCTCTGTCTTTAAGACAATGCAATTAAGTCACTGTAGTGACCGGCCGATTTCGTTAAGTAGTTCAGCATTGGTATAAACAAAAAAGTTTATCCGTTATAACAACACAAGCCATCATCTCTCAAGCATCAAAGGATTTTAACTGTAATACCAAATGTCTGCTTCCCGGTAAGCCACCTGACCAGATAATGTCAGTGTCACTTGAATAAACAATTGCAGGTGGTACTGAGACAATTGTCTGTCTCTCTGTCTCAGTGTCATGAGTGTAACAACATGAACACTATTTTTTCTCAATCTAGTTGTCCAATGACAATTAATGGGTAAACCAAGGAACCAATGAAATTAAATTAAGTATGAAATCGTGAGAACAATTTGTTTGCAAACTTTGCCAGTTGCGAAAAGACTTTTGTTGAAGTAGGACAAGTTTCGCAATCTTGTGGTTCAAAGTTCTAACATTGAAGGATTTATAAGTTTACAATTTGTGTTCTTGTGTATCTGGATATTCATATTGTTGGATTCGGTGATAAGGTAAGCTTCTTTCATTAATTCCTAATATTTGATACTTGATTTGATTACCAAATATTATTCAATGAAAACATTTATTATCCTGAATGGACGACAGTTAAACAACAACCAACCTCTTAGGTAACAGCAAACCATATTGAAATCAATGAAATTGCTGACTGTAATTTGAGCGTCATTTATATTTATTATAAATTTGATTGTCCCTATATTTTGTTTTTCTGAACCGTATATTGTTAAACCTTATAATAAATACTGACAAAGTAAATAAGTGATATGCTTTTGTTTATCGTGATCCTGCTACCCTCTGAAATGTTATTAGATGTTATCATTGAGAAAATAAATGAACTGTTAATTGTAACATTATCGTTCAATATTCATAACGAATATAGAAAGAAGGTAAAATCAGTGAATGTATCATTATTTGTTAAGTTGCCAAGACATGTGGCAAAATCCTCCTCTTCATTCGTATATCAAATCTTTCAAGATGTCTCTTACAAGCATCTGACTTCTATGAAACAGTGACAAAATAATGTTAAAAACAAAGTTTTCAGTTTGTTTCTTAGAAATGCGAGTTAATCATTTTGAAAACTGCTTCTCATGTATAAATAATTCCCTTTTCATTTGAATAATGACATCCCCCCCCCCAGCCCCGTCAAGCATTCAACTAACAGATCAAAATGCACATTTTTAACACACTATCTTAATTTTTAACAATGAAATGTAACATGACTATGTATATTTGGTGAATAAATACAAAGTCCTCGTTATGTTATAGCGCTGATAATTTCCGTTCATATACTGGAGTTTCCTTGAGTTTCCTGAAGTATCCTGTGCTCAGGAAATTCCCTGTAAACTGATCATGATACCTCATTAAACCCTTAGGGTATCCTGAGCAGGATACCTCATTAAACCCTTAGGGTTTCATGAGGTATACTGTATCAGGATACCCCCAATTTTCTAGCAGTGTATAATTTGAGTATTGGTCGTTTAAGTTTCCTACACAACTGCATTTCCGAAATGTGTTACCTACTCATGTCAATTGTCCAAACGCTGAACCAATCCCTCTGATTTTACCAAGGCTATGCTATGTTTTAACGCCGTTTTTAAAAGTATTTCACTAATATCACCACTGCTAGTATAATTGTAGGGAGAAAACCCACAACGAGAACTAGCGAAACATGTAATTCAGTGTAGCATTGCACCAAAAATAGATGCATGTAGAACACTTCTCTACCACAGGAACCCCGAACCTCTTGATTTGAATATTACATGATGTCGAAAATGTTCATGAATGTCTGTACTGGGCATTGATAAAAACTAATCATGCTTCTCCATGGCCTTACAGGTACTATCCGTCAACCTAATATTACTAATTGAATCTAACATGACACGGAATGCCACCTGGTCGATAAAGGAACAGCTCTAAAGAACACTCGGTCTGTAAAGACAGGAAGTTTCGGCTGTCACATGCATGTGGTTTGCTTCCACTTTTCGCCATTTTCCGGAAATTAAAAAAGAACACTTTACCTGTGTTGAGTGTTCTGAGGTTTTCAGGGCTAAATGACACGTCAGGAAACAGTCTGGCGACCTTTAAACTTGGAGTAGATGCAACAATGGCAACATACTTTTTCACTCTTTACCTTAAGCAGATAAAGCAGCATGCTATTTTTTAAGCCTTTTAGTAATATTAAGCAATCGTTAGCAAACCTTTATAAAAAAAATTAAAAAGTGTACATAATAAAGTTATTGTTCGTTCAAAAATATTTATGAAACACAAAATTTAAATTGATCGATGTTTTTTTAAATTATTTTTGAATTCTGAAAGTTCTTTTAAAATATTCCTTAAGGCAAACGATGTTGTTGAACATTTGTTACATATATTTCCCGTCAATTTCCATGAATATTTAAGTTTTTATTTCTTACAACTGAAGTTATGGATCTGGTGTGTTGAAATGTCCTATACATATACTGAATTGATAGCTGGATTTAAGTTGGAACAAGAACTGTAGTCAAGACAATAGCTACACTTCTGCTGCAAAGGATTTCAAATACCTTTGTTGATATAGCATAATACAATTATCAGTTTCGTTTGAATCTTCAAAATAATATGATCTTTGTTTTTATTTCTAAAATTGAGAGTTGTTTTCATTCATCATGATCCTATGCAACGGATATTTTATAGGTCTGATTTGTTATACTTATACTTATAAAAAAAGGGTGGTTTATTTGTTTTAGGGATAGAGTTCATCTCTATTTCTTTTACTTAAAAGTTTCACCAGACAAAGACTCCAAAATTTAAAAAAGTATACTTATCAAACTGTTCTTAACTGATGAATTAGTCTTTTGAGTTTTGCTGAAATCTATCTATCCATATTGATGTTTCTAAGTTTTTTAAAGAAGGTTTGAATATTGAACATTTAACTTGAATACACAGTGTATGTCTCTAGGCTATAATGTCATTGTATTTTGCCAATAGCTCTAATTCTCAGGGGCCATACATTTCGTCTGATCAAGTATTGTCGGTCGCCTATCTAGTGTCTATATTCGATATTCATACAAACGCATATTGATAAGATATATCAATGAAAAGTAAGGGTAAGAGTTTTGTATTCATTTATTTATTTCAAAGTATGGCATATTGAACAACACACACGCTCCAGTTCTTCAGTTCAAATAGTATTCAAGACATATAACCATTAGCAACATTTCAGTTTATTTTAACTACAACCATCGGCCATTTATCAGTTTCAGTGTATTTCCGACAACTACTGAAAAACGGAAATGCGCTCAGGACTGTAAAGATGTACATAGCACATAGTCGGCTTTTACATTTGAGAAACTTTATATAAAGCGACCTTGCGTTATAAACAAAGTAAATACATTGAAGCTTGGTGGTGAATTGTATTGTCATTCAACATTCGTTTTTTTTTCAAAAAATGTATTTTTAACAAAATAAACAAACATTGTGAGTTACTTTGATATTTGCTCAAACGTACATTTGTCTAACAAAAATGTTATTTTTAGTTATTGCAATAATTTCACTGTTTGCCCTCGGATTTATTCTGTTCATCTTGTAGAACAGAACAGAATGTTTATGAAAATACTTTGGAGAGGATGTTCTCTATTCTATTCCATTCCTACTGTTTTCTCCTTTGCCTTTGTAAATACATAGCCATTGATATGTAACAATTTTGTTTACGTTCTATGAATATGTCGATTCCCTAGAATGTGCTCATTTAAGTGTCTTCCATCAATATGATTAAGATTAAGAGAATTCAAGCAAAAAGTTTATGTAATATGCATTAGGTTGCAGACAAACTGATATATGATTTGATGAGAAAAAGCACTGTGACTGAAGAATAGTTATATTTAGGAAACACATAATGATAGTACCACCTTAAAGTGATTACAATACTTATGTAGTATGCAAACTGAATGCAGACAGTAAATAACGAAGTTCAAGGAGAAGGTCAACTCAGAGCCGTTGAAATATTGATTAAAGTCGCCTGTAATCAAGAAGTTCAAAGGATTAACCTTTTGTGTCAAACACCTTTATCTACACATATATAGCTTTTGACAAAAACATTCTACTACATAGGAACAAGCAACTAAACACTGAGAAAATTTGGAACAAATTTAGATTGCAATTTTAACTAAATCAATATTGTTATGCATGTATGTCTTGTTATTGTCTTAACAGTTAGATTACTCACATACACGATTATGTTTCTTATCATGAAATGTTTCCTCAAAGCTATGATACTTAAATATTAAGTACACATCTGCAGAAAGTATACATTGCCCTTTACTGAGTATTGTACATAAAGGCAATCTCATTGATGTGATCATGATGCAACTTGAACTGTTATATCTTAAACATAACATATCAGGCAAACTGTATACTGCAGAAAACAATTTGCAATCAATAAGCCTTTTGATAAAGTTTATAAAGTTTATAAATGCAATTTTATTAATCTGATGGGTTGTTTTGGAGAGCTGGCTGTACATTGTCCGGTGAGACAAATACAAAACGATATTTACCATTATCTGTAAACTTCCTTTTAACTTCAAAATTTCCATGCAGTTCAACATGCAAGTAAAGACGTACAGAAAACACAATACAAAGGTTAAACTCTCTGATGTGCTTAATCACTGGATGCCGAGTTCTTGTTTAACAGCATTTGGAACACTTCTTATTCTCAAAGGAAAACTTAGCATTTACCATAATTGGAATCCGTGGTGGTGTGATGACTCAGTGATGCAACTTACAGGCATCTCACAGACAATTGAGCGGCTACAGTGAACTACATCTATTATACTTGTGTTGTTGAAGGATTCTTGACAGATATTTAAAAGTGAATTGAAGAGAATTTTAAAACATGAAAATGTACTTTACACAAAACTTACTCAATAAGAACATGCGATTATTAAGTCAGTTATGTTAGTACTGAAAAGCACATATTTATAATGAAAAGTTGATCTCCTGTAAATAGACAATCACCGGGCTAATTGTTCCTTTATGGTGTATGTGCCCAACAGTTTTCATCTATTGATTTTAGATTAAAAACAGAAGACAAGAACACAGCTATTGGTTTATTTACATCTGTTGATTGAATGAATATGTTGTCTTGTTATTGGTTTCTTGACACTGTAGATGTACACGTGCCTCTCAGACAATATGTCCATTAAACACTGTATCACTCTGTATTGTTTTTGTTATTCTGTAAGGTATAAAATGCGTAATCCATGAATCTGAATGCTTTCAAAAGTTCAAATGTTACTTCAGTGTTTCTCAATCCAGTGTATGTAAACAAACGAAAGTTTTGCACAATACACAAACTTAATATATCAAAATATCATACATAAATCATTGATATTGTCAACTTTTAATTAAGTTTTCGTAAAAAAGATGTTTAACAATATCAGAATGTGAATAGTTACATATATCACGGCATACATACATTCAAAGTGCAAGGTCAAGATGACATGTCAAGCTGTGCTGTTGGTTTAAGGACTTGAGATAATGTCTTCTCTAAAAGATTTTCTCAAAATGGATCAACTCTTGTGGGATTTCTGAAGTGCACTTGCTTCGTATCACATAATGCAGCCTGTCTCACATGAAAGCATTAATTTGGGCAGAGGTAAAGGTTCATGTTGATATATTAATTGCATTCATTACATCTGAAATAAGGGACTATATGGCATTTAAAAACAAACTTGACTCCCTTTTTAAACATGAATTAAACAACAATCCTTTTGTGAATTTAGCAAAAAAAAAGGCTGAATCACATAGTAAATTAATGCATTATAAGTTTGCTCTTTATATAATTATCAAATTTTTTTCATGTCGCGGACATGGATGTTTCATAAAGTTTGTTGAAGAAATATACAATCTTTATGAAAATTGAACTTAATAACTCTTTCATATTTTTCAAAGCATGCCCATTTCAATTCAATGAAATAGGGTTCCAATGATTCTTTCTACAGGAAATATGCCAAATTTCGCCAACAGCATACTGACCTGTAGTTAACGCAAATCTACTCATATCTTACGATGTAAAAATTGTGTAATAATTGGAAACAAGTGTAAATAAATTGAATTTGACACAGAAAAGCTGTAAGATATACATCCTAATGTAGTTATTGAAGGTCGTACAGTTCAACTTATATTTGAGAGTTGTACATTTAATCATGCACAATATTTATCAAACTTTCAATTTACTTTGACTTTTAACATTCCTTTTCTGGGTGCATGTTGAACGCGTAGAACAATATACACAATATTCAAAGGAAATGTCCTCATAGACAATGGGTAAGTACGAATGCGTAGTCCGTGGGTGAGATGGAATCACTGTAAGGCTGATGAAGGGAGAAAAAATATGCCCCCTTTAGAGAGTATTCAAAGACATATTTTATTTAATTTGATCTTGATATCATTTGTTTTGATTGAGGAATGGATGGTCATATCATTATCATTAAAAATGTTTAGGCACTATAAAAAAACACACAGAAATTAAATAGCTAATCATGTAACTTCAAGCGCTTATTTCTGTTTCCATAACTCAATATAAATTCATTCTTTTTCAACATCTATCACTCGATTGATTCAAGTTCAGTGCAAAAATGGTGAGTTTGACGCATTAGATTAAGATGTTCTTTTCTATATATATAATAATTTGTTTTTGGTCTATCTTGATCATTAATAGAGAACCTTCATGAAAAATTAATTCTTTGAGGGAAAACGTGTATGCGTGATCATTTCACATTGTTATCACATATCTTATATATATTGTCAAGTGTATATATTGTATTTATAATGCTGTCATTACTATTCATATTGCCGGTGCTTAATATATTACGCATCTATCATGAAAATGATTATGACCTAGCTTTACCATGCCATTATGTAAAATGAGAAAATATTCAAAGGGCTTCATTCATTATTCTATACATAGCTGAAGGAATATTGAATATTCAAGAAAAAGTAACCCATTAAAACAAAATCTGTCAGCCAGTTCATTGCACTTTGTTAAACATGTTCACTGGCATCGGTTAACTTATCATTGCTAAAAGTATTTAAAAATATATTTATTGTAAAAAAATATATATATAACAGTAATCGTTGGTATGTGATTTATATCAGTGATATATATCATACTTTTCTTTATGGAAAAATGAACTATAACAGCTGAATGAATATCTGAATATGAAATGTATTAACCATGGTGTGTTACATCAATATGTACAATGAGAAACGGATCTACAGCTGAAGGATTTCGTGAAATACATGAAGGATGAATCAACGAGTACGGGAATGTTGATATACATGAGCAGCGAGTAACAATCTGATTGTTTGTTCATAAATATTTCTAAACTCAGCAGGGGAGCTCAAAATGGAAATTTGTAGACTTCATGAAAGCGTGATTGTACCAAGTTAATTAATGTTGTTAATGTGTTGTTCAACTGACAATGGTTGTCTTTTCTCAGCGTATTTGTGCCAGCAGTGATTAATTGTACTGTAATTACATCATCCTTATTGCAGCCTCTTACACAAGCATTTAACTGGCACTCGAAGGTTCATTTTAAAGGACTAGTAATTAATCATTTAATCACAGATTAAAGCAATTAGAAATAGAATCATTAGAATTTCAAACATTATTCATCATAATTATATCAAAAGTCAAAGATCACGTAACCATCTAAACTAAACAAAATACTAAAACTGAATCAGTTGACACATTAACATAGCGGGTCACATGTATATCTCTATACTTGAAGGTTAACACTCGGACTTTTTGAAATTCTCAGTCAAAAGTGACCTGAGGTGTAACAACCTAAATCTCTCTGATTAATTGGTTTGTGCCGACTTTCATTCTTCGGACACGATTTTCTGCCATTATAGTCTCATGGAGTTCCTGCTGAAAAGCTTTGAAAGGAAAAGGTCAATTTAATGGTTGATGGTATTACAAATGTAATAGAGTAAAACGTCGCAAGGAGGTTTTGGAGTTTACTATAGCATGGTGTCTATGATTCAAACATTGAGTTCAAGGGTATGTGTTTGACTGAACGATTCATCAGCCAAGATATTCAGCCATTGTTTCCCCAGACAGTCCCAGAACTATGCAAACAAACCATACATTAGTGGATTGTCTTATTCCATTAAGCACTTTATTCTTCATAATGTAAAGTTATTTAAGACAACGGTATTACCTTAAGTTCAATAAGGCCAGACACTGCGTTATTTGTGATGAATTAAGTCATAAATCATATTTTTCTGTCAAAATAAAATCATCATTGCTTCGCTTATGATCAGTACTGAATTTCTATTTTGAAGTCAGTTTGATCAATGTGACTTCAGACCATATACAACACATACATATACAATTTCCCATTGAAAGTGCATGTATTTGTGTCCCCTATTTATACATCAGTACGAACTACAGAGATTCAATTCAAACACAATTATGTATCTGTTCACTTTTCTTGAAATATCGCAATAAAAAAATCAATCCCACATCGATCATGGAAAGATCGATTCTGTTTATCTGATGCATGCACTGAAACCATTCACAACATGATTGATGGATATACAACAACTTGTCTTATTCAATGCATAAGATCATGATTAAGATTTCCAGTCTGTTAAGATTTAAAAATTGAATCCGACACGTTTAGTGGTTAGGATAGACAAACATTGAAGTACATGAATAGTTTTTGGAGTACAATGTAGATGTAGCAGCAATGACAGTAGTTCTAGCATTGTCAGTTGAAGTTCTGTCAACCTCAGTATATGGCATGAAGCATAATTTGTCCACACGTCACTATCCATTGAACACATACTGAACAACTAGAAGTAATTGAAATAACAGTAGTCGTAGAAGTAGTAGTTGTCGTAGTCGTAGTATTAATGAATAGTAGTAGTTAAAAACCAAGAATTAGTAGTAGTAGTAGGAGGAGGAGGAGTAGGAGTAGTTGAATACGGAGTAGTATTGTAAATAGTAGTAGTTGAAAAGGAAGAAGTAGCAGGTGTAGTAGTAGTAAAGTGAAGAGAAGTAGTAGTAGTTGTTGTTTTTTGTTGTTGTTGTTGTTGTTGTTGTAGTAGTAGTATCAGGCACCTATGAATGTCATTTGCATTTTGTTAGCTCTAATATGTGTAGAAGTACAGAAATTATAGCAAAATCAGTAAGATCAGCTATATAAATGAAAGTATAAGTTTAAGTATTGTTTTTGAGTAAGATCTACTGGTCTAAGCACAAGACACGAAACAGTAATGGTATACAGTTTATCTGCTGAACAGCGCCTTCACAATCATTTCCACAAGATGCCATGGATGATAATTTGATAAATGAACTTATCGTTATCCACTCTAAATGAAGGATTTCTTATGAGAAAGGCAGTATTTCTCTGGTATATGTCTGTCTGTGTAAAGTGTATGTCAGTATCTCACAATATGGTCATCACTTATAGGCATCCTTCCTTATAGTCTCCAGCCTTCTAACGGCTTAAACACGACGCCTTTACTCGATGGTCATATAATACTATAGCATATGGAACTCACAAGTCAAAATGCAATGAAAGAAAGTAATGAATTTACTTTTGAATGTATTCAAATAAAACCTTTTTAGAAAGTGTCAAACACAGTCACTGAATGTCCTCATAGTGGCATCAATTAATTTATTATTATCTACATAATTCAGAAGTAACTGTTCAATATTTAATTTGGCTGAGAGATTAGTTTTGAAGTATAATTTAACATCCAAATCAGTCGACGTGATCTAATATTTTAAAATAAATTCTGCATTTGTCTTCCTCAAGATAATGACAAAATCAACACATACAAGATCAGGAACAACAGTCTGAAATGCTTACAAATATTCCTATCTGTGGGACTGATTCAGAGAAATTGTACATGGTCTTCAAGTATGTTCAAATAGTATATATTAGTATCAAATTGAAGTGAAACAATGTTGTAAATAACCCTATCTTATTTAGAATTGTCATTGACCTAACGGGTGTATGACATATACATTAACACATGCATTGATAACTCGCATTTGAAGTCGACGGGCTTGTCAGAGGCCAGTTTGCAAAAACAATAACTAAGTTTTAGCTCGTCTTTATCTAATTCAATGAACAGTCAGTCTTACTTGAATTATTAATCTATAATTTATGATAATTCAGATTTTGCGAACTTGGTCAATGGGCAAATGTGTAAATGAGTGACGTATATGAGTTACACATGTAAATTCCTTTTCAAGTGTGACCTAATAGTCAATATCTTCATTCATAATTGAATTCCGGTTCGTGGATGATTCACAACGCTCAAGAAGTCATCAAACCAGGAAATGCTATCAACGGGTATTCAGTCAGTGATACCAAACAGGTCAAGCTTAAATTGGAAATCGTTGTCCAAAGGGGCCGATTTCTCAGGAAATAAACGGCATATTGATCTTATGTAAACAGACAATCAATGAGCTAATTGTACCCTGCTCACAGGACGGAATGATTCAGTCTGTTGATTCTAGCTTCAAAGAGGATCAACTTGATATGGGGAATACTGTTATCATTACACATTTCACACAATAATGCCATCAAAATATTTCAACGTGCATACCGATATGATGGATAGTAATAAATATTGTAATCAAGTCTCTGCTTAATCACTGTGATTAAGCAAACCTTGTTTCATAAACTACCGGGCAAAAGAAAGTATATCACTCAGTTGTTTTTATCATATGTATAATTTTCAAAGTCAAATATCTCGAGTTTTCGTCGTCGTATTAAAAAACGGACTAGTTTGTGAAATTAGTCCAAAACATTAAATCAGTCAAAGAATACCTCTACGCGGTTTGAATTTTTTAAAATTAAAATTAAAATTTAAAATTTTTAAATTCCCCAAAATTAATTTGGATAAAACACAACTGTTCATCGACATATACCACATACTCTGTGTGAAAATCAATAAATGTGCTTCGTCCTGCACATATTTACAACATGTTGAACATGGTAGGGGTCATGTTGCTGTAAATTTTATTTCTTACCCCTGTCTACTTTAAATAATGATATTTTAGTTAAAAAATAAAACAGTCACCAATTAAGTCATTCGAACTACTGCCGAAAGGTGTTATTGTATCGTGCTATCATCAAATGCAACTCATTTCTTTAAGATATTGAATTAATCGAAAACAAGTGAGTGTTATACTTTCTTTTGCCCTGTAGTTTACATTGTTCTTATAATTGGGTATGTTATTTCTGAATTAAGTTGATAAGATAATTATACTCAAATACATAACCCTAACCCTAACCCCAACTTACAACTCTTAATTCATATCATTACAACATTATTTTTCATTATGAAGAATGCCATTTAAATATTGATTAGAAAATTTCCAGGCCAAAAAAGAAAACAGTGAAAAATGTGTACAAATGTTTCCTGCTTGTATTAGTCTGCTCATGGAGAGATAAGAAAAAGAAGTCAGACCAATCGGATTTAAGTTAAGTGTCATGTATTGTACATATTAAATAATACCTTAAAATTATTTCTTTAAATTGTTTCTCAATCTGTAATGTTCCTTGTCACGTAGAGAACTGATGTTCATTAATTCATATGATCTCCAACATGATGTCATTACATTACCGATTACACAGAAACGCTATCAATGGACAGTGTTTTTCCAAAGCTGCAAAAGGAAAACAAAATTATGAAATATGTGATTACAATAGAAAAATAGAAAGTTACTCATTCCTAATGGTTTTGATAAACTGCTATCAAAGCATTTCGTCAGAGTTAATGAAATGTGCAAACTCAGAGAATGCATGAAAAGTGAAAAAAGGTGATGTTAGAATAACAGAGATAAACATGAGTTGCAATTATAGGTAATTGGGCAATACATGTAAAAATTTCACTTTGTCAGCCTGAAACAAATGAACATGCTTTCAGGAGAAAAAAGATACAGAGGTACATGATCAAGTTCGATTTGATACAATGGCTTATTTAAATGTCATTGAATAACAAATGTAATTATCTATGTAATGAACGCATTAATGTTTGTATTAGATCTGCTTTACGTATTGAAAATTCAAATACAACGTTTACACAATAATTATGTTTTCCGTTAAAACATCAAAATTGTTGTATTAGATGTTAACAAAAGGATATAAGAAGAAGTATTTGTTGTTGAAATCAACATGTTCTACTTTTTCAAGGTCCAGAGGTACATGTTCAATTTCGATAGTGGCTTATGTTAATGTCATTGAGTGACAAATTTAATTAAGTAATGGATGGTTGCATAAGCTTTTGTTTAAGATCAGTCCTTGTTTTTGTTAAATTCAAATGAATAACACGAGAAGTGTATGTTTTCAATTTAAAAATCAACATAGTTGTACTTGGTGTTAACAAAAGGATATTGAAACTTTAATCAAGTTTGTAAAAACAAGTATTGAATACCTTTTTCTTCTTGTTTAATGTCATTTTGTCATAAAGTTTTTATGTTAACATTATTTTATTCTTAAAGGTTAAGGTTACACTAAAAAAAGTGCCAATTTTCTTGTAAGTTATCAAAACCATATTTAAACATTTGAGAAAGGTACTAAAAATCGTTTTCAATTTATTCAAGTCATTAAAATATTTATTCTTTAAACAAAACTGTATTTGTAACTGTAACTGGATGTTGAAAAAGATAATCCTCAAACGAAACCTGCCCATCATTATTTGTTTAATTAACAAAAACTAGTCATTTGCTGCACGGTTGATTCATTTATATATGTTTCTGAACGTATTTATATGTGTAATTGAGTAGTGTCTATTGTAAAACCTGTATCTTTATCTTACAACAGTAATTCATGTTTATCACAATCTTTGAGAAAACAGTGCATTATTTAATTCTAGAGAACGACTTACATTTGTTGCACTTGTATTTCTTCTGAAAACATACTTAATCTATATGTTGCAATCATACCATATTTCTTTTCGGATGTAGCAATTAGTGCATATAATATCATAAAAACTGACACATGAATAACCAAAACAACAATTCAACACCAAAGCAACACGACCCTATTCAAGTGTCTATGTAATCACCTAAATGCTCAGTGAGGATTTGGAAAAAAAACATTATATTACATTATCTGTGATGTGCTTAATCAATTGTTGCAGAAATCGTGTTTCTGAAGCATTTGAAACAGCTCCTAGACCCAAAGGAAAACTCGACCTTTACAACAAACGGAAACTGCTGTTTGACAACTCTGCGAAGCAACTTTCTCACTTCATAACAAATGATTGAGAAACTGTAGAGAAATGCATCAAACAAAAAATTGTATTTAACATGTTAAAAACCTTTGTGTGCAGTAGCCATCCAGAGGACTTGTCAGTCGCCCTCTCATTGTGGTTGAGCTTGTCTAAGCAGGTTATATATTATGATAATACTGTCGAGAAGTAACAGTATCCCTGGAAATAATTTGCAAACAGAAGACCAGGTCAATTGATCCTGTATCACAGAAATGCTTTTAAGTTAATTAAGAGTTAAACCAGTTTATTTAACATCATGTTGGTTAACGACTTTAAGTGTATGTTTTCCATAGTTTTGTTTATAGAATTTTCATTTTTCACTATAGTTTAAAATTGTTTGTTTCGTTTGTGAGATATTTTTACTTGGTACTCCTGGCTTTCTCTAACTCTCCTGACCAATAATCAACCATCTATCAATATGTAGGTTTTAAACAAATATTTCTTATTCGATGGCATTGGATTCTAATGAATGGTTGTACAATTGCCAATTCAACCCAATTTATAGTATTTTAGCATATAAGGAGAACCTAGAATTAACCTTTGTAAAAAGTATAAACGACTTGTACTCAAACCGTTGAACAGTTTTGAAACAAGAACTATTTATATCCTAGCGTAGACAATATATGAATAAAAAATATAACATGAGAAAATATACTCAACTGTTACTGAGGGAGGTATACATGAAAGGTATTGACACCAGATACGGGTCAGTCTCAGGAAAGATAAACCTACGGGCAAAAGAAAGTATAGCACTCACTTGTTTTCGATTAATTCAATTTTTTAAAGAAATGAGATGCATTTGATTATGGCACGACACAATAGCGCCTTTTGGCAATAGTTTGAATGACTTAATTGCTAACTATTTTATTTTTTAACTAAAATATCGTTATTTAAGGTAAACAGGGGTGAGAAATGAAATTTACACCAACATGACCCCTACCATGTTCAAAATGTTGTAAATGTGTGCAGGACGAAGCACATTTATTGATTTTCACACAGAGTATGTGTTATATGTCGTTGAACAGTTTTGTTTTATAATAATTAATTTGGGGGAATTTCCAATTTAAATTTAAAATTTTAATTTAAAAAAATTCATATCATGTAAAGGTATTCTTTGACTGATTTAATGTTTTGGACTAATTTCCCAAACTAGCCCGTTTTTTAATACGACGTCGAAAACTCGAGATATTTGACTTTGAAAATTATACATATGATAAATATAACTGAGCCATATACTTTCTATATACTTTCTATATACGTTCCGTCAGTTTATAATAGCGAAGGCATGATGATATATTTCTTTCTTTTGCGATGACCTCAATGAAGCATAGGTTAGGGATGTTTGTAGATACCTGTTTGAGGATAAATAGTTTTAAGTTCCTAGAGGATAGATTTAGATTGAACATGGAACATATGAACAGTTTAGGAACAACAAGTTTTCTTATAGAAAATTAACACAAAATTTCACATTTTCAATTCACTTCCAAATATAAAACTGAATTCCCACCATGAGTTACCAACTTTCGTAATTGTCCTCGTAATGAAATGTATACATCAATTAAATACGCCAACTTGACATCATCTTTTAATTTCGATTAAGGAATCGAATATTCTATCAATATCATCAAACAGTCTTTTCAAGTAATTTAGCATACGAGACATATACAGAAATTGCTGTTTCTTTTTGTTTCTCGCCTGGGTTTCACAATGTACATTTGGTCATTATGAGAAACAGTCATTTAATAAATGATGCAAGTGATTTCGAGGCAGTAGTTTGAAAAAGTGTTTCAACAGGGATAAACTAATTTGATATAACCATTAGCATAGTGATCATGCCATTACAGAAATACATTGAAACAGCATGATCATTGCACTTAAAACATAAAATATAACCACTGACATGGAGTTTGCGCATAAATGCTCAATTATCAATTGTCACAATTGTTGTCAATATTACATTATTATATCATAAGTCATGACTATTCAAATCAATTCAATTCCTTTTATTCGGTATAAAGGCCATAGGCCCATGTACAGGTAACATTGTTATTGTGACAGATTGGTATCGAATCTAACATTTCTCAAACATAATGCTTCTCGTGTGAATAGTTTTCTTAGTACATGTTAAAAGCATATAAAACTTATTAATATTGGGTGAAATACAGTAGTCATGACTACCCCGAAAGGGATGTTAGTTTATATCTGCGGTCAATAATACAAAAAGGACTAAGTTATGACAACTGAATGGATATTAAAGAAATAAACATAGATGTGCTATGCCAATATGTACATGAGAAATAGATCTAAAATTGAAATGGCCTCGCCTTGATCCTACACCAAGCTGAGGCATATATTCGAAAGGATGAATTCAAAACTACGGGAATGTTTAGGTGTATGTACTGCATGTAGTTACATGTGGACATACGTTCACGAATATTTCAAATCTAATTATTAGAGTATAAGATGGCATGTAAATACTGACAAACCAGGTTTAGGTATTATTTACAACAAGTATCCTTTCCTCGACAGATTTAAAGTTTATGTAGATGTAACGTTACATTTTTACTGTGATTGCATTAATTTTGTTGCAACCAAATGTGTAACCTGCATTCACAAGTTAACTTTGAAGGACATGTTTCCAATCAATTCCAAACAAAACAGTAATTATCTCAGCAAATTGAGAATATAACGAGACACATCACGTGGAGAACCCTGTACGTGGATGTCAATAATCAGACCTGTCTGGAGTGGTTCGGTTCCAGGAGAGTACTGGAGAGACGACGGTGTTAGAGATGTGTGAATATTCTCACAAACTGAAACCTCTTTGATTAATTGGTTTGTGACACTTCCTGTGGTGGTATGCTGGCTCAGACAGATCACTTCTCCTTCAAACTTTGAAATGGAAAAGGTGAACTGTGAGCGCTGGAGGTTATATTCATTGACTTGTAGTAAATCGAGGATCTAACCCAAGTATGATATCAAATTAACCGACACGAGTTCATAGCAGTAATACATCTCAGGATTGCCTTTTCAACAGTTACCAGTAAAGGAATGCTTTAATACGAAACTACCTTTCGGGGTTCTTCAGCATTGCTTACAGTTTTATTATGGCACTGTGACGTCATCAACATTATGACTACATATTTTATGTTATGTTATCAAATTTGTGAGCTTTATTAGCTGTGTTCTCAGTGATGTCAACGAATTAACTGATGATTTAATAGCATTGTGACGTTTAATTCTACACAAGTGATATCTATTGGTGGGGCGATTTTTTTTAATGATATCGTGATCACATTCGTGAGTAGGTTTTGCTATTGCATTATAATAAAGATTCAGTCAGAAACTGCAGGTATTTGGTGTAAAAATCGACGCCACATCGTTTGAAATCACACAGGGTATTCAATCTTTATTTTCTCAGACAGTTCCTAAACCTTGCAAACAAACATTGCATTTGTGAATTATCTTCATTATAACTCCACCAGTTCCTTCTCATTGCAGCTTCTTTATGATTGGATGAACAAATATTTGTTAAAGTTGTGATGAACTTTATAGTACAACGACAAGGCAAATTGCTTCGAAATACTATAAACTATAAACCAAAAGTTACAATCAGTCACCCAAAACAATCCTCTTTTTGGAGACAAAACAATATTGTCAAATGACAGGATGTGCTTTCCGAATGTATTATATATCATCACCTCATGGGCACTATCTTCTGTGAGTACCAATTGTTGGGTATAGCTGGCTGCTCTGTTATATTCTGTGAAATTGTGAAATATTGATGTCTGTTAATACCATGTACAATAGTGTTCCAAAACGCTTTTTGAATAGCAAATGAAAGAAAAATATATTCTACGGTCGATTCTAAGAAATTAGTAAGTACTTACACAATCAATTTTAGAGGGTTATCTTTAAAATATCCTTTTAACAAGAATGCCAGCAAGGTATTGGAAATAAAGTTTTTTCTGCATTAAATTGATTAAAACTTTGAACTTTGGAATATGAAGTTCAATTTAAATCATCCTAGTTGGTAATTACAATGTTCTGAATTACTGCTTTCAAATTACAAATGAAAAACATTGTACAAATAGAATCTGGGCGCTTCTGGGCATCACAGATCAATTATCTGGAAGTAGTATTATTTCAAAAGCTGGACCATCAGGAGAAGTACCTATCAATCAACGTACTTGAATAGATTACCTTCAAATAGGATCTGAAATGCAATCACTGCCATGCAGTCATTACATCTTCATTTTGTTTGTAAGGCCAAACAGTTCCTCTTTTTCTATATTGATTTACATGTTTCCATCTCGATCCCTCTTTTATTAATTAGTATTAGGAAAGTATATAATAGTAAACCAATTTTCAGAATTACAAATCTTTACTATTTTTAACCTTAATTTCCTTGATTTGTGTTCACGATGTTTACTGCTGTAACTTTTAAAGACATAAAATATATTTCTTGGGTTTTTTTAATCTTAAGTTTATAGATATCTCTGCTTGATTTCGACTCATTTAAACACAGAGAGATCTGAGTCTCCATTTCATGCCATAAAATTTTTCAAGATTATTTGTACGCGGAATATACACATATGCATGTACACATGAATGACAAGTCATTTACTTCTTTAGTTAATTCTTGTTGAAACGTCTGTCTATAAATGATTTCAATCGAAGGTATCTCAACGTTTATATCTAAAGTCTCAAGCAGTTTTAGAGCAGGTAACAGAACAAGATTGAAAATGGATTATTGATCAAATTTATGGAGCAATTTTCATTCAATTGTAGAATACAAGTACGGTACTCTTTTTATTGTTAATATTGTAAACATGTAACAATTCCATCTGACTCTTATTATGCTGTGTTTAAGTTTATTCCAATCATTTTAATAAAATGACATGACTGGAGACATGTGTCACTTACTAAATAATTTCTACGTTTTAGATGTCAAAGTTAATATCAGTAATGTGTTTCTCTGTATATTCGATGATAGTTTTATTACATGAGTTTGATCAATCTGAATTAACTAACGGAAGTAGGTTGTGGCAGTCAGTAAGCACATGGAAAACACCAACTATGCATTTTATAAAATCAAATGTGTAAACACCATCCCTATTCATATACTGTTTATAATTATACCAAGAGTCATTATCAGATTTGACTTTGTATTAACAAATCAACAGAGTAAATAGTGTTGCATCGCACCGGTAAGTTGGTATAATGTCTTTAATAGGCATTTTATAAGTTACATGAAGAAATACGCGTTCTGTGGATCTACAACTTCTGTGTTGCAATGTTGCAATCCGTGCAACGTTTCGTTGTAGATACTAATAGTGTGTCCTTCATAGTTCCAATATTCGTTAACATGTCTGTAAGTAATTCATTCACATGTGCCATGTTTTCACATTTCTCCACTACCAGAATAGGTATCTTCAAACCCAATCGGCAGATAACTTTTTTCTCTTCACAGCAAACAAAGGGAAAGAAAGACCTGATAAGTAAATAATATGTCAGCAAGTTCCGTTATTACCAGTGCATCCATGTGAATCATATATCTTTATCGACCTATCAATGCAATAAACAGAGATAAATGCCACAAGCGATGACGGTAATGGTTACCTCATACGAGGATACTTTTATGTACCAGGGCCCATATTTTCGAAGCTCTCTTAGTGCTAAGATAGTCGCAAGTCAATGTTAATGTATGGCACTTCTACGACTATCTTAGTGCTAAGAGAGCTTCGAAAATATGGGTCCAGGTTATTATATGTCATCAAACGAACGGCAGTCAATATGATGTATTTATCCTTGCAAAACTAATAAATATTACATGTTATTATCGACATAAAAAGAGATACATAAATTGATAGTGATAATTAATATGAAATTAATAACTATGACCGACTGATGAAGTCAAATATAAGATTTTGTTTGCCCTTATTTGATGTGTTCCTTGCTTGGATATAGTTAAATCTCTCTTCAAATAACAAACAAATGAATGCGTTCCAACAAAGATAAATTTAAAAAATAAAGACATTAAAACTGGTTATAGACAAAGCGCAGCGATTATAAACATATAAACATATCAACGGTTATGTTAAGAATGCGTCTGATTTGCTCAATCCAACTGTCTCTAAAATATATCCATTCAGATTATATAAAGATAATTTCAAATCTATTCAAGCTTATATTCCATCTATTGCATATCAGTCATATGGCTTAAAAGGCATATGCTGCAACAAAGAATTATAGAGACTATAAACCAAAATCTCACATGCAAATATGTAGATTAAGGAATGAATCAAGAGCTCAAAGAAGTTCTTCTTTATGCATTCACACGCTTGAGGAATGTCGCTGAAAGTCTGGATCAAGGATGAATCGCAGACAACATTCATGTAATATGGAGGATTTCTATCAACGGCGCAGACAGTAATTTCAGTGCATTGTGTTTGGTTGTGAATGATTTCAGAGTCGAGTAAAATATACTGATGAAAGAATTTTCTTTATGTAGAACGAAAGTCATAGATTGCACTTTGAGTGTTTACTGAAAGTGATTTCTGCTTAACAGTATTAAGCTAGCTAGCAGTGAGTCAGATGCTGTACTATCGTCTTGTTATGTTTTTTGAATATAATATTGCTTTACACAAACAGATTTATAACTTGAATGGCACTCGGAGGTTAATAAAGAATTATTCAATTCACAGGACAAAAAGTGGTAGAACCCATTTTCCGGATCCTACCGGATTCTCCCAATTATTGGCGGATCTGAAAGAATCCGGAAGAATCCAGAAGGATTCGGCAAGCGGATTCCACAACTTTTTGTCCTGTGATTCAACGTTGTACAAACAAAGAAGAACTAATTGCACATTAATTATAACATAGAAATGTAAAGATTCCCATATTGAATAATCACTCCTATTCTGCAGAACGGATATTTTGGTAGTATTGTTACAATACACTTCCCGACTATGAACGTCAAAATGAATAAGGAGAAACGTGATGGCGTAGGTCTTATTTCAACAGTCAGTACATGGCTTGACATGTCATGTGTTAATCTATTCAAACTTCGCTCATTGTATATGATTTTGTGATATGCTTCAAATGATGCATCATCGAGATATGATGGTTAAATCATGACTATATTAACTGAAAATCAGGCAGAATATTTGAACTCTCTTGTCTCAGTCACTTCTTGGTCATGATTTTATTTGAGATGTTATATTGTTAAGCTATCTCATACCCCCAGTCTTACCCTCCAGACAGGATATTATGGTATTAGTGTCTCAGACACTTCCTGATTCTGATCTTGGAGACGCGGATCGTGATGATTGGAGATGTTTACCAGTTAACGGTTATGAATGTTGTCATTTATAATTTATTTTTCCATTATGACAGGTATATGAAGCTGTGATAGTGGGTAAGAATGTTTGTGTAATTGAAATAAATTAAGTATTCTTCAGCGAGTCTGCATGACATATTACGACATGTTGTCCCATTTTATGTCCAGTAGACTCTTATTCATGTAAGATCGATAACGTTGCTCATTATTTCCCCGTAACACCATCATCTAGTTATATCACCTCTATCTAAATGGATGATAACATATATTAATCATCCTCAATCCGTTAGTGATACATAATAACAGATAAAAGCACCCCTGTATCAAATCATCATTACAGTCATTCAATGAGGAGCATGCATCTATCAAACTATATGAACACGAATATCGTTTTTTCTTGTATTGCCGGGCCAATGTAGACAAATGCTTCATATTGCTTATGGGTATTTGGTAGAAAGTATGCTCATTAAATCTTTCTATTTTCTGACCAAATGAAGGTAATATTCGTTTAATCTCTTATCGTTATAAGTTGACTATGTTTTTAACTTGATTCTTATATTTCATTGTAGTGAATATGCATCATTTTGAGGATGTTATGTGTGGAATGTTCATTTTCCCGTTTTATGTACAACTTTCTTCCATCAATATTGTTTCAAACCAATGACACATTTGATTACAAATAAACGACTCAGTATATGTGATCGAAGTTGGGGCTTGTAAAATCAAGGTTTAAAATATGATCTGATTAGCTCTTGCAGCAACATATTTGGGAGAAATGAATTGGTGTGCTGGTTATTCACAGTATTTTTCTACTGAAATAATTAACATGTTGAAATTGTCAACAACTAAATTTAATTGATTGTCCTCAAATCAAGATGTTTTCCTACGAGAGAGCCAGGGCTTTATTTTTTAAGACAAGGTAAAGCATCTCCCAATAGAATCACTTATTATTCACCACACTCGCGTTATCCTTCATTCAATGATTGTTTGAGATAATGAAATTGTTCTTCACACAAATGAAAACCAATGATTAAATGCTGTAGTATTTCATATTGTTTTGCCTAAGTACACAGGGTATTATATTATAAAAGAAATAACATTTAAAAATCAACTGATTATATGTAAAATAAATTTAAACTAATTTCATTGTGCATATTTTTAGCAGAGTGATTGATCAACATAACTGACAAAATATAATAGTTGCTACGATCAAATCACTGCTACATTCGTGTGACACCTGTGTAATCGAAACAAAAGAGACTCATATATAAATTGCAAAGTATCTCCTGATGAATACTCTCTTCACAACGTATTAATCCCAGATAAGTGATCTATGGATGTCCAGGGGATCCCTGATTCTATCACTTAATTCCGTGTCACTTGAAATTTGAAAGAGTTCATAAACCATTTAATTAACGAATTGGATGATAGAAATGAAACTGATCCTGTAAAGATAATTTTAAAAAATCTAAAATAATTTTTAGATGCTTAAATTTTCATCCCATAATAATTTGCCTTGCAAAAGGATTAAATCTTCTGATTTTCGTCATAGTAGAATATGATTACTTTTCTCCTTTCAATAATATGTTATTTTTATGAAGTGGCGTATTCAATAGATGTCACCATAAGGTAATTTAACATATGTGTCATGAACCAAATGCTTATTGAGAAAAAGATGGAGGTTCGATTCCACTGTACATGCTGGGGTTTGACTATATGTTCTGAAAAATACAGATTATCACAAATACGTTCACTATAGAATGTTATTCCACTTGTATATAAGGGGTCGACGGTTCTACTTTGGATAAGAGGTTATAGTGTATCAGCAGTCATTAACAATGTAGTGATACTTAATATTGTTACATCGACAGGGGTCTTAAATATGATGGACTATCGTACGTTGTTATTTGTGTTCAAGCTGTGTCTTTAAGTGATATCTGCAATGCTGATATTGCTACAATCGAATTGTCACAATGCTATTATCAGTTAATGACTTCACATTGGTAAAATACTCTATATAAAGGAATAAAACAATGATAACCACTTGATACATAGTTTGTTTCGATGGTAAATACAAGAGAATGAATTATATTTTTAAATAAGAGCTGTTTGTATCAAATCACATAAATCATTCAATGCACATGTTCATACTACTCTAAGATTAAAACATCTTATCAATGTATTAGTAAATGTAGAATGATGTTGCATGTGTAAAAGATCATAAGCAAACTTTATTGTTTCCCATTATCCTTTTTTCAATTAAGGACAATTTCCAAGAAACAACACCCAAATAATCCCACAATATTCCTAGAATTGATCCGTTATCAAAACCTTCCAAATTCAATCAGTGATATTCTTTTCCTATGCAATAGTAACTTTTTATTTAAGTTACTTTATACTTTCATTATAAATTCACAAAATAACACACCAAATCATATCCTTCATCTTTTCCATGTCAAAGTTCCTAATCAGGAGGTGTCTAAGACAATGGTGCCAGAGTTTCGGAATCTTCACACCTTTCAAACACCTGCTGACTATTTCGTTTTCTCCTGGAACAATAAAACAGTGGTTAAACAATTACAAATAGGCCTGATCAATATCATCCACGTACAGGGATCTCCAAGTATTCGTTATGTCTCGCTAAATTTTTAAACAAGAACGCCAATATAAATGCTTAAATTCTATTTTGCAGGGATATTAACTTATAAAAAAGTATTTAAGAGTTGATTAATACCATTATTATAATGCCACCATTAACAGAATGATGTTGTCTGAAACATTGTCCTTAATATTATATTTCTAGAAGTAGAATTAAACCTAACATGTCAACGTTTATGTCAGATTACTTTACAACCCTACTGTATCTGAAATATCTCATTTCAAATTATAAATAAAAATTGAAATTGCCAATCTTAACAACGTTATATTCCAAGTTAAGCATATCAGTCAGCTGAAACTATAAGAAATGTGTTGCCGCAAAGAACGTATCACGAACTGAACTGGAAAGAGATTACAAACTAAAATCTGGCATGCCAATATGTAGAATCAGGAATTAATCTAGAGTTCTAAGAGTTTCTCCTTTATGCATACACACGCCATAAGGATGTTACTGAAAGTCTTGATCAAGGATGAATCTCAGACAACATTCATGTAATATGGAGGATTTCTATCAAGGTACAGACAGCTATTTCAGTGCATCGCGTCTAGTCACAAGAATGATTTTAGAGTCGAGAGAGAAAGTGATGAAAGTATTTCCTTCAAATGAAACGAGTGTCAAAGATCTGATTTTTAGTGTTTGCTATACATTAATTCTTCTTACCATATTAAGGTAGCAATGACTCACATAATGTTTTTTTTATGTTTTTTAAAAATAAAAGAGATTTAAACCAAAAGACGTGTACATTTAAAAGCATTGAGACATTATGTCACTGTTTATGGTGGAAACCTTGCGTAATCAAAGAATAATTGTAGACATAAGTACTTTTGAACTAACTATATACAGCTGCTGAACAAAAGATTTCCTACGTAAAATCATCATTTTTCGAAAAATACAATTTGGCACTATTTCTTAACAGAACACATTATGGATAATATTTTTGGACACAATGAAGAGAAGTAATTTTTACACTACATATACAAGCGACAAATATGTAACAGAAACAATTTTGGCGTACAGCAAAAGAGACAAAGGGTCAACATTTGAAAATTAAGATTTCATTGTTTCTGCAATAAAATATTAATTAAACATAATGTTGGTAAAAGTTCGACAGTAATAGAAAATATGTGATGATAGGAATTATGTTATTTCCCTAAATGATTAAAAAATGACCATTGTATAAAACAATATCAATTTTGGAGTTTGGGATTTTTGAACTCCGGTGTTATATAAATCCTGGCCATATTTGCTCCTGTAGAAATATTAGTATTATCCTTAAGTATATGATACAGCATTGATTTTTCTACGTCTAAACAAAGATTCATAACTTTTGCGAGCATATTTAAGGAATATATTAAACTTAAATGAACACAGAATTACATGATATTTGCACATTGGGGGAACAGTTAAACAAACTTTTGTTCAGCAGCTGTACTTAAATGTACATGGAGAAATACATGGGGCAAACGGTTAATTGTATCCCTACACTCGAGAACGTCAATTCAATGTTAACTCAGAGGTGTTCAGATTCCAAAACTGAATATTCAGTCCTTCTTTTCAGACAGGATATTCCGGCAGTATTGTTACAAGACACTTCCCGACTTTGAACTTACAAATAAAACAATATGTGAATCGTGATATATGATGGTCTTGTTTCAACAGTATTTCAAGAGTACAATTACGTACATGGTTTGACATTTCAAAGATTCTGATTAGTTAAAACTGATGATGAGAGATGTTAACCTAACACTACTGTTCTTTTGTATATGTTTAAAGTGATATGGTTAAGTGATATTTTGAAGATATGATTGTTAAATCACGACTTTATTAAAGGAATATTTGACCATTCTTCTCTCAGTCAGTTCCTGCTTATGAGCAACAATGGGAAAGTTATATTGTATATATATATATATATCTCAAATTATTCCACCTTGCCCTCCAGACAGGATATTCTTGTATTATTGTCTCAGACACTTCCTGTTTCTGAATTTGATGTTTACTTGTACCAGTTAACGTTTATGAAAGTTTACATTTACAAATGTGTTGGGTTTGTTTCCATTGAGACAGAGTATGTGGAGCTGTGATTAAGGTTGGATTGTTTCTGCAATCGAAAGCAATTAAATATTCCTCCTTGAGTGTACATGTCATATTACGATATCTTCTCCCATTGGATGTCTAGTGACTCTTAATCGGATCGGATCGACAAAAGTTGCTCATTATCCCCCCCCCCCCCCCCTGTATTAAATCATCATTAGGTCATTACATGAGGGTCATGTAACGACCATGCTTTATTAACACGAGTATCTTCTTTTCTGGTATTGACAGGCTAATACAGACAAATGCCTCATATTACTTAGTGAATATTTGAGTGCATGCTTATCAAATCTGCTGTCTGACAATGTGAATATAATATTTCTTAAATCTTATACCATTATAGCTTAACTATGTTTTGTAACCTGATTCCTATTTTCATTTCAGTGTATATATATCATTATCAGGATGATATTGTTGGAGTTCAAGATTTCACTTGCCTATAGAATCGGTGAGGTGAGGTGATGTGATTTGGGTTTAACGCTGTTTTCATGAATATTTCACTTGTATCAGGGCTGCAAGTAGTATGGCAGGGAGAAAGCCCGCAACGCCATGTTCGTGCTGAAACCTGCTAGCATCGTCTTGATCTAGCGAAACATGGGTGGCACTACGCTGAAATTCAGTGTAGCAATGCACCCAAACCTTAATGCAGTTCTCTGCTTCAGACAAGGTTGTCAGGCACCTGGCGGGATTTGAACCCTGGACCCCTTGATCCGAATTATAGAATTGGAACAGTAGTAGCGGTTTAAGTTAACATTGAACGTTAAAATAACTGACTTTGCTGCTTAACCAAGCTTCATAGGCATCACCATTATTATTGTTTCTGGAAGGAACTGTTCAGTTCATTTCAATCATGAAAGTAAAGTGATTAATTGATGTACAATTATTTTATTGTTAGATTTAAAAGCATCATCAAGACAAATTTAATTGCTTTTATTACACTCTCGTTGAAGATACTACTGTTGTGAAACATCGAAATGTTATTCAACAGTGTTGTGAAACATTGCACGTGAAAGCGATCGTAGTCGGAACTACTTTCCAGTAGTCACATGGCCTTTGGGTTCGCACTGGATTTCTTGGGACATGTTTTTTCACACAACGTCGTTACGATTAATATGGTATGGACGCTTCTATCACAATTTACCGTAAACCAGTACGTCACTTGGTTGATTCAGAGTTAGTTGAATTTCGTTAGCATTCTCGCGATTTGACCGCCATTTGCATGGCTTTGTCATCATGTGACAATCGTCACACTCACCTGACATCATTCATGTGTTCTAGCGAGATTAATACGATGTTTTTGTTTACTTGCCAATTTGCGATTCTTATTGTTTCAACATAAACACAATGTAATGAGTGTTTTGAAATTGTTTTGTTAAAAATTGAAACTGTTATTAACGGATATTTGCTTGGTCTATTTTTGGTGTTTAGTGAGATGGCGTTATGCGTCCATGGTTAGAGATGTATCCCTACGCACTCGTGGATGGAATTGGTATCTAACTCGCTTTCGCTCGTTAGATACCAAAACCATCCACTCGTTTCATAAATATGTTATTAAACGGGACGTCGTTTAGTATTCTCTATATATTTTTATTCGATTTTAATTCGCTCAGTGGTGCAAGTTGAGGTTTTTCCTTTGTTTATTTTCCTGTGATCATTTCAATTTGTTGGGTCTAATTTCAAGTAAATTTTCCTGTGTTTTGTTTTCAAATAAAGAATATATTCTTGCCCTTGTACTCTTCATTTCAATTCTTGTCACATCACAGATAAAATCGTACCTCTAGCTCAAGTTGAAGTATCAATTCCTTTGTATTGTTACACTTAAAGCCATCGTTTAAAGATAAATTGACAGTATTTACTCCTCTCATTTTCTGCTGTGATAAAGTTGGAAATTAGAAAAGATACTTGGGATTTGATGAAAATGATGAATTTAACATAAATGTGTGGAATTGCTTTAAAGAGACTCCAAGCTTTATAGTTGAATTGTATCTGAACTGCATTATGATAGTATGATGTTTATGATACGTAAACAACAAGATTTCAAGCAGATCCTCTGATGAGTAGAGATGTTTTACATTTAATCTTTGAACTTGCTGTGATTTGATGAATGCTAATGATGCTTGAATTTTGCTTTTCAAGAAATGCAATTAATATGTTGCCCTTATACGAAATTAAAATTTAGATTGATAAGATTGACACAGAGCGCCCTAGGGCATCCACACACAAAAGTACCTCGAATCATGGTTTTGGCACTGAATGCGAGAATAAGAAATACATGTTATTGGATTTCTAATTGAACAATTATCAAAAGACAAAACGGGTCATTCATGTTTTATATCCTTTAAGAGTGTCATCATATGGACAACTTTACAGAAATCCCAAAACAGAAACAATGTGTTGCGTTATCCGTGTAATCAGGAATCAGGAATTGTAAGGCTAATTGTTGGGTAAAAAAGTTACATGTGATAAAATAAAAATACAATGTAACACACACATTCAAAGAGAGGATTTATACTGATTATATGATGCTGACGAGGCAGTAGAATTTCCTACAATCAATACACGTTTTCACATTTGATTACAAATAAACGAGTCATTACAATATGATTGGAATCGTGGCTCATAAATGCAAGGTTTAAAGCATATTATGATTCCATCTTGTAGCAAAAGAAAGTGAAATCAATATTGACTTGGATGTCATGGTTATTCATAGTATTAATTCAACTGAAATAATGATTAGGTTTAAAATGTCAACAATTAATTTTAATTGGGTGTCCTTAAATCATGAGAACCAGGGCAAGGCAAAGTATCAACCAACTCATTATTCACTACCAATATGGAGACGACACTCGTTTATCCTTTATCAAATTATTGTTTGAGATAATTATGTTCAACAAAATTTCAAAACATGGAAGATGTCAGAAAACATATGTGTGAATGCAGCAGTATTTTAAAAGAGATTTGCATTTAAAACATTTAAAAATCAACTTATTATGTGTAAACAAATTTAACTAGATCTTTGTATAATTTATTTTTAACACATCGATCGATGGGACACTGTATCATGATAATTGAAAAGCTTAAAGTTGCCAAGAACAAATTCACGGCTAATATTCAGTTAGCACCAAAACAAACCCCTTTATTTTTTTTAATCGAGGTGAAAGAGGCGTATATACTTACTCCAAAGAGGGATATTTTCTAAGACTCAAAAAATTAATTACATGTGGCAGTGACTGCATTTCATTTTGGATTTGAATCAGCGGTTCGCCTGATGAATACTATCTTCAGGACTGTTAATCCCATATAATTGACATACGGGTTTCCACGGGCGCCGTGATTCTATCCACTCATTCCTTGTAATTTGAAATTTGAAAGATTTCATTAAAACATTCCATTAAAATATCGGATGATAGAAATTGAATCTGTAAAATCCAACTCGAAGCAATGAGAAGAAAAACAGAAAACCAATGTCAATTACCTGTTCGAACATTTAATTTTCAAGTCTTTCATGATTTTGTAGTATTACATCAGTTGTGAACACAGCGGGCTGTAGGTATATTTAAAGGAAAATGAAACCATTCCTTTGAACAATTATATGACAAGCTATCATGCTTAAATTATCCCATTGGGACTTTCATTGGGACATGCACAATCTACAGCTAAAAAAATACAGTACAGACAAGTTGCACCTCACTGTACATTTATTTACAGTGCATGCATAGTATTGGCCTTCAGCAGTTCCAGGTCCTAGTTAACGGTTGATAAGAGAAGGACATGTAAAGTGCAATCAATATTGCTTCTGCAATTAGATGTGTAAATCAGATGGGCATGAGTACTGTTTTATATAAAATTTAGCAGGAAGCCATTTTCAAATGTTTTGCTGTATTCTCTGAAATAATGAACTTATCATATACAACAAACAGGAGAGAATCCATTGGAATTTGTGGGACATCTATTTCTGATAGAACTTTGGACCAAATGGACATGCATTATATATGAAACCTCACACTTAACGTCTCCATTACAAAGATGATACAAGCTGGTGTACAAGATATATTTTGACATAACTTTTAAGAAAATTGAAGTATATATTTGAGTACAGGGTTTATGTTGTCATACCACAGAATTGCATTACAATGTGTGTGTATCAGTGTATTTGTCTGAATTCTCTCTGATCTTGTTGTGAAATATATTCGTAAATAGTATCAATGAATTATCGTATTACATATTCCAAAAGGTCAGGTTTCACTTTGTGTCGGGGAGTTGGTTTCAGACTTCTCGTGAAGCCATCTTTCTGCAGGCATTGATTGAGCATATCACAAAGTTTTAATATTGTAATATAATCTTACATTTTGAAGTCAATGTGAAGTTAAACATATATGGACAGAGTTCATCTGATTTTGAATTTTCTTGGAGAAGAAATTACATGTAGATGTTATTCTGAGGTTAAGAATATCATCATAATAAAGAGATAAATATCCTTAATATTTCACAATAAATAAATTTTAACAAAGTTATAGCTGTATCATCATAAATGAATACATAACCTTATTTGATAATCATAAATAGTTTGTTTTTAAATTATAAGCATACCTTACTAACTGAGAATGTGTTAAGTTGTTGTTATAGCTTAATTGAAGTTTCGAAAATAGTGAAATCTCTCTTCAAATAAACAAAGAATGCGTTAAGGCAAGGATTAGACATCAACGTGATTAGACAAACTTAGAGTCAAAGTTACATGGATAAATGAGATGGTCATGCAATCGTCTGATGTTGCTTCAAACATTGTCCTTTCAATGAATTGATAGAAAAACATTCATATACAAAAATATGTTCAGTACATGTATGTGTCTGATTTGTACAACTCTACTGTATGTGAAAAATATTCATTCATACAATATAAAGATAACTGAAAATTCCAATCTCAAGAAGGTTATATGCCAAGAAAGGCATATTAGTCATTTAATAGCATAAGACATGTGCTGCAACAAAGAAGCTATCTTGGGGTGAATTGAAAATAGACCATAAAAAAACCCGACATGCAAATATGGAGATTAAGGAATGAATGTAGAGTTCAAAGAGCTTCCCCTTAATCCATATACACGCTTGAAGGATGTCACTGAAAATCTGGTTATATATGGAGCATTTATATTTCTATGTCAAGTGAAGGAACTTCAGTGACTAGTAAAATATAGTGATGCAAGCATTTCCTTAAAGTAAAACGAAACTCATAGATCGTACTTTCAGTGTTTGCTGTAAATGCTTTCGGCTTAACAATATTAAAGTAGCAATGAGTCAGATTCTGTAGTAACTCTTTGCTATGTTTTTTTAAATATAAAACAGATTTTTTTAAAACAGTCCTATAGCTTGGATAACACTCATAGGTCAATAAGGAAATTGCTGATTAATTAAACATTGCGTATACATTTAACATTGTACATAGTAAAAGGGAACTGTAGAAATACATGGCGCAGACGGTTAATTGAATCCCTACATACGAGGACGCCAATTCCATACAGGTCTATTTGCCGTTGTTAACATAGGGATATTACGCTTCCCATACTGCTAAGTGACTGATGAATTGGTTTTTACTGACTCCTATTCTCCAGACAGGGTATTTTGACATTATTGTCTCAAGACACTTCCCGACTTTGAACTTACAAATGAAAAAGGTGAATTGTGATGGCTGTAGATCTTATTTCAACAGTTATAGGGTAAAATTACGTACATGGATAAACATCTCAAAGTGTGGTTATACATGTGTGATTATGATGAGATAAAACTGATGAAGGGAGGTGTTTACCTAGAATACGTTTCTATCCAAACTTCGTTCAATGTATATGTTTTATAGTGATATGACAAAAGTGATATAGTTTGAAGATACGATTAACAATTCATGACTTTATTAAATGAGAACCAGGCAAAATATTTGAACTTGCTTGTCGAAGGCAGTTCCGGCTTATGACTTTAAATGGGAGTGTTATATTGTTAAGCTGTATCTTAGTCTCCAGCCTTGACCTGCAGACAGGATATTCTGGCATTTTTGTCTCAGAATTTGGAAACACGGATCGTGATGTTTGGAGATGTTACTGGTACCAGTTAAGGGCTATGATTTTTTGTCATTTAGAAATTTGCTTTTTCATTTTGACATGAAGCTGTGATAGAAGTCAGAAGAATGTTTGTGCAATCGAAAGCAAATCAGTTTTTCTCTGTGAGGGTACATGACATATTAATTCATTCTTTCTCATATTATGGCCAATAAAATCTATTTCAGATCGGATTTACAAAAGTAGCTCATTATTCCTCCTGAAACCATGATCAAGTTATATCATCCCTATCTAAACCGATGATAACGTATATAAATCATCCTCAATCCGCAGATGATACATAATAACAGATGAAGACATTCCTGTATCAAATCATCATTACCGTTTTTCAATGAGGGGCACGTAACCACCATATTTTATATGAGCAAAACTTGTTTCTCGTTTTAACGGGTCACTACAAATAAATGGCTCATATTACTAGATTGATATTTGATAGATTGTATTCGTACTAAATATTTAATTTATAATATCATAACTTTATTTAAACAATAATCAGTTATGCATGAAATTTCTAAAATTTCACTTGCCCATTTTTAGTAACATGAGATAGAATTGGAACAGTGGTAGCTGAGGTTTAAGTTAACATTGAACGTTCTACTTACATATACGAACAACAATAACCGACCTTGCGCCTTTACCAAAATTCTTATATGTCATCTTTACGATGATTTCGGAAAGAACTGTTCTGTTCATTTCAAGCATTTATAATTGTGGAATTCACAGTACCTTTAGAAGATGATTTTGTTGGAAATTTAATCTTACATGGTTGATATACATTTGCAGACTCTTACTAAGTCTGGATCAAAATGTTATATATCGTTTTATAATTTTGTACAAATTTGCCAATTAGTGAACAAGTGGACTACATGGATATTACTTTTAAAAGGGCGTTTTAACAGAAATAAAAGTAAAGAGATTAATGGATGGACAATCCTTATATTGTTAAATTTACATCAAGCCAAATGCGATAATTTACTGATCATACTTGTATTTTTATTTTGTATTCACTCAATGAAGCAAATTGGGATTTGCTCTTTGCTTTATGTCCTGTAATCATTTAAATTTGCTGGGATTAATTTCAAGTAAATTTTCCTCTTTTTTTTCGAAAATAATAGCAGTTAATATAAATAAAGGATATAATGTTGCCCGTGTACCCTCCGTTTCAATTCTTGCCACATCCTGCTCATCTCAAGTTGAAAGTTCAATTCCATTTTAACTGTTGCACTTAAAGCTCTCGTTAAAAGACTGATTGGCATAATTCATTTTTCTCATTTTCTTCTGCGAAAAAGTTAGAAATTTGAATGATAGTATGCTGTTTATGATTCGTAAACAAGTACCTTTCGAGTGGATCCTCTGATAAGTTAAACTTTGTTTTCCTTCAATGTTTGGATTTCAATATCAACTGAACTTGTGATTTGATGTATGTTAACGTTGCTTGATCCACACACATAACAGCACAATGATTGAATGTCAATAAACAGGTTCATCCTTCCAATTGATCAATCTCGCCTGTGTTCATCTTCAGATTTATATATGCTTGTATGTTGCTTTCACATTCGCATTTGTTATTTCCTTCATATTCTGTAAAGTATTTTGACATTTCTATACGTAATTACGAAATAATATTTAATTTAATGTATCAATGCATGAACATTTAAATTGTAGATGAGTAGGTCCTGGAAGAAATGCGAATAGGAATAAAACCATTGAAGTGTAAAGGTTTGAGCTGATTCACATTATTCTAAATTTCATATGACTTTAATTACACTTTAAAACAACACTGAATGCCGGTTTTCCATATTCTTTAGCAACAAAATATCAATGAATCGGTTGACTTAATCAAAATTCCTTAGACAAAACTAAAATCTAAATTGAGAGGATTGGCACGGGCCACCTTGGGGCATTCAAAAACATATTTTCTCGTATTTTGAAAGTACCCTACATCATGGTATTGTCACTGATTACAAAAATATGAAATGGATTTCATTGGATGTTCTAAATGAAAAATTATCAAGGGACATATCGGCGCATTCACATTTTATATCCTCTAAAAGTGTCATCATTTGAATGTTTTTACAAACATCTTAAAACAGAATAAAGTGTTGCAATCTCCCCGCAATCAGGAATCGAAAGGCTAATTCTTAGGGAGGATTTATACTGAATACATGATGGTGATGAGGAAGCACAACTTCCCCCAATCAATACAGGTTTCAACCTAATGACACATTTGATTACAAATATACGACTCAAGACTCAATATAATGTGATCGGAATTGTAGCACATAAAATCGAGGTTTAAAACATAATCTGATTTGCTCTTGCAGCAGCAGAAAGATGGGCGTAAATAATCAACAGGTTTAAAATCAGTGTCCTCAAATCATGTTGTTTCTTTCTACAAAAGAACCAGGGCTTCATTTTTAAGGGAAGGCAAAACATCCCTCCTTGTTCACTACTGATATGAATATTTCACTCGTTTATCCTTTATTTAATGATTGTTTGAGATAATTATGATCTACGCAACTTCACAGTATTGAAGATGTCAGAAAACCAATAAGTAAATGCAGCAATATTTCAGGAATATTGCTGTTTCCAAATCCTCAAAAGAATAACATTTAAAAAGCAACGTACATACGTGTATTATATGTAAAACAAATGTATTCTTATAGTGCATCTTTCATTCCCATAGTGATGGATTGGAAACTGTATCAAAATGATTGACAATATATAATAGTGGCAAAGATCAAATTCACTGCTACATTCATTGATCACCAAGGCAACCTCAAATTCTCTCACATTTTTTAATTGAAAAGAAGAAGGTGCATGTAGTAATTGCAAAGAGGAATCTTTTATAAGACCAAAAATGAATTACATGTACCTTATGACAGTGATTGCATTTCAAATACTATCTGAATCAGCAGTCTTCTGATGAATACTCTCTTCACAACGTGTTAATCCCTGATAATTGATCTTCGGATGTCCAGGGGCGCCCTGATTCTATCCACTCATTCCGTGTCATTTGAAATGTGGAAGGGCTCATTACATCATTTAATTAAAGGATCGGATGATAGAAATTGATCCTGTTCTAAGAAATGCAACAAAGAACAGTAAACCAAAATCAATTACCCGATTAAATATTTTATTTTGAGATGTTTAAACTTTCCTCCCATTAAAGATTGCGTTGCAAAAGAATTTGAAAATACCTTTTTTTCTGAAATAGATAGCAGCTCATGATAGTTTGTTCTGTTCTGATTTTCATTAAAACAAAGGATTACTCTTTTTTTTATTCGAATATTATCTTGTTATGAAGTGATAAATTAAATAGATGTCAACATAAAAGATAATTAACACATCTGTTATAAACCATATGATAATTGAGAAAACATTATTGATGACATTTAGTCCTCTTATAGTGATATCTTAATTAATTTATCTCATTTACATTTACGTTGGACTTAACATTTTGAATCATACAGAAGTCAAACAAATGTGAGTTTTCCATATATGAATCAAAATGTGTTACACAAAATCCAAATTGAGAGGATTGGCACATGGCACTACTCGATTTTATACCAAATGTATTGCTGTTATACTTCGATAGATGCACAAAACATGTAAAAAAATCCTTATAATTACAAAATCTTCAAGTTTCTTAATATTTACACAAATCTAATATATTTGTCATTTATCAAGGGAGGCAGCAGCTTGTTACAAGCTACAATACATGGCTGCATAAAATTTAAGGAATCCTTGATTTAAAACGGCAGATGATTTTGTTTTCCAGCATCCACATGCATACATGGGTTCATTTTTTCTGGATTCCACATTTTTATTAACCCTCATTAGCATATCACGCGACGTTCAAACAAGGCTACTGTTAGTGAAGCACTGTGAGCGAACTATCTAAAACATGAAGTGTTCCCATGAAGTCTCATGATTGCCTCATTCGGAAAAGAAATGTATATACACTGCCGTCCAAAAGAAACGCCCACATGAATCTTTAAGATGAATTATATTACTTTAACACATAATTAATGATCGTATCAAGGTTATAATGAAAAAATATTTGATATGACAATCCATTGGCCATGAATTTCACAACCACCCGTGACCACTTCCGGTTTTTGATTTGTACAATAAGTTTATTACCATGACCACATATGCAGGGTTATCACTTTGGTATTTTGTGGACAGGTGAACATTGTCAGGAGGACTTTGGTGGTATGGTCTTCGGATTTACAGAGTATGGTGCAGCAAAACTGTTTTTAAACCATGATCGAAAACTAACAGTTACCATCTCTTATTTTCCCCCTACAACATGCACATTTATGAAACTTCGATATTTTGTACAAAAATTATGCAACTTCTTAATGCCACACTTTGGTTAACATGCTCCTGATACTTTTTCTGAAATCTCATAAAATATCTGGGGGGGGGGGGGTTTCTTTTGAACGGCAGTATATTGCAGTTATCGACGTAGATGTGAAATGATATGACGTATTTTTTTTCTTTATTTTCCATAAACTTGTTTCGCTCACTTGTAAGAACCGGCCAACCCGACCGTTTGTTAGAATGGATTGTTACATCATAAGGTACGAATGCACGAAGATCGAGAAATGGCAGCAGAAATTAATGTAAATTAGTGTAACAAAATCATTTTGCAATATTTTTCAAATATCATCGCCCCATTATTTCAATTACAGAAACTTTCCTAGAAATAATCCTACAATATACCTACCATGCAACTGTGATCAGAAACCTTCCGAATTTTAACACTAGTATTCTGTTCCTATTGTAGTAAACCTATATTGTATAAAATTTACATTATAATAGTATTATAAATTCACAATACAGCACAAGAAATCTCCTTTGCGTTTTCTGTTCCAAAGTTCACAATCAAGAAATGTCTATGACAATGATGCCAGAATATCCTATCTGTATATTAGGTGATTGAAGTTCACATACCATTTCATCAGAGAGATTTCAGTCTAAGAATATTCACACCTATCTGTAACACCTCCTGACTATCTAGCAATCTACGGGAACAATAAAACAGTGGTTAATGATTAATGAACTTAAAATGTTAATTTGATGGTCCTCATATCAACTTTTTTGACAGTTTGTGACATATAACTTTTTCACCTAACATATATCGATGCATATCTCAAAAGCGATTTAAAGACAATTCTGGTTTACATGTTATATTTTTCTGGTCTATAACTATATATTGAAGTGAGATTTTCAAACAATGAGTTTTTTGTAGCCAAATGTATAAAATCCTTCGTGTTCACATTTTAAAATCCAATCATTTGTAACATCTGCATTGGTTAATCATTTCTAGTTCATTAGATGAACTTTGCAAACATTACTTTTCGACAAAACGATATTGTAATTCTAAACGTCGGCCATGAGTCCTTTAACAACCTCCCGAAACCCTATCTGATAGTATAATAAAGAAATGTTAAATACTTCACACAGTTTTACTCCATAACATTATTATAAGTTCACTATTCAACAAGTTCGGAATCAGGAGGTGTCTGAGAAAAAATGCAAGAATATCCTGTCTGGAGAAAAAGAGTCAGTGAGGTGCAACACCAATAAATCAGAAAAAGTGAAGTTTTGAGATCTTCACATCTATCTAAATACCCTAATCTCCATGGTACTGTTTCCAAACATGTCTTATTTTGACGTGCAAGTACAAGTTTTGGGGTCTTCACATCTATCTAATACCCAAATTTCTATGGTACTGTTTCCAAACATGTCTTATTGTGACGTGCACGTACACGTTTTGGAATCTTCACATCTATCTAATACCCGAACCTGTTAGTATATTAAAGAAATGTAAAATACTTCACACAGATTTACTCCATAACATCATTATAAGCACTATTCAACAAGTTCGGAATCAGGAGGAATATCCTGTCTGGGGAATAAGAGTCAGTGAGGTGCAATACCAATAAATCAGAAAACGTGAAGTTTTGGGATATTCACACCTATCTAATACCCTAATCTCTATGATACTGTTTCCAAATATGTCTTATTTTGATGGGCACGTACATGTTTTCGGATCTTCACATCTATCTAATGCCCGAATATCTATGGTACTGTTTCCAAACAGGTCTTATTTTGCGTGAACGTACAAGTTTTGGGATCTTCACATCTATCTAATACCTGAATCTCTATGGTACTGTTTCAAAACATGTCTTATTTTGACGTGAACGTACACGTTTTGGGATCTTCACATCTAATACCCGAATCGTACTGTTTCAAAACATGTCTTATTGTTACGTGCACGTACAAGTTTTGGGATCTTCACATCTATCTAATACCAGAATCTCTATGGTACTGTTTCCAAACAGGTCTTATTGTGACTTGCACGTACAGGGGTCTACAAAACACGTGTTAGGTCATTGCTTCCATAGCTCAAAGGTCTCAATGAATGTCAATTGAATTGTCTTAGGATTAATATTTGTATATATAATATTGATTATGTATTACATATTAAAGGTAATTGTGAGTTAATTGACTCTTCAACAAACCTTTTTATCGATTCAAAAGTTTTTGAATGAAATATTTCCTTTTTCTCCAGTGACATTCCTTTTACGACCTCTCAACGTTCTAACAGAAGCTGTCTCTGTCTAGAATACAGTCTGGACATTCTCAGTCATTATAGCTGAAATATGATGAAGTTCTTCCGAGGCAGGTTATTTTCTAAATGCCAATGAAGTTACATGAAGGCCAGTCAAGTAGGATATGTCACTGTCAGGCTGTTAACTAGGTTATCTATGGTATGTCAACAAATATAAATGGTGGCTGGACTAAGATTACTTACAGATTTCGCTGAAGTTTCAGTGAATCAAATATTTGTATTTTCTCCATGGTGAAATTCTTTTTTCGACCTCGTCGACCTTATAATAGAAGCTGTCTCTGTCTAGAATACAGTCAAAATATGCTCAATCATTTTAGCTTAAGTAAGATGAAGTATTTCCCAGGCAGGTTATTTTCTTGAAGCAAATGTAGTAACATGCAGGTCAGTGCAGTTAGATATGTCATTGTCAGGCTGTTAACAAGGTTCAATACAATATGTCAACACGACACAAATTGTGTCTGTAATTGGATTTCTTATAGGTTTAATCATTGTTTTAATAGTGGCACTTTTCAACAGTTTAAATTCAATGGCAGTAGACTAATCTTGGTAGCAGCTGGCTGGTGGGTCTGGATGTTGTTTGTGAATGAATACCTGAAGAATGCAGTGTCGGAATTGCAGACCATGCATCTGTCCAATATTACACATTTCAAGCTATATTTGTTGATAGGTTTATGGTCATTGGCACACAATATGAAAGCAAATTATTCATTGCATAGTTCAATTTGACCCAGATAATTGTATAATCAATGACGAGATCACTTGATTTATGTAATCAAACTATCATATATGAATGATTACCAATATATTGTGCAAACTTCGGCAATACAAAATCTATGATTCCGACACATTATCAAAAATGAAAAAATCTTCAAATCAGAGATCATACAATTGCAATGAGGAGTCCTGCAATAGTATTCGTTGTAACGAAGGACCTTGTAATAATGACCCTTGAAATTAAGGCCGAAGTAATAATGATCTGTAATGATGATTTATAACGATCCTTGTTGCGATACATTTGTATCATGTACTTACTTATAAATACATACAGCTTGTATGTATGATAGACCCTCCATAATGTACACTGCATCAGCTCGCAGGGCAAGTAATCTGTAATAGCCCGTTAAACATGTATCATCCTGTCGTCAAGGACAATATCCATATCAAACATTGACTTAAAGCGAAATCTAGTATGATATACATGTGAGTTTTCATTTCACATCCTGTATCAGCCCTTCACCAATAGCAGCCTTTGAGCTAAAGCCCACGTGCTGATTTTGGGGTCTCGAGGTTATACAGAATTGGATGAGAAAACTCCCATTCAATACTATTCATGTACTGATGTACCTTGTACAAATTACTCTAATAACAATTAATATTGTAATAATGGCCCTTGCAATGATGAAACTGATACTGTTTTACCATACACATTCATTATTTCTTTAAATGCAAATTTGAATCGTCAATCTTTCCGTAGTCATCATTACTCCAGAAACATTAAATAGTGAATATCAGCTTTAGTATATCACATATGATGGGTAAGGAAAGCATTCCAATGATAATATTTTACAACTGTCATTTTTCACCGTAATTGACAGATATTAGGCAATTATGAAATGTTGAATTTTGATAATATAACGACATATGCATTATGTATTGTGTTTAGTTCTAGCTTCTGAAGTTTTCTGAACAATTCCTCATCCATCAACTTAGAAAAGCAATATAAAATTATGTAGCTTTCAATAAAAAGTCATCAACGAGTTATCAAAGTTATCAACATTGTAATATGAGAGATAAGTTAAGATAAGATAAGATAATACTTTATTATCCACGATTTTGGTTACATTCATGTGAGCTCTGGAATATTAACAAGAGTTAGTAATATACAGCGAATAGTAGAAACTTACTCCGCATTTTAAAAAGTACAATGATATTTAAAATTGATAACAACATTTCTGAAATAAATTATTAACAACAATTTTTCCAAAGAAGATTAAAAGACATACATAAATATACATAAATATACATGTACATAACACAGAATGTATGAAGATGCTATTAAGATTTGCTTCCAGCAAAGAGCCGGAGAGTAAATGATATATAGTGCATGTCAATATAATCATTTCACGTCCTAAGAAACGTCAAATGTACACATTATCACATTTTCTAGTTCAGTTGCAGATAATGTCTGAGACAGAAATGCTAGAATCCTCTGTCTGGAGAGCAAGTGTCAGTAGACCTTCACGCCTTTTTCCCTAACACCTCCATGACATTGATCCGCTACTGGAACAATCAGGTATTGATTTAACAACTCCAAGCAGACCTGGTTATTTACATCCATGTACATGAGTAAAGGATATGTGTTATGTTACTTTTTTAAAAGTTTCAATTTCAGAATATATGTTGTGTTATCCAAATTCCAGACAAGTATCTCATATTTGATATTTCTTTACAAGTTAAAATGATCATGGTTTGCTACTGGCAGTCATTAAATTCGTTTTTGTTCCTTTACATCGTTTGAAACAAAGAGCTTCTCATTTTTCTTTGCAATGATATTCCCCTTGTGGTCAAGTTGACCACAAAAGATTTAACTGTCTACTAAATGGTTTTCTGAAATGTTTTATTATTATAACTCGTGTATGAGTAGTCGTTGCTGAAGAAAATATCATCATATTTGCTTCAGGTGGGTAACGTTATCTGTGAAATTAGGTATGTCATTATAATGGCCGTTAACTGGGTTGCTGTATAATATGCTATCACGGGCCAAAATGTTTTTCTGAAAGTAAATGTCCTCCAGGCTCCAACTGTCTGACTATTGATTTAATTCACAGGTAAATAATTGTTACAGTGTCGAGTAATGTTGTGAATCATCCTATTCTCCTTGTCCCTGAGGTCGTCGCAACAGCATTCATTTGATAAGCCAAACTTCCAACTCCTGTGTGAAAAGAATTCTTCATGATTGAATTACGACTTACTATGCTAAAAAGAACCTTTTTTTTTTTTAACGGAGCTGGATTCTGTTTTACGAATGATCCTTTAAATGGCTTACATCAAGAAAAAATTGTGTCAAGGATTAAACCCGTCGAACCCTTTGTCCACTAAGCATTTATACATGCCAAATCTAAGTTTTCATTCAAGCTCGCATTGTGATCACTGAGTTGATGGAGATGTAGCTGGACGAAAATGGCATGCCTGGGGAATCACATGTCAGGATTATTACTAAGACATGGCCAAAATATTGGCCAATACATTTAGATAATCATTGATTACAACAATAGAATTTAAAAGAAATTTTATATCTATATTTCGAAGGGACTTGCAATGATTATCTTGCAGTGATGACCATTGCACCTTTAAGACATTTGAAGAATACATTTACGTTAAATATAAAATTACATTAAATAATAAATTGCATAATCGAGTCGCAGCAGACATATTAATCAAAATGTCTTCAATTACTTTTTCAACCATAAACTGTAAACATTTTAGGACCTCCATCGAATACAGTCAATGTAATCATCCGGATCTTCGTTAACAGCAGGTCACAAAACGAATTGGAAACGAAACGAATTTGACCCTGGAATTGAATGTCTAGGGGAACCATACCATAATTCAGCATCAGGAATGGAATATCTTTCTCACTCTTACTGACCAAAAGTAAAAAGGAAACTATTTAATTATTAATTATCAATTAAGAATTTTCCCCAGCAAGCCTGGAGAATACAAATCAATCAGTAGGCACTTTGCTCACCTTTGATATTAAAACTGTATTACTCTTCAGGGTTTCATCATTTCTAGTACAATATCAAATGTTCATCATGTGTACTCGTAACTGCAGTATGAGGTAAGAAAATTAACAAGGTTAACTTTGTGCTGTGGGTGTGAAGCTGTTTCAGCTTTTTCTTTTATTTTATTTTCCATTTAAATTGACAAATATTTCGTCCCCCTTTCCTGCATATTACTTGAGCTAGGAATGCAGGTGTATTACTTTCAACAGTCAACGAAGAGACAACTTTGAAAAAATTTCCCATACACTTTAGTTCAAAAATGTACTTCGCAAAAGGCAGTGTCGGATTAATGTACTATTTTCAGTCATTTAAAGAGTAAGGAAAAGTCTGTGATAAAAGGACACTGATATTCCCTTCTCTTCCTGCTTTTCTTTACCCTGTCAGTCAGCTCCAGACTACGAGAGAGTGTCACGTCCAGACAGTGGATCTCGTTAACTGCTGGTTACTCTAGTCCTTCCAATTGGTGCTGGAAATACCCTCTGGAATTGGTTATCTGCCTATTGGGTGTACATGATATAACCTTTTAGTCCTGCCACGAGCTTGAGTTAATTCTGTCCTTATATTGCGTAAATTCCATTGTCTCAAGCAGTAGGTACATAAATTTATACAAATGAGAGAATATTCTGTTCAACTAATACTACATAAATGACATTGCCTCATCGACTAGGTATGTAATGAGAAGACTTTCGATTCAACAGAGACTACTATATAAAACAATAAATTATTCTATCGTAATGGTGTTAATAGGATACATAGTAAATCATACTTTATCAAAGGCCGAACACCAAATTTGCAGTGGCTATAACTTTGTGTAAATAGCGTTTTCCTGTAATAAAAAGCAAATGTTCTGTTTTGCGAGCATTCTTTATCAGAAGAGTGTATATAGTCTTTAACTTTAGACATTGAACCCAATTGTATAAACAAATAAAATCTCATTACAGGTCCGAACATCTAATATTGTTGCAAATGATGTAGCTTTAACAAAAAATTGAATGTACAGTTTTGGCCAAAAGTTGGTAGGGATCTTTGGGCTCTAATGAAACGGAAATAAATTTTAAATTTTAAAACTCAATCCTTTATGTAATCTAATTTTAAATAGTTGGAGGTCCCTTAAGTCTATCAAGACATCTGGATATAAATGAGGTCTTGTTAAGCTAACCTTTGAGGAACTTAGACCGACCAATGAAATGAGAAACAGGAAGTCAGTTTTCTATCAATCACGTTTCTTTAGCATCTCGGCCACTGTCAAAAGCCTCCGTCAGTCCTACATTAATCTATATTCATCTAAAACATGTTGCACAAATAACAAACTTAACTTTAGGCATTTATCATAACTGATAGCTGATAACTGATAACTGATAACTGAACAGTATAAATGTTAACCCTTGACACTAGCTAAGTACAATATGTTTATTGTGCAGCAAATTATATATATACTCACGCAGTATGTATATCTATAAAATATATTTATTCAGTTAATTCATCAAACTATAAACTTTCATTGTATCATGATAGCATAACAGACGTCATTGTACATGTACACTTGCTTGTTTGTAACATATTATTACTAAAACATGAAAACATGATATATTAATGCTTCCCCAAATCATTTATCAATTCAGGAAACAATATGACAAAACAGTTGTTATCCAAAACCTTCACTGCTATTCCTACCCTATACAATAGTACAGTTTAGAACGACTTTTACTCCATACTGCCATTATTAGTTTGCAATATAACACACCAAGACATATCCTTCTATCTTTCCATTTCAATGTTCAGAGTCAGGAAGTGTCCGAAATAGGTATGTGAGAATTTCCTGTCTGGAGAATAAGAGTCAGTGAAGTGCAAGACCAATTAATCAGAAAAATGTTAGTTTGTGAATCTTCACATCTCTCTAATACCAAAGTATCTCTGCTACTGTAGGAAAATTACCCAGATTAAACAAACAGGTTCATTTATTGACGTCCACGTACAGGTGTCTATAAAGAACGTGCATTGTCTTGGCTTTTATGGTTCAATTTTAGAAAAGTTCTTATTGAGTGTCAAGTCATTTGTCATAGTATTTACATTTAATGACATATAATATTCATATTTAACATTTCCTATCGAAGGAAACTGTCAATTTCAAATCCATTGACCGACTGAGTCAAAGCTAAGTGTAATATTTCTATTTTTCTCAACGATGATATTTCATTTACGACCTCTGACTAGAATAGGATATGAATATTCTCAATCATTACAGCTAAAGTATGATGAATTATTGTCAAGGAAGGATATTTTCTTGAGGCGTTTGTAGTTATATGCAGGTCAGTGCATTTGAATATGTCATTGTCATTGCTGAAAACTATAGATGTGTACAGTACAGCACAAATGGTGTTTCTTACGGATTCAGCCACTGGTTTAAAAGGTACAGTCGAAATTCATGATCTCTGTTCGATGGCATTACACCTAAACTTTATTTTGGCAGCAGCTGACCGATGCTATGTCTAGATGGTCATATCGGATGCTGAATGCAGTGTCAGGATTGCATACTATGTATCTGTTCAATTCATGTTTAGATATATTTGGTTCCAAATTCATTATCACTGGCAGACAGTTTGTTATTCGTTTCAGTTAAGTTTGATCCAAAATGATTTCATATTAATGAAGTATTGAAGTATAACGGAAACAGTATACACATAAAAGAGTCCCCTGTGTACACCATCGGAAATATAGAGTGTTGAAAACGCCCTTATCAGGATTGTTCGATCTTTTGGGTATACCTTTATCTCATAACTGTCAACAACGAATGAAATAGTCTTTATATAGGTATATCTGTAACTTCGACGAATTCTTATACACAATAAAAGCATTGCTGTTGCATTATCCTAAGCTGCTTCTGTTCTTAGTTTTCACGTTGTGTGCACAATTTGAATATTGCTGTTATCATGGTTCATGCAGATTCTAGTTCGCTTCATCCAAATAGAAATGATTTCAAAGTCTCTTTGCTTTTGATAGCAATACCTCTGCATGCTTTTATCAGATCATACTTTATCTGAAAAAAACAAACAATACAGGATGTGGTATCATGCAGAGGTTAGTGCGTTCGGCTTCAACTTAAGAGGTTCATGGTACGAATTCCGCCCACTCGGCAACTTTGTTTGCTATAGAGAATAATTCTACATGCAGTTAGGTATGGGTGCATTGCTACTATCAATTTCGTGATATACGTGAAATACTCTTGAAAGCCGCGATTAACAACAAATCACCTCACATCACCTCACCTCACAACATGTCAGTCTAAAACTACAATAAATGTCCCTCAGACTTCAACACAAGGAAACTGACGACACTCCCCTCTCTTTTCTATACACTGTCACTAGCCCCAGACTACGATAGATTGTCACACCAGACAGTGGTATTTCTGGTTACTCTAGCCCTTCCATCTGGTGCTGGAAATACCCTCTGGAATTGGATGTACATGATATAACATTTTACTCCTGCCATCAGCTTGAGTTAATTGTCTTTATCGTGTCGTAAATTTCACTGTCTCTCAAGCAGTAGGTACGTAAGTTTCTGCAAATGAGAGAATATTCTGTTCACCAATGCTACCATATAGATTATCTATCTATCTTAATTACGTCATTCTATCTCAATGATTTATACATTATTTATCCAATGATAAACACAAATTATCAATAGCCAAAAGCCTACTTATTTCTAAATTAGCTCTGTTTAATATCACTTCAGCTTTCTTGTAATATTGTGTCTTTGACTAATGCATTTGACTGCTCTGAGGAAATTTCTACTCTGTGGCCATACACTTTTTTTTTAGGATTGAAAATAGTATCCTCTTCTATTCCACGAGGAGAGCACTTGTATTAAAGGCGCTGTAGCACGATTTTCCTACTGAAATAAAGTGATCTCTCAAAAATATTACTAAGTGTTACTAATGGCTTAATCATATTCCTGAATCAATAAAACGAATGAATGTACATGGTTCGGTTAAGCCATGCGAGTCCAGTTCCCATCGAGCGGCGATTTGTAATGTGTTCACATTAAAATGGCCGCTCGAAGATAGTTCAAATGTTCTGATTGATGTTGCGATATCTAAACACTGAGAGCAGATTTTTAAATATGGGACAATGATGGAATGGTCAAACATCTTGCTGTTTCAACTTTTGCATGAAACCTACAAATCTACCTCTCACACTGAAGAGTCCTGCACCACTGTCACTTTATACGTCGCACCGTTTTCTATGGAAACGGCTTATCAGGTTGTGTAAGTAAGGACATCTTTTAACCTCTAACGTACAAATTCATTGTATAAATTTTAATAATAAATAGCAAATTTGAGAAAACATGATATGAAAAAAACGTATATAATTATAATTTGAAAATTAATGTGAATAATTTGTTCGGTACAAGTACATATACAAGTGTTGGCATGTACATGTAACATGTTATATATCAAAACATTTTACATTTTATTCATTTATCGTTCTTAAACCATTTATCAATTCTGGAAACAAAACACCAATAGTCTGTTTGATATTCCTACGATGCAGTTGTGATCAAATACTTTCATTGGTTTTCTTTCCCTATGCAATAGTTCAATTTAAAAATGCCAAGAACTTTTACTTCATAATGTATTTTTTAGTTTGCAATATAACACACCAAGAAATCTTCGTTGCTCTTTCCATTTAAAAGTTCAAAATAAGGAAGTGTTCAAGGTAAATATATAAGAATATCTTGTGTGGAGACTAAGAGTCAGTGAAGTGCAAGGCGCAACACTTTGGTGTTTCTGGTGAAGAAAACAACCCAGATTACACAAACAGGTCCATTTATTGACGTCTACGTACAGGGGTCTACAAAATATGCGTTATGTCATGACTTCTATGGTTCAATTTTAGAAAAGGTCTTATTTGATGTCAAGTCATTTGTCTAGGATTTATATTTATTGACATATTGTATTGATTTTCAAAATATATCATTGAAGGTTACTGTCAGTCTTAAAACCCTTGATTGACTCTTACACAGATGTATATTTTGAATCAGAGCTTATTGAGTGATATATTTCTATTTTTCTCCACGGTGATATTTCGTTTACGACCTGGTCGACTTTCTAATAGAATCTGTCTCTGAAAAGAATAGGGTATAAATATTATCAATCAATATAGCTGAAGTATGGTGAAGTATTTCCCAGGCAGGTTATTATCTTGAGGCAAAGGTCGTTACATGCAGGTCAGTGCAGTTAGATAGATTCATTACCAGGGCTGAACACTAAACGTTTTGTACCATATGTCAATACCATACAAATGGTGTTCGATTTGGATTTATTGCGGATTTAGCCACTCTTATAAAAGCAACAGCTTTCAACAGTTCAAACTCATAAATTATCAATGGTACGTAAATATTAAGTTTGTTATTCGTTTCTTAGTTGAGTTTGACCCAAAATGATTTCATAGTAATGACGAAATTTATCTACTGGATTTGTTAACGAGTCAGTCTAAAATAGTGTGTAAAATATGTCAATACAAAATCTAGGATTTTAACACCATAGTTGTAAACAAAAAATAATATCTTCATTTCAGATATCAAACTGTCTCTCAACAAGTACTTTTCATTACCCTTTCAATAATATTGGGTTTTTTTTATAATCATCCTTGAAAGTAAAACCCTTGAACAAAATGACCCTTTTAACAACAACCCCTGTAATAATAACTCCTGCATATTATCAAAATCACATTTCTCTTTACCATTCATACATTTTACAATAGTAAAGATAAGAGCCATAAGTTATAAAACGTTAAAATGTCAATGTTGTGCATCAGCTATATATATATATATATATATATATATATATATATATATATATATATATCATACCGTACGTTCGGAAATCATGCAAAGATAATATTTGGTCTATTTTGAACGTCATATCAAAAGAAATTTTAGGGAGATATCTCTATCAACGAGTAGTGAAGACTGTTGAATGTTACACTGTGTCTATTAAAGCCAACAAAACATAATTCGTATCATTTAAACATTGGCAGAACTATTTTATGTTGGTTATAACTTAGATGAATGTGAATGAGGTATAGTTTATTTGCCCCTTCGTATATAGTTCACTGTTTTTGACAGATATCGGGTTCTACAGAACAATTTTTACCAATTTGTAGCTCACATAAGCACATGCTTTTCGTAGAAAGTATTTTAAACCAATCCTTCATCAATGCACTTTAAAAAGCAATTTGAAATGTGATATCTCTCCAGGAAATGTATAAACGAGTTACCAAAGGCATATCCATCTATAGAGCTTTTCAGCAGAGAGCGGGAGAGCAAAGCGAAGCGAAGCGCAACACTGTGACTATGCATGCACTGTCCAATTAAAACATGGCGGATGAAAGTTGAAATGCCTTTTCTGCTTCTTACATCTCATTTTATGATGTTTTATGAATTAAAGAAGGGTGGAAATGGTTTACTAAAATGTTCATGAAATTAATAACCAGCCTTCATCACATCGAAGAAATGTCATGTTTTGGTTTTCTTTGGTTACTGAGCATGCGCAGTCACAGTGTTGCGGTCCGCGTCTTTCATTTTGCGTCCTCGTGTATTTTTAATTGCTGATCCTCTCTTTTGTGTGCGGATTCGCATCTTTTCATTCCGTATCTCTTATTTAGGATGCAAATTCGTTTCTTTCTGTATGCATTTCGATTCTTTCCGTTGCAATTCGCTTTTTTTTTTGGAAGGCCTGAGCAACCCCTTGACATTGTTATTCTACAGGAACAATCAAGCAGTGGTTTAACAATCCCAAACACGCCGTGTTACTGACATCCACTTACAGGGTTGCAATATAAGTCACTTCATTAACTGTTTTAGTTTTAGAATAAATATTATTAATGTTCCAGATAACCATCTTACATTTGATATTGAAATATTTTGACACTTCAAATTCATTGTTCTTTGTACTCGATTTTTGCCTGTCATTAAATTAATGTGTGCTCTTTTTCATCTTTTGAAGGTTAATGAATGAAATACTTACTTATCTTCATAAGGATATTTCACCTACGATCACGTTGACCTACATATGGGAACATATATATGTATATACAAAATGGTTTTACCGAAACTAAATTCCATTATTTCAACGTATGTATAATTCATTGCCAATGCTGTGCATTAGTTTGTTGTATAACATGCTACCACGGACCCAAGGGTTTGAGAAATGTATTTTGCTACATGGGCATATGCCGCGAGAAATCTGTATTGATTCATTAAGGTAAATGGTATTAATTTTTTATAGCAAAATTGTGAATCATCTTATTTCCGAAGTTACTGAGGTCGTCTCCACAATAACTCTCCTTGAGAATTGATTCATGTGCGAAAAGAATTCTTTATTAGTGAATTCCAAATTATTTTGCTAAAAACAGTCAGTGTATAACCAAGTTTGAGTCTGGCTTAAATATGTCTGATATCAGGAAATGATTTGTGTCAAGGATTCAACCCGTCTAACCCTGTGTTCATCATTCACTGAACATTTTGGCATGCACTATCTAAGTTGGTAGTTTTCATTTAAGTTCGCATTATGATCAGTGATTTGATGGATATACACTGGGTTTTCAGCAACTGGCTGAATATGTGTCCTTATGTACATGACAAATGCATGCCTAGGGGATCCAGAATCAGGATTACAGACTGGACCATACGTTCGTGGAAATTAAATATGTGTAGATAAGGTTAAATGTTTCAGGTTCTGAGTGCAAAATATTCAGTGCATAAGATTAATAATAATGCATTGCAATTTTTAAAATCGTCCTGTATAAATTATTGCCAAGATATTGCTACAGTATTTCTTCCCTGAATTGATTTCACTACAAAAGAATGCTCATATTATTCATATTATTAAATACTAGCATTTTAGAAATGTCAAAGGGACTTTAATTCATATTTTGACTCTTGCAATGATGATAAATATATCACGTTCTACCGTACAACCTACCGAACTAGAAAGCGTTCATTATTCTCTTAACGTATTAAAGGACATCCAGATAGCATTGCATTATTTGAACCTTTAATCCATCCCTGTAGGTTTTTCTTAGAGCAGAAGGCATTGGAGCCATGTTTTCACCTCAAACTGTCACCAGTCCAAGATTAAGAGAGAGCATCACATCTAGACAAATGATATTCCTTGTCCTCGTTAACTTCAGAGGACTCTAATCCTTCCAGTTGGTGCGAAATTGGCTCTCTGGAATTGGATGTCTGTTTATCAGGTTTACATGTTACAACCCTTTACTCCTGTATCTAGCTAAAGTTAATTATGTCTTTATTGTGCTGTAAATTGCATCGTCTCATGCAGTAGGTGTGTTATGAGTGTGTGAAATTAGATTCAACAAAGACTGTTATGTAACAAGAACTAATCTATTGTAACGCACTGTTCTTAATACGATACTTAGTTAATCATAAAAGTACTTTACCAAAGGCCAAACGCCTACATGTGTCATGAAAACTATTTCTGTTTAATATCACGAAAGTTGTGGCAAGGTCCTTTTCTTTAATTTGTCTTTGACATTTTATTTGACAGCTCTGTCGAAATTTCAGTTCTGTGATCATACTTTATAACGAGTTACAACATAGTGCTGTGTACTTGTATTTGTGGGTAATGTTTCCTTAGGGTTTAAGAACATTGTCTTAACTTGAATTTGATTTGAGGAATGTGTTTGCAACAAAATGACAGGGTCTTTTGGGACCTAATGGCACGCAAACACATGTGAATTGTGAAAGTTTAATGGGAAACTCATAGGAAAGTTTTCCAATAATGTGTCTCCTGTGGAAGCTTATAGAGAGAAAACTTAATTTTATTGATCAGTTCATCTTTAGCGAAAATAGGACTACTTTCAAAAAATGAATTTGAAGTTGTAATAAAATATTTTCTGTCGCTAATGATAGTGAACAAACTTATTCCGTTTATTCATTAACAGGAACATGTATACATGTATACAAAATATGAATCAAACCTTTCTTATTTGTTGGGAAGGGTATATCACTGTTCCCCAAAAACACGTTTTGTGAGGTGAGGTGAGGTGATTTGGGGTTTAACGCAGCTTTCAAAAGTATTTCACTTATATTGCGGCTGCTAGTATTATGGCAGGGGGAAAGCCCGCAACGCCATGTGGCTATGCATTGCAGTGAAACCTGCGAGCATCGGCTGGAACTAGCGAACCATGGGTGGTACTACGCTGAATTTCAGTGTAGCATTGCACCCAAACCTTACTGCGTGGAGAACAGTTCTCTACTGCAGACAAAATTGCCGTGCCCCTTGCGGGATTCGAACCCCGGACCTCTTGATCCGAATTCGAACGCGGGTCTATAAGATATGTGCTAGTCACTTTTTCGCTGGTATATTAATTGATTGGTGTTATTGATTTGCAATAAAATTTTCATTGGTTTAATATCCATTGACATATTATAATTTAACTTCTGTCTGTTAATCGTTAAACACTTGCTTCGAAACAGAGGTTATTGAATGATGTATTTCTTTCTTGTACTCTTAAATAATATTTCATTAACTACCACATCAGCAGGTTTATGTAAACTGTCTCTGACTAGAATGCGGTCTTCTGAAATATGCTCCATCATTATAGCTGAAGTATGATGAATTATAATCAAGAATGGTTATTTTATTGTCTTCCCACAGAGTTTACTCTCTTCAGATTTTCAATCGTAACCTCTATTCTACTTGGGAGAATTTCTCGTTTCCTACAAATCCCCTAACGGCTAAACGGGATACTACATGTAAGATATAACAGCACATTTTACATCGACTAATTGTCATTGACCAAGTTATTTCAAACATCATAACCTTTTACTTTTAAGGTCCTTGCTAATGAGAACGTTTCCTTCAAATATGTCTGATGTAAATAAGGCCCTTATTTTTTTTAAATGCTTCCAGTTTAACAGGCTGACAAAAATTATGCGATGACACCATTTTTTTATTCTTAACAACATTTTTTTTGTTTTCGATTGAAGAGATAAATTCCATTTATACAAGTTCTTACCGGTTAAAAAAACTAAATTTACACAATTATTTATACTAATATAGCACAACCCCTCTAAAATATGTGTTACTATTCCAAATGGTCTATAGTCTCAACCCTACACACTATCTCAAAGGAACGAGTTACATTTTCCATGTCCAATGAATAAACTAAATTTTTTTTCTCTGATTTAGTCTTCTTCATTTATCAGCATGTTTATGGTAAATTGTTTTCCCAAAATCAAACAGCATATATCGAGAAAAATACATTAAACAAGAAAACGTTTATCCTACGTTTAGCATTGCATAACATTATGAGGTGTTATTGGTGTATAGGTGTTATCGCTGATTGCACAATTAACTTCTAATGGAAACAAACAAGACTCTCAACTTCTAGCCAAGAAATTCGTAGTTTAGAGGTTGAATTTGAAAATCTGAAGGGCGTAATATCTGTGAGAAGGAAATACTATATTGAGATTAATGTTGTTGTGCCTTTTGGTATCTCACTGTCAGGATGTTCAAACAAATAGTTTTCTGTAAAATATGCCAAGACCCATACAAATGGTGTCTGTAATTGGATATATTGCAGATTTAAGCACTCTTCTAGTTGTACAAACGTATCACTGTCCCAAGATATTGATTTCAGTATCTTTTGTAGTTTTACTTAAATTTCTGTGACGTTATGAAACCGTTTTGTGAATCATTTTCCTTATTGATTTATAGACGATACTAAGCGACCTTCATTTAACACCATTTTTATTAAACGAGTTTAGTTTAGTTTTTAAACTTACGAAAGAAAGTAAGTATTACAGTTTTATAATTGAAACAATTCTTAATCTATACAAGTTGAAAATCAATAGAGTTTTAAGTGTATTAACTCCTCACGACAATCTAAACTATTAACCACAGACAGATCAATCTCTATATTGGTTTTCAGCAAGGAGCTCGAGAGTATGGATTCTACACCGCATGCAGTCAGTGTAATCATTTCAGGTCCTCGTTAACTTACATCGGAAATGTCAAATGGACACTTATTCACATTTTCCATTTAATGAAGAATATGTGTCTTAAGACTAAAAATGCAGAAACTCCAGAGGGGAGATTAAGAGTCAGTTAAGTTTCAACTTTTTTAATCAGACAGATTTCTGTTTAGATATATTCACACCTTCTAACATTATTGGTCTGGAATAATCAAACAGGGTAACATTGACTTTTACCTGCAGTTATATTCAATATATGTGCTAAGTCACTTCATGCACAAAGTACTTTTAAAAGTTTTAAAAAATTTCCATAAACGTTATGGGAAAATATCTTACATTTGATATTGATTGTTGTATTACATGCAGTGACTATTAAGTAGGTTTCATGTTGAACATAGTATGTGGGCTGTTTAATAATGTTGTAAATCTTATTTCTGCAGTCCCCTAGGTCGTCGTCACAACATTCACTTGATAAACCAACTTGTGAACCCATTCCTGTGTGAAAGGAGTTCTTCAGAATCGAATTCCGACGTATTTCCGTGAAAAAACATAATGACTGAGGACTCATGTTTTAATGCTGGCTGAAATTTACATGCCTGAGGAATCCCATGTCAAGATAAAAGATAAAGCACTCAGTTTGTGTCAATGTTATTGGTCAGTAGTTAGATTTAGTCATTTAGTCACAATGTTTAAAACACGATACATCTACAGGAAACGCCTCGATTAGGAAAATAAAGTTTTCCGTACTTTTAGCAAATCAGCAATAAGCGAGTATACCAGAGAGCAGTTATGTTTTTGAGCTACACCCCGTTGATTAAATAATACTTACTTGGTAAAATCCTAAGTGATAGATTTTGATTAAGAATGATGTCCTGAGATGTGTCGATGTTTATCGACAACATTTAGGCCACTGATACAGATAGAAATGTTTTTATGATTGTATTGAGCCACCCTGAAGTGAATTACGAACATCGCCATCACCTCATTAATAAAGACGATGCGAGGGGATGCGAGCTTGTCATCGGCCCTTTTGTGTACAGATTAATCTGATGAAGTTTCCTAGGGGTGATATAGTGGAGAGTAACGGAGCATATATAAAACCCTTGGTAACCGAGGATGCACTGCAACATGACCAAGTAAAACCAATTTATTTAAGATTTTAAACATGCATATATTGTTTAATTCCAGAGTTTAGTTTCGAAACACGTTTAATGGATTATTTAAAGAATTGTTTCTGCAAAGGATTCATTCACGAAACTCAATAATCGAGTCACTTCAGACATATCCATCTAAGTTTCTCTATATTGCTTTTCAACCTTGAGCCTTAGACATTGGAGGATCTACATCACATTCAATCGATAGTACCCTTCTATGTGCTCGTTTACAGCAGGTTACGACAGAAATTGGAAACAAAACGGAATTGGTTTCTGGAATTGGATGTCAAGGTTAAGATATAGGAAACTATTTCAAGATTCCCCATACAGTGAGTTATAGAGAATGGGGAACAAACATGTAGTTGTATACCTCACTGACTGATAATTACATGTATTACATTGCCGAGTATATACAAATCACTATACAATGAGATGTATACATGTATTAATGCTCAACACTTGCAATTTAGTAATCAGAACATTTTTCTTTAAACATCGGTAGATTGTCAAACGGTTCCTTTGCATCAATGATAGTGTATCCAAGATCAAAGAAATATTGAATCAAGACCGCCTGCATTTTATGAACTTTGATGTTATCTAAACATATTCACATAATGGTAGTTTCTCTTTAATTGAATTTACATGGATAACTTTTCCTGAACAATTGATCCTTGAATGCCAAAAAGCTTTATATGCAACCTGTCATTCATTGTCATTTGGCATCAGAAACGTTGAATATTCTTCAGCAGGTATATTTTTATAAATTTATTATATTTTTCTAGGAACAAAATCAGTTATTGACCATGAAGGACCAGGGTCAAAACAAGATGGTGATTTTGATATAACAGCATGTCATCATTAAGTCATTCACATTAGATTCCAAAATTTCATTGTTCAATTTCAAAGTGAGTCGGTATGTTATAATTTTACAATATTTGATTTATTCCAGTTGATTTTTATTGGGGTCTTTCTTGCCTGCGCTGTAACGCAAGTCTAAAGAAAATTCTAGCAAAATACAACGAAAACGTTGTTGCATAAGTACCACCCTTCCTCTTCTGGGTTATCCTTCTAATCCCTAGTAAACAGAAACACACAAATTAATTTTGCAACTTTATTCCATACCATTGATGTATATCGCAAGTTTGAGATTAAAACATACTATTTTACTGACACAAATAGTTTTATTTTAATAACACATTTTATTTATGAAATCCTATTAGTGCTAAGCTATAAAAGTATACGCAATTGAAACAATACATATACAATATTACAGGACAGCGTGTTTGAAATAGAATGCAGCTATGCTAATAGGTTTATGATGATTAAAGCAGCAACAAAGGCATTCATAGCTAGAGGAAATGAAAAATATTAAAAAAGATTCGGGGAATTTGATTAACAATTATCAAACGGTTCTTTAAAATTATTAATCACAATTCGGAAATCATATTTGAAAATACTGATTTTTAAATGAAAAACAAAAATAATTTGAATGGTTATAATTATCGAACATGGAGTTTTCAAAAGTGATGAAACTTGTTTATAAATGCAAGCAATCAACTTGATTTAGACACTTTTGAACAAAGGTTCTTTCTCTTTAAAAAAAAGTTCTTTAATATCTACTTAACTTGAGTCACATTTTCATCATTGAGCCATCTTCGGAGTATAATCTGACAAGCTTAGAAATACTCATCACGAAATGGATATCATATGATAACAGAGTTAAAATAAATAGACAGCTTAGCTTTAATAAACCCCAGTCGGTCTATTGTGAAACAGACAACAGACATGCTCGGGAAGTCTCTGCAGTCCCGTTGTATACAGTTTCTCTGTTCTCTATATACAACAATCCAGACACACATCCTCACATCACATTCTGGAACAATCATACTTAAGATAGCCTTTAGTTTGCTTGATATAGGAACACATTTTACAAGTGCAGTTGAACGTTGCTCGTTCATGAATGATACACTTTCTCCTTGATGTGTAATGTCAATGATACTTGAATTTTTTCTCCTAATGGACACTCCACTATAATTGTGTAATAAATCACGTTAAAGCATTGGTATATCACATCAAGATTAGAAAACCAATAGATCATGATAAATCTGATCAAATCGGGAACAAACTAAAACTAATTTGCAAATAACCAAACAGGATGCACCAGAACACACGCATCACTGACCTCACTAAGAATCTATATGTGTTCTGATGTATGATTGTGAGAAACAACTTTTCATTTTCAGCGCGAAACGACGACATCAAAGGTGACATCAAAGGTGACGTAAACGTTGCTATGCATTACGTAACAATGGTTGCCGTGAAGTCACAAAGATATAACGTGAACAATGGGTCAATATCAAAGTTGTTCCATTGTTCCAAAGTCAATATCGTTTTCAATGGACTGTCATGTGACCGTCTTTGAACCAATCAGAACTTTATCAATCAAACAATCATAAACAATCTTCGATCATATAATACAGGAACATATATTGACCTTTTAGAATTGATCTTACATTCACTGACCACAACATGCCACACATTATCTATACATTATCTATACAAACCAACAATATTTTCAATGAAACACCAATCCTTATGAGCGGACAAGTTTTGTTATTAATGGTTACGTGTATATACACATGTACATATGTAATGAAATCCCTGACAAAATCATATTTGCTCATGCAGCTCCTACTAAATGTAAAAACATATACACGAAAAAAAGATGAATTAAACTAGCAGACTTTGTTTTTCTTTCTGGTTTGTTGAGTGAATGTTTGTCTGCTTCATCACCTCTGCATGTTTATTTGCTTGACATCATCAGTACAGAAAATACTAACTATTCAACATGTCAGTGTAAAACTACAATGAATGTACCTCAAAGACATGTTACAAGGAAACTGACAAGGGCATAACCTTCTCTTCCTGCTTCTCTTTACCCTGTCAGTCAGCTCCAGACAAAACAGAGCATCACTAAAATTATAAAAACGTATATGAAAGGATTCGGAGTTTATTCATTAAAAGCGCAGGCTTCATAAAGATACACAAAGTCGGTTAAAATAGCATGAAAGAATTTCAATCTCCTAACGAATTAGCAGAATAAGGTAGAAAAATGTACGAATTTGTTTAATTTGCACTGTTCCGTGTAAGCTATTTAATTCCTTTGATGTATCAGTAGTGTTCCCGATGAAAACATTTTTGAGGACTGTTTGTCCCACATTACCGGTTTTGAGGACTCAAAGACGCCATATTCCGCCAATTTCGTTTCAATTGAAAGACTTTAACTTTAGAATTAAATTACATTAAATTAAGAGTTTGTGTGATCATTTCTCTTTGATATTGTGAATCTTTGGGAGAAATGAATTTCAGTTCTAATACAGATATCAACTTCTTTGATTTCAGAATTTTGAATCAAAATACACTTTCGTGAAATATGGTATTAGATACAATAAAATATTCGAAAACAGGAGAGACATACACATAATTTAGACTGTTAAAATGCTGAGTCCAAGCATAACCAACATAGAGACACGAACACTAAACATCATGTTCTCCAAACGTTTCTTACACAATTGTTGTAACCCACTATGACTATGCGGTGTTACGGGTGATCGCCTGAACATTACAAAATGCTGTACATTTCTACAGACATCTAATTCCAAATATTTGATATGTCAGTTTAATTTATTTTGACATGAAATGCGTAAGTTCAATAGTTTTTTTAAAATTTAAATTCACTACATTCAAACGATCTGTCCCAATTACTACATGATTCTAATTGAGTAAATATTTAATACACATATCATTCCACAAATGCAATGGGTTTGAATTATTTTCAAATTTTGAAGAAAGTAACTAAAAGTAACTAGCTATAGTGTATAATATCATTCGATTTATATGCAATTAATGCCACATAATTATTAAAATATAGATAGATAATAGATAAAATGAAATAAAACTTTCTTCTTCTTTTTTAGTAAGAAAGAAAACTAAGGGTATAATTTAGGAGACCTGTGGAAACAGCTCCATATGATTCTATTATTTGTAAGATGTAGTGAATGACAAGGTGTGAGCCCATGATACAATATCTGGTATTTTGTCACAAAACACTAATGCTCTCATACAAAGTTCTGTTCATTCTATGGTTTATACGAACGCAATGCCATGGGTTCATTATACATATCGTCAATGCGTAATGCAATTAATCTTAATTTCAATCACTGAGAAATAAAAGAAATACTAAAATCTGGTCTTGTTTAACAGCATTTTAATCAAACTCGTGATAGACTCGGGTGCCTAGAGGTCACAGTCGAGGGAATAAACGATCTTAAAGTTGTTATGTAAGCTCAAAGGAATTCATGGTGTAGTTCTTTATTGACATTAAAATGATTTATAGATAGTCTTAGTTCAACGGTTTCCATCAAAATATTATCTTTCGTGATTTCTTTAATAATAAAAACAAATTTAACACGTCACGCAAGCAACATGAAATACTCTAACAATGACCTGAAGCAATCATTATAACAATGTGTATAATACCAAGATTTTGCTTCATAAACATTTTGGCTGCTTTTTTTTAATGTTGATTACAGGCAAATTGTAACAGTTCCTATGTTCGTTAAAAGGAGATCAAATGTACTCTCAAATAATTATTGATAAACAATGACATGATAACAATTACTACTGTGGTCAGTTAGAACATTCAGTGCCCGAGTTCAATAGTTTTAATGTGGAAATTTCCATGGAAAGAAAATAAATAGTCATCTATTTACTTAATAATACTTACTTAATTTCTTCTTTTTTTAATAAGAAAGAAAACGAAGGGTATCATGTAAGAGACCTGTTGAAAACAGCTCCACATGATCCTATTATTTGTTAGAGATAGTGAATGACAAGGCATGAGCCCATAATACAATATCTGGTATTGTGTCACAGAAAACTAATGTTCTCAATAAATGTTCTTTTTATTCTATGTAATAAAGACTCCCTTTGTACTGATTAAAATAAGAAATCAATCTCAAATGCAGATGAATGGCCTCAAATATCCAGCTATATATCAAACCAACGATATATATATATATATATATATATATATATATATATATATATATATATATATATATATATATATATATATATATATATTCCCAATAAGTACTTACCATTTCCTAGTTTAATGGCTTAAACGAATGCAATACAATGGGTTCATTATACATATCGTCAATGCGTCATGCAATTAAGCTTTATTTCAATCACTGAGAAATAAATGAAATACTAAAATCGGTCTCATTTAACAGCATTTTACTCGTGAATGACAGTGCTTTCTCCTGGTAGACACCTATGTTATGGTAAACCATACATAATCGTTTCTACAAATAAGACAAGTATTTATCAAAAGACGTTATAAACAGTTAGGCTATTTCTACATGAATTTTAAGCTGACATGAATGGTTATCATTTATTGAACATGAAGCCTCCAAACGTTATAAGATTTCATTGTCCAATAGCTGTCATCTTGAATTATTATTTCCTTTTTGGTAGAGTTTATTTGATAAATGCTGAACTTGCATCACAATCTGTCAGAAGCAATTTAGGTATGGAACCACCTCAAGTGAAACAATTTAACCAGGGTTAAAAACACATCAGTCTGCCAATATTATTTGCAACAGACATCATATGGATATTAAAAGCTCTGAAACCATTTTATATTTAAAATTTTCTGCTTTATTCCCAATACTTGGCTTCCATTTATGAATCACGTCAGAATATTACTTATTTTAGGTAACGTTTTAGAGGTTATTAAATTATTTAATAACTCTGTAGACAAATTCAACGTTGAATTAGATGCACACTTTGAACCATGTTTTGCAAAAGAATATAGACCATATATTACGTGAATTGATCTTCAATGTTTTTTTAAACATTTTGCGAGCTTTAAAGTGTTTTATTGACCTTTGCCTTTTACTAATTATTGATTACAATTTTAAATATTTTTTCAAACATAAATAGTTAATTACCTTACATATGGAACATTCGTTTGACATTTTCTTTGTCCAATTGCAAAGGTGATCAAGTGTTCTCAAAGTGAATGACTACAACTAATGATACATCATGTTCCTCTTGTCAAACATAGGACGAATTTCACAATGTTGATTTACGATGCGTTTCCTGCCTGTCTAAAGTGTTGGAAATATTTTAATCTTAATCCACAAACAATTTATAATGTACTTACTTCTAATAATATTGATATTTTGTATTTGAAGCGTTGCCATTTTAATAAAACATTTGATGTCACTTCCAAAATCCGGAGTAAAACCATTATCTATGTACTTTGGGGCACTGTGCCTTTAATATTGAACAAAACGAAACTATACTATAGTGAGGTAAGTTAAATCATTGACATTCCCTACAAATGTCTCGTTTAAATATCCAAGGGAAGACAATAATTTCAAATCCAAATTCATTTTTTGATTTACATCTATCATTAACAAATCAGAAGGGCTTAAACCAGAACAAAATATGGTTGAAAGGTTCAAATTAAGGTTAATTTTCAAGCACCGCAATCAATCAATAATCGGTATAAATTAGTCAACTTAAAGACAATTATTGGCGATGCATTATGTAGAAATGTATATGTTATGATGGACTTTATAGACTCTGGTGCCTAGAGATCACAATCGAGGGAATAAACGATCTTAAAGTTGTTATGTAAGCTCAAAGGAGTTCATGGTGTAGTTCTTCATTGACATTAAAATGATTTATAGATGTCTTAGTTCAACGGTTTCCACCAAAATCTGGAAACCAAAATCTTATCTATCGTGATTTCTATAATAATAAAAACAAATTTAACACGTCACGCAAGCATCATGAAACCTGAAGCAATCATTATAACAATGTGTATAATACCAAGATTTTGTTTCATAAGCATTTTGGCTGCTTGTTTTTAATGTTGATTACATGCAAATTGTAACATTTCCTATGTTTGTTAAAAGAAGATCAAATATACTCTCAAATAATTATTGATAAACAATGACATGATAACAATTTCTACTGTGGTCAGTTAAAACATTAAGTGCCAGAGTTCAATAGTTTTCATGTCGAAATGGCCATGGAAAGAAAATAGTCATCTCGTTACTTAATAATACTTTCTTAATTTACTGGGTAATAAAATATTTTGTAAATGTGTGAATACAATTTTTCATTAACAATTCAGATTTTAAGATCCTAAACCAGCGAAAGAAAATTGCAAAAGTACAAGACTCAACCTAAAGGCGAGATAGTCGTGCATTATTGTAGAATCAGGGTAAGTTGTATGTGATTTATCACCTTATTGTAAAAAGTCCAAGATGCGTTGAACCATACATGATTTCATATTACAATAACAATTATCTGACACTACTAACATCTATAGTTTACCAACGTCCGCTAAATTACATTAAAGCCAAAGATTCGTACAGAACATTGATGAAAGTAATCTTTCATACTTCCACTTACATGTGTTGAACATTTATCAATAATACTGACGGACAGCTGGCATGTAGCCGATAAAATTGATTTTACAGACCCTGGTGTCTGTTGGTACCAGCTCATTGGGTAAAAGATGACGTCATAAAATTTATAAGAATTTCATTAGCATATGACATTAAGATATGGGGATAAAATAAGCATCCCCAATATTCAAAACTAAAATGTATTGCTCTGGGAGCGTTAAGATAATTTGACTGAATTGATCACATCACTCGACGTGAGAAAAGTAGATTTTGTGACAGATCTCCTCAAAGAAAAATTGCCCTTGTGCCTAAACTAAACCTAAAGCACACAAACGTTCTCCTTGTTTTTACAAAATGCATTGTTAAATGGTCTTCAGGTTGACTATTTTCAAGATGGTTATTCAGGTTAAATACAGGTTTATATAATTCTGCAATTGCTTTGTATATTTCAAATTATGTCTACATATGATTGACTATGGTGTCTTAAGATTGCTCTTCACAACCTTTTCAACCACATTGTTTTTTCTGGTATTTCCTTGAATATTCGAACGAGACAACATCGCTTTCTTCTACAGTGTTTTAAAAGTATTTCTGAATCTTTAAAACAATTCATAAATGGTAGCCTAACGTGGAGAATAGTGCAAACATTCATAACACAATGTTTTTCAGAGGTTCCTGTGATGTCTGTGGTACAATATTGAACGAGTGATGTTATTTGAAGAACGATTCTCCACTGATACAATATCCTTCTCATGTGGGTGATTTAACCCTAGTTTACATTTATTCACTCGAACTGGCTCCATAGCTAAATTGCTTCTGACAGAGTATGACGTAAGTTCAGCAGTTATCAAATAAACTCTACCAAAAAGGAAATAATAATTCAATATTGCAACGATTGGACAATGAAATGGTATAACGTTTGAAGCCATCATGTTCAATAAATGATAACCATTCATATAATCATAACATTCATGTAAAACTAACCTTTTAAACGTCTTTTGGATGGCCATTTAAATTTGCAGTATTTGTAGAAACGACTACATATGGCAGTATTACATTCTCTAGTGGATGTGGGATAGGGAAAGTACCAAAAAACTTAAACGGTTGTATTTGGATATCATTCATTTTTATTATAATCGATATATGGTAAGAGAAAACCAAAAATAGAGTTGTATGTTAAGAGAAGTTTTGAATGATAATAATGTGTGAACAAAGTGATGTATATATTTAGAAGGAGAATGGAAATGATATTATAATCGTAAGCGGCCTTGACGTCACAATGACGCAGCATCGCTAGCGAAGCCTAGGTATTGCTTTGTTTGTGATTTTTAAGTGACTCCTTTCCTGCTTGTGTTGCTGAAGTACCGAAAAGGGCAAATATAGAGAAAGTAGAACTTTCAACTGTGCAATAGAGAATGTACCATCCAGTACAGAAATCGACCATGGAAACCATATTGCACGGCTGTATTACTATCCTAATTTTATATTGATATATAATGAAATACATACATCTAATGATAGAATACTAAAGACGCCCAGTTTGATGATATTTTTATAATTTGGTATTTACAGAGGGAAAGTTATGAGAATCACGAGTCTAATAAACATGATATTAACATGTTAGTATTGTATTCATTACTCTCTGAGTTATAACAATCTTAATTGCATTAACAAATGATAGCATCATACATAGAGAATACTCAATATTAAATACAAATACTATCTCACGAGTTTCATAAATATGTGATTAAACGGAACCTAGTTTAGTATTCTATTTATTACTCACTGATTTAAATGCCACCTAATTCCATGAAGTCGTCGATAAATGGGACACATTTCATTGCGACCGCAGCGCTAATATTGTGACGTCATATGTATTTTATTATGACGTCACGTCAATCGGCAGCACGAGATGTGTAATAACATTGTAGATTTATTAAACAGCAATATCTTCAACGGGCGAATACTAAAGAGTTGTATTCTTCAGGTCTCACTAGAGATACCCTTTGTTTGCTATCTTACTAAAAAAATAAAAATTGTTAAACCTTAACGTCAATGAATAGGAAACATGACACACTGTTTGGAGTATAAGAGGGTCTCATTTATTACAAGAAATTACATGACGGTTACAAGTTAGAGAAATCCCCCCAACTAGTACAAAAACATCACACATAAAACACAAGAAACCCTCATTGTAAGCTAGCATGCATTAAAAGTTGATAATGCTTAAGCCAAGGCGAATTAAAAAAAAAAAAACAGGTAGCACTAATAATGAATTAAAATTGAAATATGAGAAAGTAAAGGTGGCGTAAGGGGCGGTGGTGGGATTTGTGTTTTGACGTGACGCTCACGTCAGCCATGCCGCTTTGTTAAATGACGGAGAAATATAGGGGAAGTAACTCTTCCTGGAATAAATCAATTTAATAAAACCCTATAGGTAAAGGGAGATAATCTGACTTGTTTTAAATATATTTCAATATGAAATACACTTAAACCTTAACGTCAATGAATAGGAAACATGACACACTGTTTGGAGTATAAGAGGGTCTCATTTATTACAAGAAATTACATGACGGTTACAAGTTAGAGAAATCCCCCCAAAACCACTCTTATAAGACCCAAACAGTGTGAAAGAGAATATTATTGGAGAAAAGAAAAAAAAAAACAAAAAAAAACAACAAAAAAAAACCATTGAAAACCATTTGAATAACAATGCTGATGCCGGTATGAGCTGATAGTATTTTCTCACAGTGATGCGCTGGGTAAGTTCTGACACAAAACGGTTCTGTAGTATGTTACCACATTGGTGGGGACTTGATCAACATATGCGAGATATGCAGAACTTTTCCAATTTCCCATCAGCTTGACTATCTCTCCTGGTACCCCACAGCTTAGGGCCCACGTTGCACCCCCTCTGCGAAAACTTTGACTCGTGATGCTTTCAGTTATGCCAGCTTTCTTCAGGACTTTACACAGGCTAGCACTGAAACTAGACGATGTCATGATCGCATCTCTGCCACCTACTGTAGCATAAAACACTGGTTTTGCATTAACGCTTTTATTGGTGCGAAGCAAATTGATCATTGCCTTCACAGGGCACAATACATTGGGATAGATACATGGCAAGTTCACTTCAAACCTACGCTCTTTGAACTGAATCGTTTTGGACCACTTAACTGTGATAAGAAGCGATCCATCATGACACAACTGAAAACAATCTCTTGTAAACTGCTTCTCTTCAGCAAAACTTTGAACATTGTTTGGGAAAAGATTAGACTTTCGGAACATTCCAAAGAACATGAGTAGCATGGCTGCCCACAAATTCACATGTAGATGACTACTGAAATCAATCACAGCATACAGTCTCATCAACATGCTTGGGGAAACAGGTGTTTTTCTGTTAATCTCAGATCCCTTAACGCGCGCAATACCCCGTAACGTTGATTTGACCAACCAACTGTTTTCAAAGGGATGCGCATAGCCACATTCAAGATGAAGAAGTCTTATGATATTCAGATATTGCCTCACTGAACTAGGTTTTAATCTCCTGGCTAAGTATGCCGCATACAATACCACGTGCCACTGGGTAACTGGAACTGGTGGTTGCCCAATAGCATTGCAGAATCCCATGTATGCGTTGAAATGTGTTTTGTAAGTCCGAACTGTATTTTCAGCAAAGGTTGATGCTCGATACTGTCCCACTGCCTCACACAACTCTGTAATCAGCTGTCTTTGCTGAGAAGTTCCATCTGCAACACAATGCAACTAATGATCTAACAGACATGGACGAGATCAGTTCACGACACAATGCTATTGGACAAACGAAAGACTTTCTCCAGCTTCCAAGTAACATACACAACTTATCAAACTTTCCCTTTTCATGAAGACGTGATATTGTATCGGGGATTACATTTAACTTGCCGGGGATATGCACAGCTTTTACAGTGAAGTTATATTTAGCACTCATCCAAAACAACTCCCTCAAGCTCTGGTTCACTAATTCCTGTTTACATCTTCCTCTATTAATTATAGCCTTTGCTACTACACTATCTGTGTACACAATCACAAGTTTATTACACCACTGCTTAGCCCATCGGCGTCCTGCATGAAGCAATCCAAGAACCTCCTTGTAATTGATATGCAAAGCATCTGCTGCTGGCCAATCTGCTGTCCACTGAGAGTACTGCCACTCACCCTGTGTGAAAATACCTGTTGCTGTAGTACTAGCATCGATATGCACCGGAACTTTGTCGTAAGTGCAGTAATAAACAGTTCCATTGAACACTGCAAGATATGACATCCACCACGCTAAATCTTTCTTAAAGCCACAAGTTAATACAGTCTTATCAGACTGTTGTTTAAGCACGCCTATATTGTCTAAAATGCGACGGAGAAAAAATCTGCCTCCCCGTACCACATTACATGCCCAGTTCAATAATCCTGCTAAGCTCTGCATTTGTCTTTTTGAAGCTCTTTTCCTATTTGCAAACTTCGCTAACTCTGTTTTCATCTTGTCCAGTTTCTGTTCTCCTAGACTTATCCTACAATCACGTGTATCTATGTCTACTCCTAGAAAAGTTATTTTCTGTGCTGGACCAATAACCTTGCTCCAAATTATCTCAAAACCAAGTCTACCAAGCAGGTTAAGTAGAGTATGGAGTGCGTAATTGCACTCGTCATATGTAGGTGCACAAATAAAAAAGTCATCAATATATACCACAAGGTATTTGAATCCACGACGTCGCATCATCCTTCTGACAGACTGTGATAAACGATGAAACACACTTGGTCCTAATCTAGATCCAAACGGCAGACGTGAATCAAAGAGTAAAGTCGGATTTCTATCGTTTGTAAAGGTCCACTGTAGCCCTGTCAACTTGTAATCTATGGGATGTATTCCAACGGATCTATACGCAGATTTAATATCTACTTTCGCCATGTAGAAATCCGGCTTTGCCATAGCACATGCATCTTGTAATGTTTGAAACTGGAGCGGCGGTGACGTTGCGTAATCATTCATAGCCTCGCCAACAGGGCGACTACCATCATGTATCAGTCTCACACTCGAAATATCCTTCGGAATAGCAGCCATTGGACTTATAATTGTTGGACTTTCAGTTGAAACTATATAGTGTCCCAGATCAATCTGTTTTTTAATCTCTTTCTCAACCAGTTCTTTATTTTCAACGCTGACTGCAGATTTATGGTTTTGTGAAACAGCTTTATGTGGAACAATTTCAACGTCAGAAATTCTAAAACCATATTCCAAACCATTTAACAATTATTCTCTGTCTGTATCACACACTAATTCAGATTTCCAAATTGAGTTTTTCGACGCTAGATATTCTGTACTAAAGGGTGATGCGACGACTGGATGAGTGACAGGTATTCCCTATTCCTTATCTGTTTTGTCTCCCGACTGGTTGTAATCTGTCAGTGGGTGATCTTTGCCACATGAGGAGCACACATGGTCATAGTTACACCTTGACCCGTAAAAGCACTTGCCTTTGTTGAATTGCCAACAAATTGGTTTGATCTGTCTTCCTCCTCTGAAACCAGTTTGGAGTTTTTTCGGTGCAGCGTTCATAATACTGCCTCTCTCCTTGAGTCGCACTGTGGTCAGATGTTGACCATCGGCACCCCATCGGAACTGGAATTCTGCCTGTTTCTCCCTATATTCATAGTCGTATGCGAGAACTGATATCCATGTATACCGACAAGCCAACTCGCTGATCTTAGCAGTGTATGCCAGATAGTCAACAATACTAAGCTCATTCAATTTGTCTGTACGCATCAACTCAGCCATAATGCAAGCATTTGCAGAGATCCATTGGGCAGGACTAACAGTTTCCAACTTTGATTTCTTGGGTTCATTTAGCTTAATGGTAACGCCATCCCCTAACTCAACTTCCTCACAATCTTTAGCATGTAACCCTAATCTCGGTAAAAAGTCAACAATGTACAAAGGTTTTTCTGCTGCCTTACCACGTCTAAGATAAACCGATGGATCCAAATCAATTCGCTCTGAAACAGGTCGATCTTGATGCTTGTCATCTGGATTAGGCTGGCCCAACAACTGGTCAAGAATTCCAACGGGATTCGGGCCGGTAAATCGATCCGGTTTTCCACGCTGTATACCACCCGTAGCTGTCATGGACGTATCTTTAGTTTTCATTGCACTGATAGCAGACTCGATCGCACGACGATGACCAGTCTTTATTTTAAGAAGGTCAAAATCTTCAGCCTGTATGCCAAGTAAAGTGTCACGTGTCTCAAAACCCTGCTCTCTCAATGCGTCGGCAACAGCACATGGTAAACGCAACTTGTCGACGAATTCATCCACATCGAACGACACCGTAGCTTCCTGCTCGGTCTTCATAAAGCCAGACATACCAGCAAACGATTTCTTATCCATGTTCCGCGCCAATACACCCAAGTGTACTATATATAGTAAAACAAATACTATTTGTGTTTTGACGTGACGCTCACGTCAGCCATGCCGCTTTGTTAAATGACGGAGAAATATAGGGGAAGTAACTCTTCCTGGAATAAATCAATTTAATAAAACCCTATAGGTAAAGGGAGATAATCTGACTTGTTTTAAATATATTTCAATATGAAATACACTTTTATGTCACTTACGTCTCCTTTTTGTGGATTCAAGTGTGAGTAACCTTAAATTCTATCTTTGCTTTGAGATATATTGTGGCTTGATGGCAATGCACTCATTGAAACGTTAGTGTAGTGCCCACTTATAGACCTGTTTAACGGTATCTGAACAATTGTGATGAAGACACAGGTGCAGTACGAGCTAAGAGGATTGGTCCTTTCTAAGCATGACTACTTTCGTGAAGGTGCTTCCGTTTTTAGATTTGCTGTCGGAAGTGTACTTTAAGCATTTTGTTACTGGGCAGTTTCTGTAGCCGAATGAATGTAAACTACCATTACAGTAATGGTAATGAACTATCATTGTAAATAAATACAATATTGACAATATAAATTATATTCATAATAATATAAATTGAATGATATTACAAATATATACACTATAAAATCCTCTGGTTACTATATTTGGTTTAGATGTCCTTCAGATTAACCCATGCCATTGTGGAAGGAGCTTTGTATTAAATCTTTACTCAATTAGGATCATGAGGTAATAGGGACCGATCGTTTGAATTGTGTACTGAACTTAAATCTGACAGAAACTCTCTTAAACTGAAACATCACTTGTCAAAATGAAATAAAGCAAATATGAAAAATACCTATTTCTAGAATCGGTTGTCCTTAGAAATGTATGACATCATGTAATGTCCTTTTCAGGCGATAACACGCATAGTGATAGAGGTTTAAAGCAATTGTGTAAGAAATATTTTGAGAAACACGTTGTTTAGTGTCAGGGTTTCTATGTGTCAGGCTTGCACTCTGCATTTTAACAGCCTTAATTATATGTATGTCTCTCCTACTGTTTTCGTATATTTTGATATATTTAGTAGCCTATTTTACAAAAGTGTAATTTCATTCCAGATTCTGAAATAAAAAGGTTGATAGCTGTATCAGAATTGAAAGTCATTCTCCCTTAGATTCGCATATCAAAGAGAAATAATCACACAAAATCAATTTCATTTTAAAATTAAAGCCTTTCAATTGAAACGAAATTGACAGAATATTGCGTCTTTAGGGCCACACTGCACTTAGAAATGTTCGCATCAGTAAACTGCTCAAACATCAAAGGACTTAAATAGCTTACATAAAACAGTGCAAATCAAAACAAATTCGTACATTCACCTATGTTTGTTGTAAGTCGCCTTTTCATTGGTTCGCAGCTTCAACCGACAGAGCAGTCACATTTCAAGGTGGGTTTTTTTAGTACAAAATTTCCTAATGAAAAGTGCCAGAGTTGTTTCATGTGTAAAATATCGGAACGACCAGCCCTGGGTGACGCAGTGTGTAAAACAATCAATCAATCACGTAAATTTTCTCAGTATAAGTTTCACTATACACAAGTAAAACTAGCTGTGATGTTATACATTGAACCGTCATTACATCTCGGGAATTACTCACCAGTTATGTGTCATGCAAAACATCATGTTAGAGCTGGTTTGACTATTTTCTCCAGAGGATTTCGTAAACAAATAAAATGGCAACATTTAATATGTCGGTTTGTTCATAAGTGGAACAATTAACAAACAAGATCAGAAAATCACAAGCAGTATTTTTCGAATATAGACTTTTGTAATACTAACGAAGAATATTAAAGAAACGTGATTGGTCTGCTCCTCATTTCATTGGTCGGTCAAAATTCGTCAAAAGTCAACATGACCTCATTCAGTTATTCACTAGGTATAAAAGGCAGGCTTAATGAGCCTATAATATTACAGGTACTTTTATGTTTGTCATGTGATTGGAACACTAGCTGTTGACATCCCATTAAAACCTCCAAATTCATATTTGTTTGCATGTTATTAGACTCCCAAAGGTCCCTACCAACTTGTGGCAAACAAAGTCGTCTTCCGTTCAAATTCAAGTTAAATCTATGTCACATTGATCTGTGAAACGTCCTGTTGAAAATGCCTGATTTCACCCTAAGGAAAGCTTCATGCTTTAATACAATCCAACTCGACATCGAATGAAGTTGAAGTCTGTCTACAATTGTCTCATTAAGTTTGACCACAGAACGGACGTGAGGTGAGGTGAGTTGTGGTTTAAGGCCGCTTTCAAGAGTATTTCACTCATATCGCGGCTGCTAGTATTATGGCAGGGAGAAAGCCCGCAACGCCATGTGGCTATGCCTTGCGGTGAAACCTGCGAGCATCGGCTGGAACTAGCGAACCATGGGTGGTACTACGCTGAAATTCAGTGTAGCATTGCACCCAAACCTTACTGCGTGTAGAACAGTTCTCTACTGCAGACAAAGTTGCCGTGCCCCTGGCAGGATTCGAACTCGGGACCTCTTGATCCAAAGCCGAACGCGCTAACCCCACAGAACGGAAGTTTTCTTTGAGATGTCAACTGAAATTGTCACAAGATTCATCATTACAGAAGAAGGGCATTTGTCACTCCGACGTGATATTATACAGTTATAACCACAGCACAACAATTCTTAATTATTTTATCAAGTTGTGATTTTGAGAAAGCGTTTGTCTTCCATCAAGAATGTTTGACCATATTTGGCAGGTGCTAGGACGATGTAACTTAACGAGGTAATGACTAAAATAATGCATTTAAAGGTTTTCTTAGGACTATTAACAGCGTATATGTAAGTAAAAAAATTGAGAATTTGAATCGAACATAAACGTGCACTCAAACGAGAATTACGTTGTCCTTGTACACAATGAACTTGAGGTGACCCGGTCAGTGTAAACTACAACCTGTATGCTATATGATTATTAGGCGTTTTTCCTTAGGTAAAGTATTTCTATGATTAACTACACATCGTAAGAAGACCAATACGAAACAATAGATAAGTTGTTTTAATATGATAATCTCTGTTGAACCGAATGCCAACTCACTGATTAAAATCAAACATCCAGACAAAATCATTTTCTAAAGACCGTGAGAAATTAAATAAAGCTAGATACAGGAGTAAAGGTTGTGACATGTACACCTGATAGACGAACTTCCAATTCCACAAAGCAATTCCAGCAACAATTTGAAGAAGTAGAGTATCTTGCACTTAACGACGGCAGGAATACCATTGTCTGGATGTGATACTCTGTTTTGTCTGGGGCTTATTGAAAAGCTGGAATGCCGTTGTCAGTTTCTTAGTATTAAGTCTTTGAGGTACATTCATTGTAGTTTTAGACTGACATGTTGTATGGTTAGTATTTTCTGTACTGATGATATAATCAAATCAACATGCAGAGGTGATGAATGCTATATGAAGAAGACTAACATTCACACAGCCAACCAGAATGTCTGCTGCTTGGTGAGGTGAGTTTGAGTTTAACGCCGCTTTCAAGAGTATTGCACTTTGTCGCGGCTGCTAGTATTACGGCAGGGAGAAACCCTGCAACGCCATGTTGCTATGCATTGCCCTGCTGCTTTAAGTAATGTAATTAATTGGTCTGGTTTATATTTTCATATGCATTAATATCATTTATATCATAAACATCATAACTTAAATACAAATTACCTAAAATATCGCAAAGGTGAGTGATTGTTGGTATATTTATTACCTTTTGATATAGGTTTTACATAAGTTTTAATTATTTGTTTTTAGATAGACATGTGACTGTGAGCATAACTGACCAGTCTATTTGTGAACATACTTTCACGCAGCGATGAGTTCCATGGTTTCATGTATGTTATATTGGCATATGTATTTCATGTATTTTGTATCAATAAGTACCCTGTATGTTTACATTTATGATGTGAATATTTTGGTAATTCTCATGTGTGTCATAATTCTATATGTCCATGTGTATGTTAAACATACTGATTATCCATGCTTTTCTATTTATTGATGTGATCTACTGCATCACACTGATGCTGTACCTAAGACTGCATTGTGTAACTGGATGATAATTATGTTTTTATAATGCTATTGAGTGTCAAGTTGATATAGTGATTTGTTACATGTTTGTGTGTGATCATATTTTAATATTGTTTTACTCCTGTATTTTCAGGGTTCAGAACATAGGTTGGCAATAAAGTATGTCAAGACTCACACCCCAGTAGATGGTTGTCTTTGGAAGAAGATTTCCCATACACTACTATTACATATGTACAGTTGCGCTCAATCGCAAAGGAAACGTCACCAAACAAAATACAAGATATTTCAATCGGCAAGTAATAGATACGACTGAAACAGGGTTACACTATGTCTGCATAAGCCAGGTAAACAAATTATGAATTTTGAAAGCATTACCTGTTCATATTTTGGTAAAAAGTTCAAGAAATCGTTTTTTTGGAATCTCCTCATCGAAACAAAAAACTACAGTCAAAAAGGGCGTTTTGCTTTGTTTTAATTAGGTCCTACAGAAATGTTGCGTCCATGAATTTAAGTCGGCTTATTTATGTCGGCAACATCTTTTACTAAATACATTTTTACTTTTTATTTTGTTTTCTTTTTTTTCATAAATGTTAAAGTTTCATTTTTGTTGTAAATTCGATTTCAGAATCACAAGTGTATTTGAACTAACATAAAAATAAAAGCATCATACTTGGTATGAAATTGAGAGTATTAATACCAATACTTCTACCGTTCATGAGGATTATTGTTTCATTGAAAACAGTGTTGATTTGTCAATATCGTCAAAGATAATGTGTGTGATATGGTGATCAGGAAATGTAAAATCGAGTCTAACATGGTCAACATGTTCCTGTATGTCACCTAGAGCAATATTAATCATACTGGACCATGAAAGGACTAAGATTTTACAAAAGCAAATATAAATTTAGTGAACTTTGTTCACCATAGAATTAATAATATAAAGTTTCAAAGAAGTGACGCAAGCATCTTTTTTGGTGCATTGCCAGTTTTAGTTTTACTTTGTTCAGATTGTAAAGATATATCATGATCTATTGACTTTCGAATCTTGATGTGACATATCACTGCTTAGACTTGGTATATTCCACTGATTTTGTGAAGTGCCCATTAGGAGAAACAATTCAAGTATCATTGACATCAGACCTTTCATTAATGGACGAGCATCGTCTAGAATGATGTACAAATTAAATAAGAGATATACCCCAAAACTACTAAGATTTGGCATCAAAGTTGACAAACTAACTGCACTTATAAAACGTGTTCCTACATCAAGCAAACTCAAGTCAAACTAAAGACTATCTTAAGTATGATTGTTCCAAATTATGATGTGAGGATCAACAGATTGGATTGTTGTATATAGAAAACAGAGATAATGTATACAGTAGGAATGCAGATATTTCCTGAGCATGTTTGTTAGTAATTTATGGTTATTTTTCTTTAAAACAAATTGGACTTTTTTCTATTAACATTTTTTATCATTGAAATCAAATTCAAATTAAAACTCTTCTGTCAGCTAACTTAACGTCGTGATTAATTACAAATTGTTGGATTTCAGACACTAAATAACTTTCTTTGCTTAATTAACTAGAAAAAAAGGATTATTTTTTTTACTTCAACAGCTCATTGTTTCGAACATTCGTTAAGAAATCATTCCTTCCATGGATTTCCAAGTGTTTCAAGAAACTTTAAACGGCCCATCTTTTGCACTTGTTCACTTTTCGTAATGATTCCATGTATCTGCCGCCTGCACATAAAGCTTGCAAATCATGATTGATGGATATACAACGACTGGTATTAATGTGTTTTTTTAATAAATGAAAGTTTGATTTGGACTTTCAGTTTGACATTGAAAGTTTTACATAAGATAATGATCTTCTTTGAAGAAATGCGAGGCGATTGTAGACGAAATTGAACATCGACAGTTTTTTGAAGAACAAAACAATTAACAGTTGTAAGAATAACCAGTGTAGTTGGTAAATATAGCGACAGCACGGATATATATGTTAGTTATGTTGGCATCAGTAGTCTCATTAGTCTTATCTTATACTTGAAGCAAACATATCTGGGGATATTGAGGGATATCACCACCCAAAGTAACACATGAATGGTCGAAAAAGAATAGTATAAATACCATGTGCAGTTCTAATTAAAGAAACTTCTCCGGTCATATTATGAAGGATCATATCACTTACAGCTGTTGAATGTCCAAACTGGTCTGGCCATTAGTAATAAGATGTTTATTCCTGCCATTGACTCACTGACGTGCTTTGCCATTGTGATATTGAAATGAAGACAAAACTTAAGTTAGGAGTGACACTTTTATGACAATTAAGACTCTTGACGTTTTATTGAACTGTAAAATAATCATCAATACATTCACGTAACACTTTGCTTTAACAAGAGGTCAAAAGAATCCGAACTTTTGGATAATAGTGTCTTCATAAGATCGTTTCTCATTCATGTTGATGCGCAATACAATCTATCTATTGAAAGTACCTAAAACATCTATCTATTGAAAGTACCTAAAATACCTATGTAAAAGAAATACTATTTATGTGACTTGTATGTGATTGGAGGTGTAAACTAAACTAAACCAATTGAACATAACACAAACCTAACTTGCAAACCGATTTAGATGGATATGAAAAAATCGGACCCTTAAGGAGGTGTTTGAGCGTTGCAATAGGAAATCATAGATGGTGTTGGAGAGGTGTGACTGAAATTCTTCTATAACTTTTCTGACTCTTATCCTCCGGGCATGATGTTCTGGCAGTATTGTCTCATACATGTCTTACTTCCTAACTAAGCAACTGAATACAGTTACAGCATTACCAAACTCATAAATACTCGGACATACAGTTCAGAACATACAGTTTACCTTCAACTTAATAAACCTATTTATTCCATATAAAGCATTCCCAGACAGTTCCTGATCTATGCAAACATTCACTACATCAGTGAATTGCCTTCGTTATTTCATCAATCCCTTTTGTATACATATATTCAAGTTATATGATGTCACGTTATTGACATTGTAATTAACTCAATAAGGTAAGACATGAAGTTGTTTGTGATGAATCAAATCATAACTCTTCATTTAGTCAATATTGTTTGGAGTATTTTTAAGGCACCATTGCGTCTCTGATAACCAATACTCAAAGTTTGTTGTATCAGACTGGTTTCACAGCATACGCATGAAAATCATTTAAAAGCATTTCTGTTTCTTGTGTTAGCATAATTACGCATGGGAGATGTATATCTGCACAGCTCCACAGGCTGAATGCATTTGGAATAATAGTGGGTTAATCGAAATAGTAGGTTAATGAGCGACTGTTGGTCCTTGGTTTGGTTGAGGTCTCTGTCTCTTTGGACAGTCAATGCTACGATTGATGCGGTTTCGAATACAACAAGGGAAAAGAACAAGAATGTGAACTGTTACAGAAGTGTGATCTCAAATATAACAATGTTACATGATGTTTCGATAAACACAAACTTTTCTTCTCAATCAGTGCTCATAGAAGATAGTTACTTTATCAAGTTCCGACCCTAACACTTATTGCTGATATAGTATTTGAAATGATCTTTACTTACGAGGTTATCGATTCCTCCCAAATGTGATTAATGTGAATAGAATGCGACAAACATTGTTTGAAAACCATGTTTCCTTCACCAAAGTAACATTATTATCAATTGTTTGACAGTCATTAATACAACTGAATGTTTGTGCTCGGTGTATACCCTAATATTGAAGGACAACTTGCAAAACCTGTCAGAAGCATTCGTTTCAATTCATTCATTTATCCGAAAAAATTAAAAATGGAAATTAGCTTAATATTTTGCTGCATTGAAAAAATCAACGACTTTGAGTCACCACGAGAGATTGAAATAAGAAATTATAATACCGGTCAGCACGGCCGTCTGTCCGTGCGTCCGTCCATGCGTCAATCCGGTTTTTGTTCCGCTCATAATTCTGAAACCAGTTGCTCAAATTTTACCAAACTTGATATGTACAATCACCATGATGTGTACATCTGCCCTTTGTATGTTTCATACCCTCATTTGCATAATTTATGCAAATTTTCTCCGTTTTTCGACTTTGCCATTCACAGTTTTGATCCACTCATAACTCAAATACTAATTGTTCAAATGTCTTGTAACTTGATACATATAATCATCACGATGTGTACATCTGCCTTTCGTATGTTTCATACCCTCATTTGCATAATTTATGCAAATTTTCTCCGTTTTCGACTTTACCATTCACACTTTTTGTTCCACTCATAACTCTGAAACCAGTTGTTCAAATGTTAGGAAACTTGATATGTACAATCACCATGATGTGTACATCTGCCCTTTGTATGTTTCATACCCTCATTTGCATAATTTATGCCAATTGTCTCCGTTTTTCGACTTTGCCATTCACAGTTTTTGTTCCACTCATAACTCAAATACTGATTGTTCAAATGTCTTGAAACTTGATACATATAATCATCAAGATGTGTACATCTGCCTTTTGTATGATTCATACCCTCATTTGCATAATTTATGCAAATTTTCTCTGTTTTCGACTTAACCATTCACACTTTTTGTTCCACTCATACCTCTGAAACCAGTTGTTCAAATGTTAGGAAACTTGATATGTACAATCACCATGATGTGTACATCTGCCTTTTGTATGTTTCATACCCTCATTTGCATAATTTATGCAAATTTTCTCCGTTTTTCATCTTCGCCATTCACACTTTTTGCTCCACTCATAACTCAGAAACTAATTGTTCAAATGTTACGAAACCACTGATGTGTACATCTGTCATTTTAATACCTTCATGTGCATATTTGTATGTTTCATACCCTCATTTGCATATTTAATGCCATTTTTCAAAATGTTCGACTTTTACTTCTAAAACATGCTTCCAAGTGTAATACTTACTCTGCTTTAATAATACTTATATATAATGGTCTGTTCATACAACAGTTTAAACATTGATGCCCTTTTGCTATTTTCAAACATTTCTCTTTGACCAATGTTAAAAGCGGGGGTATCATGAGTGAGCTGTGCTCACTAATTCTCTTGTTTTAAATCAGTGTGTGTAGTCAGTGAAACTAGACAAGTTGAGATTAAATCGGAAAATCATTGTCCAAAGGGGTCATTTTCTCAGGAAGTTAACCGCATATTGATCTTATGTAAACACACAATCAACAAGCTAATTGGCCTCCGCTCACAGGGCAGTCTGATTCAGACTGTTGATTCTGGTAAATTGGTTTTTACTTCTCCATAACAATGTGATCGATAACAGGAAATAATTTTTCATATTGAATATATGTTCGTTGTTGCTAATTTTAATTCATTCCAAAATTAGTATTGTTTAATAAGTCAAATAAAGTTTATACACATGTATTAATTCAATAAATATATATTTAATCCTTTCCATTCGCTACCCACATCGTTTACTCAAGTCATTCTTTTCCCAATGGCCTATTACGATGTATGTCAGTTACAATCTGACCGTTCACTTACGTCTGCAATAAAAAGACCGGGTTGGTTGCAATCAAACTTAGTTGTGTAAATCAGTGAATTTCTTTAAAACTGAGCATTCGGATTTCTCAAGAAAGACTAGAGTTCCTTGACCTGTGTGAAAACTTTTGACCAAATTGTAATAAGAGGTTTCGTGGGAAGTTATGAGTTGAGTATGAATCCGCTCATGTAGTTGATCTTATCTCAGATGTTAATGTTCACTGTAGATTATCGAGAGAACATTTAAAGGTTAAGTTTGTTTGTACTTTCAAAACATACATGTATTTTGGAAATCGATGTCATATTTGAAAGAAAACTCGTTTTCAGACATATCTGGAAAGGGTAAAATTATCGACAATAAAGTGTCATTTGTCAATTGTATAGTTTCAGTACATGCTGTCATAGAAGTTTTACCGAAGTTTTTAGAATGCAATGGAGAAGAACACGTGAAGGAGAAGGAAATATAGCAAGGGTTAAAATAATAAATCAATATATTTATTTATGCAGAACTAATACTGCGTGGTCTAAACGACAAGACTATAGGCTGATGTATCCAAGGTGGTCCTCCTCATAATATTATATGAACAAAAGCAAAAGATTTGCCTTCAGTGAAATGAACAGAGACAGCGATGCATGCTCAAGTTTAATCAGTTAGAGTGGCTGATAAAGACATCGTTGAATAACAAATGCAATTTTGTAATGGAGAAATCATTGCATATGAGTTTGTGAGTCGTTGTTTTCAACACTCGAGGTATATTTTATTACAAAAGATTATGTTTCTTGTCGTGAAACGTGTCCTCAAATACTGAATTACTATGATACTTTTTAACATTAACTAAAAGAAAACATCTGCAGAAAGTTAACTTTGTACCAAGTTGTAAAGTGCTATAGAACATATATATTTAGAACCGATTTAAGTATGCAGTGTCCACTACGAAGTTAAGACAATTCCATTGATGTGATCATGATGCCACTTGAACTGTTTCATTTGAAACATCGAATGTCAGGTACACTAATTACTACATAACACATTTTGGAAACCGTTTAAAATCTAATGTGATGTCTAATGCAAAAAGATCTTTACCACTATCTGTAAACTTCAAATTGCCTATGCAACCAGTTCAACATGCAAGTAAAGACGTACAGAAAAAACAAAAGTTACAAAGTTGAAACTCTCTGATGTGCTTAATCACTGGCTGTAGAGTTCTTGTTTTCACAGCATTTGAAACACTTCTTGGTCTCAAAGGAAAACTTACCATAATTGGAATCTGTGGTGTGATGACTCAGTAATACAACCAGCAAAGGTATCTCACATCAAGAGACTACAGAGAACTATGTATATTCTTTAAGGGTTCATGACAATTTATTTTAAAGTGAGTTTTACAATGACAAATCTACTTTAACAAAAACTTTAGAATCTCAGTGAGTCGGGTATTATCATGTTGAATGACTTCCAAACTCCTTTTAAAAATATGTTACGAACAATTTTAAACCTTGGTGAAGCATTTTTGTCAGGGGTTTTGTCAATGGCTTTCTCATTGTAAAAGCCTATTTTATTCTTATGCCTATTATAGATAATTTTATATCACACTCGGCGATCATTAAGTCAGATTTGTTACTACTGAATAGCTCACACCAATCTCCGAAATCAATATTTGAAATAAAAGGTGAATCTCCTGTAAAAAGACAATCACCAGACTATTTTTTCTCCTTTATGGTGCATGTGTGGAAAGTTTTAAGTTGTTGATTAAGCTTTTTTAAAATAGAAGACAAGAACACAGGTATTATAAAACAGCCAATGGTTTACTTGTTAATTGAATAACGATGTTGTGATGTTGCGTGTTATTGTATTTTCAAAACAATGACGCAATTGTTCTTAATCCAGTGTATGTGATCAATACCAAAATATCATACCTTCTAGATTGTCCGATTTTATAAAATATTACAAACCTGATACGATAAAGATATTGAGACTGGCCACCTGTATAAGACATATTATTAGACAAAAACCTTATATAGTGGAAAAGTAATTACTTAGTCGTTTGATATAATGCTGCAATTCTAATTACATTATCGAATAAGATGTTGAACAAAAGCAGAATGTGAAGAGTTAAGATATATAATACCATATATACATTCAAAGTACAAGGTCAAGATGACATATCAAGGTGTGATTGTGGTTTAAGCATTTCAGACAATGTCTACTGTAGAAGCTATTCTCCACAAGCGTATGCTCATGGGATTTATTGTCTTCTATAGTCAAAAGCTTAAAGCAACAGATTACAACTTTTGGGCACAAGTAATCCATTATAACTTTATTTACTTTATATTCCGCACGTTGTTAGAATAAACATATTCACAGAGTCATTTCAGATTTCAAAGACGAGAGCAGCCAAATGACGATAAAGAATAGATACAATTAAAATCCAAGACTGAGTAGCTGTTTCCCTCTAATTATAACAGTATGTCTTTCATCAAGTTGTTCCAGAACGAAGCAGGACTCAACAAACTGAATCAAACTGCCCTGTGAGCTGAGACCATTTAGCTTGTTGATTTTCTGTTTATATAACATCAATATGTGGTTTATTTCCTCAGAAACTGAGAACTTTGGACACCGATATCTAATTTAATCTTGACTTGTTCAGTTTCACTGACTGAACACACTGACTAAAATAATTCGTATAGGTAGTAAAATGGTTAGCTAGTTTTAATTTTTTTTAAACAATTACACATCTGTAAAGTACACGATTTATGAAGGAATTGAAACTAATGGTTCTGACATGTTTTGCAAGTTGTTTGTTCAAGATTAAATTATACTGTGCGAGAACATTCAGTTTTACTAATGCTTGTCAAATAATTGATAACAGTGTTAACTTAATGACGGATGAATAACTTTCATTGATGAATTTGATGATTTTGTCGGATCCTGTTCACATTAATCACATTTGTGAGGTATCGCCTTGGTTACCACTTCATGATTTCTGTCTAATTTACAATAACGAGTGAGATCACCAGCAAACAAAGTTGGGATCCTTTAAGAAACAGGATCAAGATCATGTCAGGCAAAAATCTCCAACACTGACCCAACTAATATTCAAAATGCATTCAGCCTTGGGACCTATGTCGATTTATATCTGTAATGAAGTAATTATGTTTATGTAGGGAACCGGAATACGTTAGTAAATAATACCCCCCCAAAATTCTGAATTTTATGTTTGGCGGTTTCCATGGACACATGACCAAACAGTGACTCAAAAGGAAGTCATTTTGTGTTGAACTGATTTCCTAAACTATATATACTAGCTACACCAAACTTCATACACTTGTCAACTATGATGCCTAGATGTGCCTTTTGAGGGTAAGACCTTTTTCTGAATTTTATTTTTGGCGGTTTCCATGGAAACATGGTTTAACAGTTATCTCTGGAATTGTACCTTAGCAATTGGTTCAACTTTACACACAGGTTAGTCATTGCCATACTTGTGCCTTTCCTATTTTTAGTCAAACTATATTTGGAAGCGGGGGTATGTGAGCTGTGCTTGCTTCTACACTTGTTTTCTAATGTATTGAATGTTTGGAGCTGTCTGGGAAATGCTATATATTGAATATATGTGTGTATTCAGTTAAAGGTAAAGCTCCTGAACTGTATGTCAGAGTCTTTATCGGTATGCAATGGCACAGTTTAAAAAACCCGTAATCAGTTTCTTATTTAGGATGCAACACAAACTCGACTTAATATAATTACCCGAAAAATTGTTCTCCTTGGACAATGACTTCCGAATTTTAAGTGATGTATTCAGTTCTCCTACCAGACCATATTTGAATGTGAAAGTTCACTTAAACAAGAGGAAATGCTATGACATATATGTCTGATATGTATGAACAAATTAATGGAATGAGTGAGTCACTGACAGTTACTCTAGACTTATATTTCACATAAGATTGAAACAACAGTTTTGCTTAAACAATGCTATTTGAATAGTGTATATGGTGTATATGGTGTATAATTTGCTCACCTTTCAAGCTTTGATGCATGCATTATATATTTAAAAGCTTCTTCAATGTTTAATTGCTATTCTGTTATTTTACCAGTTGAAATGTATGTGGTGAAGTGTGGTTGTTGTTTCTCTAAAGTATCTCAATTGTTTGTAATTGTAGGGAGAACCCAATATAAGTTGTAACACTGAATTACCCAAACGCTGATTCGATTGTGTGGTAAAGGTCTGGCTTACCTTTGGGATCAGGAACTGCCACAAATGCTCTAAAGCTAACTCTGATTAAACTCTTGAACGTGTTTTTAACTTTCTAATGTGTGTCTACGTGTGTTATTTGAGCGTTGATATTGCTAAATAGGCGTTTTTACGTTAACTTGAAGTCGGGAGATAATGGTAAAGATCGTTGTGCTTTAGATTCAGGATAATCTACAAATGAAATGGCTCAACAAAACTTCATATTAGATTTATAGCATCATTCAACTTTTAAGAATTAATAAAACAAATTGATTACTTCCTAAATTAAATGGTCAGTAAAATTTAACTTGAAGTAACATTATTAAAATATAACAGTAAAAAATCACATATATCATATCATTTCATTAAATATCATTCTTCATATTTTCAGTATTTGTATAGGTTTTACGGTGCATCCAATTGATATGTATTGTTTTAGTCAAAAGAATATTCATTATCATGTTTTCTGCTTGAACTTGAACTTATTGTGATGAGTTATCATGTTTATTGTCTAATGTAGAATTTAATATTGTTACACCTACATATATTGTCATATATATATATTGTCATATCTCTTCGGCCAAGGTCATGTTTTCTCAATTTTTCAATGTAGATACAAATATCCCAGCCTATTTTAAAAAAATTCCAAAGCGGCCATCTTGGATGAGATCAGATAATCATTTCATTCAGTTCTGTCAATTAAAACTTCATTTACCTTTGATCCTGCATGTTGTATGATAAACAAATTCAAAGTGTCACGGCTAATTTTAAATCATGAATGGTGATCATAACGAGCAGGCGCAGATATAGTCCAAAGCTGAGCGTCTGTTTTCCTCTAGAAAGAAAACCTTATGTCCTAGATCAACCTGATTCTGACTGAAGCTAAAATCAGCAGACTGATTCAATCATTCCAGCTTGTGAGCAGGGGACAATTAGCTTGTTGACTGTCTGTTTTCATAAGATCAATATGCCGTTTATTTCCTGAGAAACAGGCCCCTTTGACGATTTCCGGTTTAAGCTTGATGTGTTCTGTATCCTAGACTGATAACAGTCATCCACAGTATTCCCTGGTTCCATTACATATTGAGACTTGTGAAATCAGCATGTCAGGATGAATGAAGATACTGACTTTTTGATGAATGTGCAGAAGAATAAAATATGGTCTATCGATCCCTGGCTGAGTGAATGTATTATAATTGTTTAAATTGCAACGGAAATTCCTGTCCAAATCCACATTTCTTGAATCCAAAACAGATATCAAAGTGTAAAAGTGTTCTTATGAAGGCAAGACCCAGATTTGTGATATGTAGAAGGGATATAACATACACATAATCAAATAAAAGCAAGAGCTCAAAATAGAAAAATCTCAACGTCAATTATCTTTAACATAATTGATTGATGAATAATTCCTAATAACGGTGCCTTGTCTGTTACCATCAACACTGTATGTAATATAAGCTTACCTGACTGAGTCCTCTACTCAATGTTCAGTCAAATGATGATGAATTTACCCCTGTGACACTTTTACAATGAGAGGAGTCCAGTCATGATATGCTATTAATATGCAAACATTGACTGACATAATCAATCTAAAATTCATATACTGAGCATGCAATTGAAATGAAAGATAAATAAATGGCTCATCGACAGCACCTTAACATCACTTTTCATTTACCACATTTATAGAAAGCAATGCGAGTTGTTGTGTCCTTTACTTATTTCGTGAGAAATTACTGCTACAGCAAATGTGCGAATATTCTCAAGTAAAGGTACATGTGGAGATATCAAAACAACAGTTATTTTCGTTTTTGTTCATTTTAATATTACAATGCGGAAGTATAGCAGTGAATGATATTATGTAATGGCAGTAATTAACATTACTGATGGACAGACCAGTTTGGATATTCTTGACAGCTGTAAGTGACAACTCAAAACTTCATAATGTGGCCCAGAAGCTTTACTTGAGAAGAAAAATATCAACCAGTCATGTGTTATTTGGTAAAGTGATATCCTTTGATATATATCCCAGATATAATTGCTAATCTGTTAATGTACAATATACATTTCTTCAAATAATGTCATTACCTAAGGTCAAACTTTTAATCTTAGTATACTTTTCATCTTAGTATACAAGAAGTTCTAATAAAACTTTTATTCATCTAAAAGCATTAATACCAGTTGTGAATCCATCAATCATGATTTGAAAACTTTATGTGCAAGCTGCATAGAATCGATATTTCTGCGCGAGGTGAGATCAATGTTTTAATGGCGAAAAATGAAGTGCAAAGAAGTTATTAACATTTTTAACAAAAGATGATCTACTTCAAAATTACCTGTTACATGTGGATAAATGTGCAAACATGTATTTATTGACATCTTCATAATAAAACTTGCACCAGCAACCCAATATCCATGAAATGAATCACCTTGTAACGAAGGTTCAAGCGAGTGATACTTTGAAGCAAAATCTCCTAGTTAATTGTGCATAGACTCCAACATTATTCAATTTGTGAAAGTCAACAATTTGTTATTATAATTTGTAATCAATGCAATATGTTTTCCAGTACGCTGACAGATGAATTTGTACTATTGCATATTTTGTGACCCTGAATATAACAACGTTACATTGGTTCACTATATAAATATCATTTCTAAAGAGTAAACATTTAAAGTTGATTTCAAGAATAAAATTCGACACATAAATATGACAAATGTTTGTAAAGAACTTGCCATAAATAAACATCACACAATTGTAAATTGGTTATTGTATTTTTTTTTTGTAAAATCCTTGTCAGAACATTTTCTCTTTATCAATTTGATTTTATTTCTAGTGATTTTGAAAACAAATAGAACAGTGTAAGCTACCCCTTGAAAGAAATCACCTGCCAATAAAAAAAATCCCTACAGAAGAAAGTATCATTTCAGCCAAAAACACTTACAGTTTTGATTGGAATGAACATTTCATAACAATTAACTATTTCATTTAATTAGAAATATTAATGCCATGAGAACATTGCAAACATGGGTTTTTACTGCGAGTAATTATAACTTTTGACTGATAGAAAACAAGACAAGCGTTGTTTTTTTTTAAAAATATAACTTTCCCCCTGTTACATAATCACAGTCATACGCTAAGATGACTATCCCTCAAGGAGAGCAGAGTAATACTGGTACCTGGGTTTCAGGAATTAGATGTGAATTTTAGAAAACGTAGGACTAGTAGGACAGATGCCCACTCATGATGAAAATGTACCTGAAGTTAAGGCAGCAGATACAATATGACTGATCTTTCCATTTTCGGTGGAAATTAGGTTTTGATGTGATTACATGTCCTACATTAGATAGAAATTGACAATAGTGGCTGAATTTGTGTTCTGCAATGTATAATTGGTGAATGCATACATGTATATACTAATGGCCAAAAGAAAGTCCACAATGGTACGTGGAGATTCTGAATATATATTTTGATATCCTACAACACAATTATTTTATCTTTGTATATTTATTTTTAATGGCAGTACTTGTTGCTGACATTATAAACTAAACTAATTCTATACATTCTTTTTTTTGTCAATGATTATGTTACCGGGAGCACAATATTCACCATTGCTGATAAGTGTTAACCTGCGATTGATATCGATAAAGGAAGGGAGTTTCATCAAGAATATCACAGTACACCGAACCCAAATGGTGGTAAATTGGAGTTTGTATGTTATTGACACAGACAGTAACATAGGGATAACTGATAAGAGATCTTGTTCATGGATGCTGCTTCTGATATTAGAAAGAATGGGTTTGAACAGAAAGTTTTGTATTCGAAAGCAAATTATGAATATATGTATATGAGAATTAAGTGAAATTATAATGTTGTCGACTTAATGTGCCATTGTGGAAAAAGATGACCATACTTTCATTCTCCTATCTTATTTTCGTCACGGAAGATTGGAAAATGACGACTTAAAGGAATTATTGTCAGTAAAATGAACATATAATGTTTCAAATATTAGACACAGAGAGGTTTAAGCTACGATGTATGCATGTTATGCATACATCGTTAATATGAAAAGGAATGACAATATAAGTATGAAGTATTTTGTTAAGAAGGCAATTTTAAAGAGTTCTTATTTGTAAAATATATATGTTATTTTAGACTACTAGAAAAAGTCTAACACTATTTTAACTATAGCATAAATGTAGATTCATGTGTACATCTTTCAAACAACTAAGTCAGGCAGACCAAGTTCAGGCCTTTTATAACGTCAGGGAGTGATAAACCACCACAATCTGATTAGGCATAGGTACACGTGAATTGGACTGTGAATGCGATAACTACTGTTATCAGGACAAAAAGTAACACATATTGTATCAATTCTAGCGGCAGAGCTATAAAATTGGCCTTAAAGTTAAGTAATCTTAAAGAAATGAAATGTTAACTTAAAACTTCTAAAACCTTATTCCTTGTTGTTTTTAAAATACTGATATGTCCAACTGAATCAATTGGACAATCTTATAATATAAAAGTGTAGTTGTCACTAAGATGACATGATCTCCCGCCGCAAACTAATACTTCAAAATTGAAAAATAATGTCAAGATCAGCAAAATCGACTGTCAAACAAGTCGAAAAATTCAAAGTTTCAATGTGACCTTGAGAATAATGTCAAGGTCACCAAAATCGAATCAGCCCTTTGTCTTCCCTAGGAGGTGCTTTGTGTAGGATATGATGAAATGCCGGTGAATGGTTCTTGAGATGTCCCGCTACATGTACATAAACATGTCGAAAAATTCAAAGTTCCACCATGACCTTAAAAATATTGCCACAGTCACCAAAATCTGATCAGCCCTTTGTCTTCCCTAGGAGGTACTTGTGTAAGGTATGATGAAATTCCGGTGAATGGTTCTTGAGATATCCCGCTGACAAGCTTTTCATGTACATTAATATGTCGAAAATTTCAAAGTTTCGCTGTGACCTTGAGAACAATGTCAAGTCCACCAAAATCAAATCAGCCCGTCTTCTTTCCTTGGAGAAGCTATGTGTAAGATATCTTGAAAAATAAGGTCAAGATCAGCAAAATCGACTGTCAAACAAGTCGAAAAATTCAAAGTTTCAATGTGACCTTGAGAATAATGTCAAGGTCACCAAAATCGAATCAGCCCTTTGTCTTCCCTAGGAGGTGCTTTGTGTAGGATATGAAGAGAATCCAGCGAATGGTTCTTGAGATATCCAGCTGACAAGAATAAAATGACAAAGTCTCGTTGTGATCTTGAAATGAAGGTCAAGGTCACAAACCTTTGTAGAACATTACTCTCCCTATGATGAACCCATTTGCAAAATATGAAAAGAATCCAGTGAATAGTATTTGAGTTATTTCATTTCGTATGGACGTACGGACGTATGCAGCCGAATACTAGGATAATAACAAGCAAGCGAAAAGTTCTGTTCTGACAAATTCAATATTAAACCAACTGTCACCAAATGGAATATTTTATTATAATGAGTAGATCAGTAAAACGAGTAAAACCAGTAGATGCTGATGAACAAATTTAGATGTACAGTATCGTGCCCAAAATATTGCAAGACAAATGGCCGCCACTGTATTTGAGCTTGGGCGGCTGTTATGTATTCAGATGTAAAAAATAAATGAGATAGCATCCCAAAACAAATTTGGGTGAGATAATATTTAGGCGGTATTTTTTCACCTAACATCTACAGGAAGTAGGTGAACCTGACGACATCATGTTATGAAGATAAGAAGATATGAAGATATGAAGTTATAGCTGCTGCCAGGAGAGAAGTCACCCCTCAATATTTCTAAAACAGAATAGAGAAAAATATTTTATAATTGTAAAGTTTTTAGGAATACATGAATCTACTGTTTCAAGTAAATTTCCTACAAGTGGTTCTCACTGTATGGGACATGCGTCCGCAGGAATTATTTTTTAATGAGTATTGCTTACGCTGCTTCACCCGGGTAGGCTGAGGTCGTGGAAATGTTGTAGTTGTAAAAACATTTGAATTCAAGGTAAAGTCTACTTTCTATGTACCTTTAAATGGGTGCATGATCAAGACAATATGTTCAAGCATAATTTCCTAAATTCTGACCGAAATCCGTCCATCATTTATATAGATATGGCAAAATATATCACATATTCCTCGAAAACATTGACTATTTAGCTATTATTCTTTAAAATGAACGATTTAAACTTAAAGAATTAGATAATAGAAAAATACACTGTATTGAAAGTGTACATCATTGTTTGAAATGATATTTTGCATTACTATAGTCACAAGAACGAGTTGAACATTTTGCCTGTTCATGTACTGATTTTTGAACATGCGACGTAATTTGAACAACGTGTTACGATTTTAGTTACACGTTTAGAGCTACTTCATGATTTATCATTTGTAAAGAAACATGGAATAATCTTCAAATATAGTACATTAAACTTCCACCATTTGGCATTTACAGCCTTGTTTTATAATGACGACCTACAATAATAATGATGCGACAACCAATTTAAGTCGATGTACATTTAAGGTACATTAGACAATATCTGATACTAACATAATCTACTGTCAATTAAGCAGTATTGTAGGAACATTTGTCGCAACCATTTCATCATCTTAAATGTAATTAAGTTGTTTTATTCCGTATCCTTCAACATTTTATTATTGCGAATTTGTTTTCTAAAATCATAACACTGTCATTTACTCACTTTCAAAAATGGTAATGGCAAGGTCAAAATACGCAACATTAAAAAATAGGTTTGAATTGGAAGGTTGAAATAACTCGTGAATTAATTAGATTGCAGTCAGTTTTTACATGAAGAAAAGAGGTTTTGAACACTATCTCCATAAGAATAATTAAACAATAGCACTTAATTAGTGAATATTATGTCTTGAAAATAAAACATATACATTTTTACAATAAACTGACTTCTATGTCCATAAAAGATTACCAATGTTATTGAAATTCTACCAACGTCTTAACAAATGTATAAGTGATCAGCGAACAGTTACAAATATTACCATAGAAAATCTGTCTCTTTCAGTCACGTGTTTTCTAGTGATGGGGTACCTCCCTATTGCAGCATCGGAACACCTGGGTGAAACAGCGTAACAAATACCCGTTAAAAATATTCCTGTCGACGCAGGTCCCAGACAGTGGTTCTGTAAAAAAGAAGCCTAAAAGAGGGAGGCCTAAAATGACTGATCGCCAACTTTGCCGGATGGTAAAAGGTAATCGTAGACTCTCTTTGGCAGATTTGATCTTTTCAAAGACGGCTACATTTCTATGGATTTCGTAAATGTGCTATTAGGAAAACTATCACAATGTTCAAGGTAAACAGAAGAAAGAGGATAGCTTGGTGTAGGAATAAGAGACATATGCCACTTAACTACTGGAATAAAATAACTTTCTTAGATGAAACACAGATTGTAATTGGAAAAAAAACCCAAATCTGTTTATGTTTGGAGAAAATCAGATGAGAAGTGGAGACCCGAGTGTTTGAATGCACTGAAGGTACCGGCTCGCATTAGCTGTATATTTGGGGGTGCATCATGAAGGATGGTTTTGGAAGACTTGTGCCAATTGAAGGTACCTTCAACTCACTTAAGTACATTAACCTCACAGATCAACATTTATGGCCTGTGGTGACAAAAGTGTTTGGAAATAATGAATTTATTTTCTACGATGACAATGCTACACCTCATAGATCAAGATTGACCACCGAGTGGAAAACTGACAATGACCTATCAAATTTGACTGGTCTCCACAATCAGCTGACCTAAACATTATAGAAAATGTGTCGAAATGTATAAAACTAAGACTGGGTAAAGAATTTGCAGGCCTCAAAACACGACAAGACTTCATTGACTGTGTTTCTCGGATCTGGCAACGTCTGACTCCTGTGTTTATTTTTAGTTTATAAAATAAAATCCACCAAGATTGAGGAGTGTAGGGATTCAGGGAGGTTATATCAGTGAATAGGGTAAGAAAACTACTTTGCAAAAGTTTTTTTTATTGTTTGAAAATGTCAATTTCTTGCACCACTTTTGGCACTTTTGTAGATATCATAATCAATTTTAAATTATCATTTGTTAGTTGAAAAGAGTATCTATTTAAAGTCAATATGCGTGAAATGAAAGCAAACTTTGAAGTGATCTGACATCAATTGGGTGTTACTACCACACGATAAAAACACAATTACACCCCAAAGGATAACGTTGACCTTTGTGATAAATGGACTCTTTGATCAAATAAGAAGAAATAACGTCTGGAACTATGAAACTCATTACTAACAGACTAGATGTAGTCTCCCGAGGCTTCCCTCGCACTTGGTAAAGAGGTTTGAGGATTGCATCGTACACGAATGTAATGATTAGACCTTGATGTGTATCAATTTCATTTCAACATGCAGGAGAGAAACCAGAGACCTTCTTATATAACGTCTTTAAGGGAGTGACAGAGTGAAATGGTATTACATTGAGGATTTCACTTCTACCATGTCATCGCTGTTTTGTATAAATGAAGAAAACTATAAAACTATGTTTTCCTTTCTGTAACTTTATTGGAATTTCTACAACTGTATGTCAAATTCTGCGAGATTGACTCTAAGTGTAATAAAAACATGAATGTAATTTGGAGTATCAACTTACATCATGGTGTAGTGATTGATGTTTAAGGCGATGTCCAAGAATGCTGAAAGATGTATAATTCTGTCATATTTTATGAATAAACATATTTCAAGAACCAACTAAGAGGACAAAGCATATATAATGGCTGTTCCCACGCTGACTCAACAGTGGAGGCAGAAATTAAGCCAAATCAAACAAAAAATCGATTGCAGAGCTACAGATAAGGTTTTGGTTGATTGAGTAATGTTCTCGCTTGTGTTCACCTTAATTGAGTATCCAGTATTTCATTTGATAAACCAAATAAATTGTACGCAGCTCAAACAAATCAATTGGGTATTTTACCAATTTTGCATGAACTGTGGAAATGATAAAGGAGGTCTCAAACAAAAGATATTACCACAATTTTGACCAAAGGGAGATGATTCCAGAGGTTGACTGAGTACTACTTAAAAACCATTTTCACTTTAAATATATTATAGACAAAATATGTTTTGGTATCATAAAACAAAGTCTATTTCGATTAGTTACAATAAAATTATAAGGATCCTATAAGACACATTTACAATAACAATTCACATGTATGACACTGTTACTGAAAATGGCCACATAAGCTATAAGGCAATGCACTTCTGATAATTGGGAGTGTTCAGAATCAAGGTTTGTTGAACCTCTTTAAATGCTGATTCATCTCTTATTTATAGTATATATTCGTTTGTATTGTAATACGAGAGATGATTCTAAAGACTTCCAAATTGAATAATGTAACAAGAAAATATTTAACCTCTCAGTCATTGCTTATGATTTCGCATATTTGTTCGAAGTAGCCATATCGGACATGGCCATAGTCCATGCTTAACCATAGATAATGTTACAAACAACTCAAACAGGATGTATTGTTCACTGAAACAGTAACAAGCCAGCCAAACCGAATATAACTGGTTGCTTTGTAGGCCAGCGCAAACTTCTTTGTGGTAGATAGTGAAAGTAGAGAAGGAACGTTAGAAGCGCGAATATGGGTTTATCATACCAGTTGATAATTGCAGCACGTATGAGTGGTCACAGAGAACTGCTGAGATAATATTATAGCCCTGTAATACCAGTCGAGATCGGTTTTCAGATTTCAGCTACTGACACCGATTACCATGTACGCAAGTCAGTCTTTGACATTACTTTGTATACGCATTAGACATCAGCTTAATTGAGTATTTTCGAAAATGTAAGCGTACATGTACGCAAAAGAACTTAGAGGAATTGGGTTTATTACTAAAACAAATGCGTAATTTACGCAAATACGCAGCCTATCTGTAGCTCTTCGATTGTGTCTTATTCCAATTCAAATATTTTCTTTGAAACAAAAACAGCATCATTCAGATTGTTGGCAACGTAGACTTAGCTTATCGATTGTCAGTTTTATATACGTCTACATACATGTCTGTTCAAGTTCCTGAACATGTGTTCCCTCTGGACGAAGATATCCGATTTTCTGTATCAGATCAGCATTTTAACAACATTGTGTTGACTATCAAAACAATGTATTTCAAAGCAAAAGTCAACAGGCTGAATCAGTCAGCCCTGTGAGCAGGGGACAATTAGCTTGTTGATTGTCTGTTTCTAAAATATCAATATGTCGTTTATTTCCTGAGAAACCAGCCCCTTTAGACAACGATTTCCGATTTAAGCATGGCCTTTTTGGTATCACTGACTGAACACTCATTGAAAGCATTTCCTGCTTCAGTGACTTACTGAGAGTGGTGGATACATCCGTCACTCAGAATCAAAGTGTGAATGAAGTTATCAATGACCCTGAATTAACGTGATTCAATAGTTTAGATGAAATTAGTTAAACATTTTAGTGATAGTTAAGATAAGAGCAGAGAGGATATGTCCATTTCAGTACCAATATAATATAATTTTTAAAAAAGCAAAAAAACAATTAAAACATCGTTTGAAATAGATTTGCTTATCTATATAAGCTATCGAACATTAGCTGCATCCATGTTTGTGACATCTGGCTATCATATACATGTACAAATGACTTGTACCAAGAGTCCACATATTGATTATAATGTCATTTTATTGAAATATGTTATATAGATGATATTAACATATCATAGACAAATAATATCAATACAATGAAATAGATGAATAGGTATAATACTAAACAAGCGAAAGAAATATATAAAGGTCATGTATATATCTGTTTCTGTTACCACATACAGACATGCCACTGCCTCTACTACATATTCTGCTACTGCTACTGTTTCGAAAAATACTACTGCTAGTATTTAAACTACCATTTTGTGAATTTAGGATATTTCTGCTGTGACAGTTTATTAAAAATTCGAATTCGAAGCTATCATTGTAGCAAAGAAGCGATTAAACAAAAAAAAGCTGATCAGCATTAGGTCAATGTTAAATGAAAACAAGAGTCATCAGAAGATGACATATCCCACCGGTTCCACAAAATTTGTAAAACACATCTTTGACAGATACTTTAGTATCTACTACCGTACTTCAGTTAGTGGGTATTACAGATGCTGAGTTTCAGGTATGTTAAGGGTTTTAGACTTCTGCTCCAAAAGCAGTCAAAATCAACAACAACCAACATGTTTCTATGGAAAACGAAAAAGAAAATGTTTTCAGAAAAAATCTGAAAATATCAAAGGCACCACTTCAGTTAGTGGGTTATACACATGCAAAGTTTCAGGAAGATATGATGAACGGTTTTGGAGCTGTGCTCCGGAAACGAACCTGCCTATGAACAAAGTCCAAATTCAACAAGTTTCTATGGAAACGAAAAAAAATATAAAAAACTCACAAATCTGAAAATATCAAAAGGCACCACTTCAGTTAGTGGGTAATACACATGCAAAGTTTCAGGAAGATATGATGAACGGTTTTGGAGCTGTGCTCCGGAAACTAATATGTCTCTGAACAAAGTCCAAATTCAACAAGTTTCTTCGGAAACGAAAAAAATTAACTTTTCAGAAATCTGAAAATATCAAAAGGCACCACTTCAGTTGGTGGGTAATACACATGGAAAGTTTCAGAAAGATATCATGAACGGTTTTGGAGTTCTGCTCCGGAAACGAAATGATTACGGACGGACAGACGGACGGACGGACAGACGACGGACGGACAGACGGACGGGGCGATGATTATATCCCACAGTATTACATACCGGTGGGATAATGAGCATAGAATCATTGACATTTACGGTGTCACGTATAAAACAAACTATTTTGGATAACAACTTCTTATTTATTACATGAATGCAATCCATTATTGCCTAAATGATATGTATGTCTAATGCATTCAGCTATGGGAGCTATGTCACTTCGCATCTATCAGAGGGATATTGAATGTAAAATTAGCTTAACACCTGAATAAATGTTGGGGGTTTGCTGGTGATTTGTGATTGATTCTGAGGGTATGGTTTCGAATCTGGCATTTACTGCTACAAAGTTTGATCCAAAATATGACACTATCACATGCTAATCATAGCTTATACCACATCCGGTATCTAGAGTTCAATCATTTTTAAGAACAGCTTAGGGAAATGTGATTATTGCAACCTCTAACGATACATTAGGTCCAATCAATGTCATGGATCAAATAATGGTTGACATACTATTTCTGGGGAATCAAAATAACCATACATACATGTATTATATACCAAAGGATGCAAATTGCTTGCCATCGTCACATTTTAGTTAGGGTATCACGTGAACTCAATATGGATCTTTAATTAGTCTACAAATTAATTCACATAGCTTCATTTTGCCTTTCATTGCACAATTTCTCTCTGTAGTCCAGTAGAAATTATGAAAAACCCGGACATTTTCGATAACAGACAAATTTTGTTTTTAAATGGTCCCTATGACAGTGATGATGAACCATGAAAAACCCAACCAAAATCAACCATTGGCAAAATGCATTTTCGGGGCAAAAACCTTAAAAAATGAAAGAAAATTGGAATAATTTATTTAAAAATGTATATGCTGCATAAAATACATTTCTAGTGATTAAAACAATAGATCATACACCATTGCATACTTCTTTTGGTCAGTGATGCTATTAGATGAACAAAATGTCTGTTTTGAGGTAAAAAAACCTTAAAAAATGAAAGAAAATTGGAATATTTTTTTAAAAAGTACATCTTTTGCATAACACACTTTTGTGGTAATTAAAATGAAAGATATTGCACCATTGCATATTTCTAATGGTAATTAATGCTCTTAGCTGAACAACATGTCGTTTTTTTGTCAAAAACCTTGAAAAATGAAAGAAAATTGGAATAATTTATTTTAAAATATAACTATTGCATAATACTCTTTTATAGTGACTTGTATCATAGATCATACACTATGGCATACTTCTAATTATCATTGATACTCTTGGCTGAACAACATGTCTGTTTTTGGGTCAAAAACCTTGAAAAATTAAAGAAAATTGAATATTTCCTTTAAAAATATATGTGTTGCATAACACACTGTTGTGGTGATTAGAATGGAATGTTTATCCAAATTTATGACCAAAAGACCCCAAATGTGTTACTTTTCCATAAAAATCATTGGGATTTTTTTTATTTTGAGGTAAAATCCTTTAAAAAAAGAGGAGAAAATAGCAAAATATTTTGCGAAAATAATTCCATGTAGTACAACAAGACATTAAATGAACCTCAATTAGATACTTTTTCACTTAAGAAAATCCAACCAAAATCAATCTTAGGAAACTTGTCAGTTTGGGGTAAAATCCCCAAAAATGATGAGAATATCGAAATATATTTTGTGAACAGAAAGATTTTTAGCACATCAAGAACATTTTGTTATATATGAACCTACATGGGGCACTTATTCACCATTGAAACCTAACAAATAAACTCAAAAGTGAGAGAATTGTTTAATATTTTGTTGAAGAATTACATTTAGAAATTTTATGGATAAGTGAACGCCAGAAGGGTACTTATTAACTGTGAGAAAATTATAATATTTGAGTAAAAGTACCCACAGAAGATAAGAAAATAGTTAAGTGTTTATAATTAATTTATTTCTTTAACATTTATAATTTAGGACTAATTGACATTATAAACTCAGAGTATTCAGATTCATACGATCCTACAAGGCAATAACTTGATTATAAAATGCACAAATCCAAGAGAGGGACATTAATAAAAACTCTTGAATTGATAAGATGCTGTATCGCCTGTCAGAGCATCATACCTGTTCTGAAGACGCCTGACAAATAAAAAAATCTCTTGAAATTGGTAGGAAAATTTTGTCTGATCTATAGTTGTATCGGTCACTCTCGTCTGTATGATATTTTATCAAAAGTGGTTTAATCTGTGGTGAAAGATAGGACGGAAGAGATTCATATGCACATACTGCATGGAGAGTGAGTTGCTGACAAGTGTGATTATTGTTTTAAGCCATTAGCACCTGTTTACCTGTTCAGTGTTCTAGGGATTGTCCCGAAAAAATCATTTATGGTATCTGACTGCAACTGCTTGTATTACCTTGACGGTGGATTTATCTAAGTGTGTTTCTTCAAGTACACAGATTATTTATTATTTCAAGGTTAGTATCATTATGGTGGGGGAATGTTTTTCAAGTTTGAAATAGTGTAACTTCTTTCCCGGGATCCATCAAAACCTTATAGGTCTCGGATCAAGAGGTCCCAAGCTCGAATCCCGCCAGAGTCACGGCAACTTTGTCTGCAGTAGAGAACTGTTCTACACGCAGTATTTTTTGGGTGCAATACTACACTGAATTTCAGTGCAGTACCACCCATGGTTCGCTAGTTCTAGCCGATGCTCGCAGGTTTCACCGAAAGGCATAGCCACATGGCGTTGCAGGCTTTCTCCCTGCCATAATAGTAGCAGCCGCGATATAAGTGAAATACTCTTCAAAGCGGTGTTAAACCCCAACTCACCTCACCACACCTCAAAACCTTATACAATATTTAAAACTATTATAATTGTTCAAGAGCTCTCTAAGATCTGACAGACTCAGCACAGCACAAAGTCTCTTTGGTTGTTAAATTCACAGGGGCATGTATCGCTTAGAAACGGAGTTTGAAATATAGTAATAGGGTAGGGTCTATATAGGTATATGTCTTTCAAACGCTGTTTCTAAGCGATACACGCCCCTGTGGTTAGATTCACAAATGCCACAGAGAGAGCTGGCTGTAGAATTGAAAAATAAATTGATTAATGATACAAATTATTAGTTTGTTTCATTTATGATACCTTCTGCATCAAATTCAGTAAACATTCCAAATATACTTTCATAGGTATAGAATCCACTAGATAATATTATTGTTGGCTTTTGTTTTCTGTTTGTTTTCTTATATGGGTGTCAACTCATTTTTTGGAGAATTATTTGAGCATTGAGACTCATGTTTCTGTAAAGAAAGAGGAATTTGAGTAATATCGGCTCAACCAAATTTTAAAAGTATTGTGTATTTTCTATGTAGATAATATGTAAACATTTTTTGTCTGTTAGCATGTTGAAAGTTTTAACTCAATTTGTGCATTAACAAAAAGCTTTGTTGTGCAATTTTCTCAAGTTATGTTATTTTATGATAAGATAACCATTTTCTGACATTAATGACAAGCATGACACAGGAAAAATGTTAACGCTTTTGTGTAATTGAATAAAATAAAGTGACAAATAACATTCTGTCATATGATTTTCCCACAACTAAGGACATATATAATTTTGTTTTTAATTAATATTTAGCTTTTATATAATTAAGTGATTTTATTTGGATATTCGTAAATTGATAATTTTAATTCGTTCTTTAAATTTCAGAAAACAAATGACTATTTTGAATTAAATAGATTGATATACTAATAGATCAAGATCATGAATTGATGATCTTTTAATCTTTACAGACCAATGATATATTGTGTGGTAAACACTATCTCTTATTTTTGCATTGAAAAACTTCTTTTAGTTTTCTTGAAATAATATTTATTATTAACTTAAAATCACCCTAAAATGGACTGATCAACAGACGCATTCTTCATATGAAATAAGTCAACGTGAAAGTAGTATCAGTATGATTGCATGCCCAGCTGATTAAATAATGTTTTTACAATTTATATACACAATGTTTAACTTGACATTTAATTTAATTCATCTCCTATAACCTTCTACTCAACATTAACATTACTATTATATTACAAATCATAGTTAAAAAATCATATTTTGCGAGTTTCTGAATTACTTTTGAGTCAAAATAATAAATTTACCATGTTAAAATTTGTATTGATCCAACACTGAAAATCTGAAAATTTTAAGGAATCTTGTGAAGTCTTATACTTTTATATGAATGTCTCCATGTATTTCACTATCGAATACTCACTGATTTTACCTTTAACATCATATTTCACCGCTTTCAAACTTCTGTTGTCAACAACAATGTCAGCCATTTTAGCAGTTGCTACGAAGGGAGATAACTCAGACAGTATTTGTCATACAACTGATTTTACATCAGGAAATCTCAGCACACCTTTCTGTGACATTTTCAAGTGGTCATAACTTTTTCTGCCAAGGGTTGATTTTGGTTGGGTTTTTTTCTGAGAGTAAGGGACATGCATTCTTTCATTTTTTACAGTTATTTGTCTGTTATCGAAAATGTCCGGGTTCATTTAAATTTGGGGAAATTCCTACTGGCCTACTGTGGCGGTACTAATTAATGATCACATAGATTGGATCAGACATATCACTTATGGATTTTTCCGACAAAATTAAGTTAAATTTGTTTGCCTTTAAAGTTACCTTATTGATGTTTACGTCAACTGCTTTGAGTTTAGTTAAGATACCCAAGTATAAAGGGAGATAAATTATTGCCAAATTTTCAGCATGTCTACCGTTTTTCCCATAAATAATTTAGTCAAAGCATTTTTTAACTTGAACAAATTGCTTCGAAGGAAAACATTGACCTCAGAAATGTCAGAAGTGTCAATAGTTCATTTGTTATTCTAAATATTTCTTCATTTTGTCAACATCAAACCAATTTGGTTTTTGACTGAAATATGTTGTATTATTGTTTATTTCTTGTTTATCTAATGAAGAAGGGTAACCTTTGTGCCTAAAGGGCCGTTTTTATCAGTTCATCAGCTATTTTGATTCCAGAGATGAGTTGGGATGTGAACTTGTCATTAGTCTTTATACTAATTGAGTATCAACTTTTAATAATCAAAGAATAGACCTGAAATGATGTGGCTCAGCTTCTGAAAGCGTTAATGACCAATGGAGCTGAATATAGGTGAATATTCATAGAAATGCATGCAGCTATCACCTTAATGTCATTAACATGTCATTTCTTACTGTCGAAACTGTGCATGACACTCCTACCATTTTGATACCAATTATATGAATCACATATCATACAATTATATTATATGAATCACACCATGTTTCTCTTGCAAACCGTTGCACAGAAGGATTCGTTTCCACGAGATAAATGTACTATTGACCTCCTAATTAAAGCTAATTAAACACTTAACACGTTTTATTGGGTACGTTTCACTGAAAATTAAACGAATGTGTTTGTCCCTTACTCCCTGATAGTGTAGAGACGGAATACTGATTCAGTATGGTGCAATCGTGTGCTGAATGGAGAAGCAAGGGAAACTATACTATTTTGAATTCTCGCTAAAAGACAATACTAAAATTGATTCTTCACTGAAAAGTCTACATAACTTTTTGCCATTCGCATTTATATCCATAAATTGTCACTAAAGAGAAAGCCGACTGATTGACAAGGAAAATGCAAGACAAGGCACTTTCAACAATATATATCTAATATTCCAATCAAGGTCTCATAACGTTGATCTTTTATACTAACTATTGTGTCATAAGAGAGCAGACAGAGATCTAGTTCAGTTGATACCGACTACATCACGTTCAGAAGTGATCCAGACACTCTTTAAGATATTTGAATGTATTATTGGCCAAAACTAACTGAAACACCTCCTGCATGAATTGTTATGGTTCTGCTACAAGCAACTCTAATATTGCTGTTGGCATAGACACAACCAGAAAAAATAGCATTATGTTACTAATAATCATAATCATAATCATAATCATCGACAGTTGCAAAAGTGAACCTGAAGCAATCAATACTTTGTAAATATTTCTTTATCAATGGTCCTTACTGATGCTGCAAATACATGTATAAGTGTCAGGCAGGTATTTGGATATTCCAAACCATGATAGACTTTGTAAGGTCTGTAACTCTATACACGTTGAGACAGAGTATCACCATTTTTTTATTGATATGTGAAACCTATCATACTCTTTGACAACCAGTTAAATAATTTGAATTCCCAACAATGTCTTCTCATTGGATCTCAACGGGAAACTACCATAGAACATTTAGAATGCTTCATATTTCATGCAACAAATCTCCGGCCATGAATCCATCATGTAGGATTGTTTGAGCAATTGTGATTGTGATTGTTTTCTATGGACCATGTTGTACATAGGGCCGATGGCCCACACCTTTGTACCGAATAAATAATTTAAGCCTTGACAAATATTTATAACCAGTTTTACTTACAATTTATTAGTCATATAAGTGGTATACACGGATATTCGTCGATGCTGTTTTGAAATGTGTGCATCTCAGTGCATCTCAACTAGTGCCATCAGACCAAGTCAACATTCGACAGGGCACTCCAAATTCTGAACGAATTATCTCATTGTCACATTTCTATTTCTATTCATATTAATATTCTGTCTGAACACAGCGAGGTCATGTTTTATTGGCTCGATTGATTCACCAAACGTGCTGAAGAGTGTATCCACTGCAAAAGTTTACAATCCGCTGTCTTCTGATACCAGTAATTAGTGTTCCGGATAATTCTAGTGCATGATCATGTGGTGTTTCTGCTTGGTGTCCTTTTATTGTGAGACTTCAAGAGACTTCCAAGATAAGATATTCCTGTTCATGTTTTTACGATCTAGGAAAATGTGATCCATATTTTCCAAGATCGTGTCTGAACGTGCCGAAGCACTTATCTGCTGAAACATAACTTCATCTGCTTTCATTCTGATACCAGTCATTAATCGATCCGGTGCCGTCCTCCTGCTGACATATGAGAGATGGAGGTTTATATCTGGTTCTTCACTAGCTTTCAGTTCAAATGTATGTTAGAAACTCTTTGATTTAAATTCATCTAATATAATTTGAGTATTGGTCGTTTAAGTTTCCTACACAACTGCATTTCCAAAATGTGTTACCTACTCATGTCCATTGTCCAAACGCTGAACCAATCCTTTGCTTTTACCAAGGATATGCTATGTTTTAACGCCGTTTTTAAAAGTATTTCACTAATATCACCACTGCTAGTATAACTGTAGGGAGAAAACCCAAAACGCGAACTAGCGAACCATGTAATTCAGTGTAGCATTGTACCCAGAAATAGATGCATGTAGAACACTTCTCTACCACAGGAACCCCGAATATTACATGATGTTGATAATGTTCATGAATGTCTGATTGATAAAAACTAATCATGCTTCTCCATGGCCTTACAGGTACTATCCGTCAACCTAATATTACTAATTGAATCTAACATGACACGGAATGCCCCCTGGTCGATAAAGGAACAGCTCTAAAGAACACTCGGTCTGTAAAGACAGGAAGTTTCGGCTGTCACGTGCATGTGGTTTGCTTCCACTTTTCGCCATTTTCCGGAAATTAAAAAAAGAACACTTTACCTGTGTTGAGTGTTCTGAGGTTTTCAGGGCTAAGTGACACGTCAGCAGACAGTCTGACGACCTTTAAACTTGGAGTAGATGCAACACTGGCAACATACGTTTTCAAACTTTACCTTAAGCAGATAAAGCAGCATGCTATTTTTTGAAGCCTTTTAGTAATCTTAAGCAATCGTTAGCAAGTCAAACCTTTATAAAAAAGTGTACATAATAGTAGTAAGTGTTCGTTCAAAAAATATTTATGAAACACAAAATTTAACTTGATCGATGTTTTTTATTATATTTGAAGTCTGAAAGTTCTTTTAAGATATTCCTGAAGGCAAACGATGTGGTTACACATATTTCCCGTCAATTTCCATGAATATTTAAGTATTTTTCCCCTACTACTGAAGTGATACATCTGGTGTGTCGAAATATCCGATACATATACTGAATTGATAGCTGGATTTAACTTGGAACAAGAACTGTAGTCAAGACAATAGCTACACTTTTGCTGCAAAGGATTTCAAATACCTTTGTTGATATAGCATAATACAATTATCAGTTTCGTTTGAGTCTTCAAAATAATATGATCTTTGCTTTTATTTCTTCACTTGAACATTTAATTCATCATTGTTGTTTAATTACCTCCCTTTGAAGAGCACATACAATCTCAAGAAGAAAATAGCTTTTCAGGTCATGACCTCTGTGACCCCATTTGGGGTCATTGGGTCAGGAAATCTACAATTGGCCAAGGAGTCTGCATACAACTTTTCAGTTCTCTATACCTTTTTGAACTGGAGAAGAAGATAAAAATAGGTTTTTAAGGTTGTAACTCTTGGGATCCCATTTGAGGTCACGGGGTCTTGAAATCTACAATTTTGAATACCCATTAGCCAAGGAGTCTGCATACAACTTTTCAGTTCAGAGAAGAAGACGAAAATGCGAAAAGTTTACAGACGGACGGATGGACGGATGGACGCCGGACACCATGCCATGCCATAAGGCCATCAGGCCTTTCAGGCCAGATGAACTAAAAATTATACTTATCAAACTGTTCTTAACTGTCATCGTGTTTGAATTAGTCTTTTGAGTTTTCCTGAAATCCATCTATCAAGATTGATGTTTCTGAGTTCTTTCAAAGGTTTGAATATTGAACATTTAACTTAAATACACAGTGAATGTCTATAGGCTATAATGTCATTGTAGTTTGCCAATAGCTCTGATTCTTAGGGGCCATACATTTCGTCTGATCAAGTATTGTCGGTCGTTTAACTAGTGTATATATTCGATATACATACAAACGCATAGTGATAAGATATATCATTGAAAAGTAAAGGTAAGAGTGTTGTATCATTTATTTGTTTCAAAGTATAGCATATTGAACAACACACACGCTCCAGTTCACTAAGACTACATGTTCAAATAGTATTCAAGACATATAACCGTTAGCAACATTTCAGTTTATTTGAACTACAACCATCGGCCATTTGTCAGTTTCAGTGTATTTCCGACAACTTCTGGAAAACGGAAATGCGCTCAGGACTGTAAAGATGTACATACAATACATTGACATTTGAGAAAGTTTATATAAAAAGACCTTGCGTCACAAACAAAGTAGATACATTGAAGCTTGGTGGTGAATTGTTTTGTCATTGAACAAACATTGTGAGTTACTTTGATATTTGCTCAAACGTACATTTGTCTACCAAAAATGTTCTTTTAGTTATTGCAATAATTTCACTGTTTGCCCTCGGATTTATTCTGTTCAACTTGTATAAAGAATGTTTATGAAAATACTTTGGAGAGGATGTTCTCTATTCTATTCTAATGTATGAACTATTTTGAAACGAAACAATTTGATACAGACACATTTACATTTAATATTTCCTACACTTCCTACTGTTTTCTCCTTTGCATTTGTAAATACATAGCCATCGATATGTAACAATTTTGTTTACGTTCTATGAATATGTCGATTGCCTAGAATGTGCTCATTTAAGTATCTTCCATCAATATGATTAAAGAATATGTACATTTAAGTGGATGCATATTGAATAGCAAGAGAATTCAAGCCAAAAGGCTATGTAATCTGCATTAGGTTGCAGACAAACTAATAGATGATTTAATGAGAAAGTGTGACTGAAGAATAGTTATATTTAGGAAACACATAATGACAGTACCACCTTAACGTGATTACAAAGCTTATGTAGTATGCAAACTGAATGCAGACAGTAAATAACGAACTTTAAGAAGAAGGTCAACTCAGAGCCGTTGAAATATTGATTAAAGTCGCCTGTAATCGAGAAGAAGTTCAAAGGATTAGCCTTTTGTGTCAAACACCTTTATCTTCACATATATAGCTTTTGACAAAAATATTCTACTATATAGGTACAAGCAACTAAACACTGAGAAAAATTGGAACAAATCTAGATTGCAATTTTAACTAAATCAATATTGTTATGCATGTATGTCTTGTTATTGTCTAAACAGTTAGATTACTCACAAACGCGATTAAGTTTCTTCTCATGAAATGTTTCCTCAAAGCTATGATATTTAAATATAAAGTACACATCTGCAGAAAGTTAACTTAGTACCAATTTGTATATCTACTGCAATAGAATATATCCAGAACCTGTTCAAAACCTATTCAAGTATGCATTGTTCTTTACTGAGTATTGCATATAAAGGCAATCTCATTGATGTGATCATGATGCAACTTAAAATGGTTTATCTTCAACATAAAATATCAGGCAAACTGTTTACTGCAGAAAACAATTTGGAATCAATAAGCCTTTTGATAAAGTTTCTAAAGTTCATAAATGCAATTTTACTAATCTGATGTGTTGTTTTGGAGAGCTGGCTGTACATCGTCCGGGGAGACAAATACAAAACGATCTTTACCATTATCTGTAAACTTCCTTTTAACTTCAAAATGTCAATGCAACCAGTTAAACATGCAAGTAAATACGTACACAAAACACAATACAAAGGTTAAACTCTCTGATGTGCTTAATCACTGGATACCGAGTTCTTGTTTAACAGCATTTGGAACACTTCTTATTCTCAAGGGAAAACTTAGCATTTACCATAATTGGAATCCGTGGTGGTGTGGTGACTCAGTGATGCAACTTACAGGCATCTCACAGACAATTGAGCGGCTACAGTGAACTTCATCCATTATACTTGTGTTGTTGAAGGATTCTTGACAGATATTTAAAAGTGAATTGAAGAGAATTTTAAAACATGAAGATGTACTTTACACAAAACTTACTCAATAAGAATATGCGATGATTAAGTCAGATATGTTAGTACTGAATAGCACCTGCCTGATTTCTAAATCATTATTTATAATGAAAAAATATCATACATACATCATTAATATTGTCAACTTTTATTTAAGTTTTCGAAAAGGATGTTGAACAATATCAGAATGTGAATAGTTACATATATAACGGCATATATACATTCAAAGTGCAAGGTCAAAATAACATATCAAGCGGATTAAGGGCTTGAGATAATGTCTACTCTAAAATATGTTTCTCAAAATGGGTCAACTCTTGTGGGATTTCTGAAGTGCACTTGTTTCGTATGACAAATGCAACCTGTCTCACATGAAAACATTAATTTGGGCAGTGGTAAAGGTTCATGTTAATATATTAATTGCATTCATTACATGTGAAATAAGGGACTAAATGTCGTTTAAAAACAAACTTGACTAACATGAATTAAACCACAATCCTTTTGTGAATTTAGCCCAAAAATGATGAAAAATTTGTAAAAAATGTGTAATAATTGGAAACAAGTGTAAATAAATTGAATTTGACACAGAAATGCTGTAAACTAACTATTTACATCCTAGTGTAGTTATTTTGAAGGTCGTACACTGCAACTTATATTTGAGAGTTGTACATTTAATCATGCACAATATTTATCAAACTTTCAATTTACTTTGACTTTTGACATTCCTTTTCTGCGTGCAACGCGTAGAAAAAGATACACAATAGTCATTGGAGATGTTCTCAAAAGAGAGTGGGAAGTACGAATACGTAGTACGTGGGTTTGATGGTATCACTGATAGTCTGATGAAGGGGAGAAAACTCCCTGTCCATATCTGTTTCAGGTTTACTCCATCCGCTTATTTCTGTTTCTATAACTCAATATAGATTCATTCTTTTTTAACACTCGATTGATTCAAATTGAGAGCAAAAATGGTGAGTTCGACGCATTAGATTAAAAAGTTCTTTTCTATATATATAATTATTTTTTTTGGTCTATCTTGATCATTAATAGAGAACCTTCATGAAAAATGAATCCTTTGAGGGAAAACGTGTATGCGTGATCATTTCACATGGTTTTCACATATCTTATGTATATTGTCAAGTGTATATATTGTATTAATAATGTTGTCATTACTATTCATATTAACGGTGCTTTATATATTACGCATCTATCATGAACATGATTATGACCTAGATTTACCATGCCATTATGTAAAATAAGAAAATAATCAAAGGGCTTTATTCTATACATAGCTGAAAGAATATTGAATATTCAAGAAAAAGTAACCCATTAAAACAAAACCTGTCAGCCAGTTCATTGCACTTTATTAAAACATATTCACTGGCATTGATTAACTTATCATTGCTAAAAGTCTTTAAACATACATTTATTGTAAAAAAAATATCAGTAATCGTCGGTATGTGATTTATATCAGTGATATATATCATACTTTTTTATGGAAAAATGAAGTATAGGAGCTGAATGAATATCTGAATATGAAATGTATTAACCATGGTGTGTTACGTCAATATGTACAATGAGAAACGGAGAATCTACAGCTGAAGGATGTCGTGAAATCCACGAAGAATGAATTCACAAGTACGGGGATGTTGACATACATGAGCAGCGAGTAACAATCTAATAGTTTGTTCATAAATATTTCTAATCTCAGCAGTGGACCTCAAAAAGTGACTGTACCAAGTTAATTAAAGTTGTTAATTTGTTGTTCAACTGACAATGATTGTCTTTTCTCGGCGTATTTGTGCCAGCATTGATTATTTTTACTGTACTTACATCAGCCTTATTGCAGCCTCTTACACAAACATTTAACTGGCACTCAAAGGTTCATTTGAAAGGACGTTTCAGGAAATAATCATTTAATCACAGCTTAAAGCAATTGTCATTAGAATTTTAAACATTATTTATCCTAATTATATCAAAAGTCAAAGATCAAGTAACCATCTAAACTAAACAAAATACTAAAACTGAATCAGTTGACACATTAACATAGCTGGTCACTTGTATATCTCTATACTTGACCTCAAAAGAGACGTGAGGTGTTAAAACCTTAATCTCTCTGATTAATTGGTTAACCTTTTTGAAATTCTGCCATTATGGTCTCATGGACTTCCTGCTCCTGAGCTTTGAAAGGAAAGGGTCATTTTAATGTTTGAAGGTATTGCAAATGTAATAGAGTCAAACTTCGCAAGGAGGTTTACATTTTGGAGTTTACTATTGCATAGTGTCTATGATTCAAACATAGAGTTAAAGGGTTTGTGTTTGAGTGAACGATTCGTCAGCCAAGATATTCAGCCATTGTTTTCCCAGACAGTCCCAGAACTATGCAAACAAACCATACATTAGTGGATTGTCTTATTCCATTAAGCACTTTATTCTTCATAATGTAAAGTTATCTAAGACAACGGTATTACCTTAAGTTCAATAAGGCCAGACATTGCGTTATCTGTGATGAATTAAGTCATAAATCATATTTTTCTGTCACAATAAAAGCATCATTGCTTCACTTATGATCAATACTGAATTTCTATTTTTGAAGTCAGTTTAATCAATGTGACTTCAGACCATATACAACACATACATATAAACATTTCCATTGAAAGTACATAAATTTGTGTCCCCTATTTATACATAAGTACGAACTAATTCAAACACAATTATGCATACGTTCACTTTTCTTGAAATATCGCCATTAAAAAATAAAGCCCCCATCGATCATGGAAAGATCGATTCTGTTTATCTGATGCATGCACTGAAACCATTCACAACATGATGGATATACAACAACTTAACTTGTCTTATCTTATTCAATGCATAAGATTATGATTAAGATTTTCAGTCTTCTAAGATTAAAAAAATGAAACCGACACGTTTAGTGGTTAGGATAGGATAGACGAACATTAAAGTACATGAATAGTTTTTGGAGTACAATGTAGATGTAGCAGCAATGACAGTAGTTATAGCATTGTCAGTTGAAGTTCTGTCAACCTCAGTATATGGCATGAAGCATAATTTGTTCACACGTCACTATCATTTGAACACATACTGAACAACTAGAAGTAATTGAAATAACAGTAGTCGTAGATGTAGTAGTAGTCAGAGTCGTAGTATTAGTGAATAGTAGTAGTTAAAAAAACAAGAATTAGTAGTAGTAGTAGTAGTAGTAGTAGTAGGAGGTGAGGTGAGGTGAGGTGAGGTGAGGTGAGGTAGTTGGAGAAGTTGAATACGAAGAAGTATAGTAAATAGTAATAGTAGTAGTAGTAAAGTGATGAGAAGTAGTAGTAGTAGTAGTAGTAGTAGTAGTAGTAGTAGTAGTAGTAGTAGTAGTAGTAGTAGTTTTTGTTTTGTTTTGTTGTTGTTGTAGTTTTAGTAGTAGTATCAGGCACCTATGAATGCCATTTGCATTTTGTTGATAATTTGATAAATGAACTTATCGTTATCCACTCTAAATGAAGGATTTCTTATGAGAAAGTTAGTATTCCTCTGGTATATGTCTGTCTGTGTAAAGTGAGTGTCAGTATCTCACAATATGGTCATCACTTATAGGCATCCTTCCTTATAGTCTACAGCCTTCTAACGCGATGCCATTACTTCTAACGCGATGCCTTTACTCGATGGCCATATAATACTATAGAATATGGAACTAACAAGTCAAAATGCAATGAAATAAAGTAATGAATTTACTTTTGAACATATTCAAATAAAACCTTTTTAGAAATTGTCAAACACAGTCGATGTATGTCCTCATAGTGGCATCAATGAAAATAGGTTTTAATTTATTATTATCTACATAATTCAAAAGTAACTGTTCAATATTTAATTCGGCTGAGAGATTAGTTTTGAAGTATAATTGAACATCCAAATCAGACGATGTGATCTAGTATTTTCTATTAAAATCCTGCATTTGTCTTCCTCAAGCTAATGACAAAATCAACACATACAAGATCCGGACGAACAGTCTGAAATGCTTAATTGAAATGCTGAAAATCCTATCTGTGGGACTGATTCGGTGAAATTGTGCATGGTCTTCAAGTATGTCCAAATAGTATATATTAGTATCCAATTGGGAAGTGAAACAATGTTGTAAATAACCCTATCTTACTTAAAACTGTCATTGACCTAACGGTTGTGTGACATATACATTAACACATGCATTGATAACTCGCATTTGAAGTCGACGGGCTTGTCACAGGCCAGTTTGCAAGTTCAATCATATAAAAAAACAATAACTAAGTTTTAGCTCGTCTTTATCTTATTCAATGAACAGTCAGTCTTGAATTATTGATCTATAATTTATGATAATTCAGATTTTGCGAACTTGGTCAATGGGTAAATGTGTAAAATAATGAGTGACGTATATGAGTTACACATGAAAAATTCTTTTTTCAAGTGTGACCTAATAATCAATATCTTCATTCATACTTGAATTCCGGTTCGTGGATAAGTTCACAACTTTCAAGAAGTCATCAAACCAGGAAATGCTATCAACGGGTATTCAGTCAGTGATACCAAACAGGTCAAGCTTAAATCGGAAATCGTTGTCCAAACGGGCCGATTTCTCAGGAAATAAACGGCATATTGATCTTATGTAAACAGACAATCAACAAGCTAATTGTACCCTGCTCACAGGACGGAATGATTCAGTCTGTTGATTCTAGCTTCAAAGAGGATCAACTTGATCTGAGGAATACTGTTATCATTACACAGGGAAAACAGCTGTTCATCGCTGGACTCCATGGGTGTCTGTTTCACACAATAATATCATCAAAATATTTCAACGTGCATGCAGATATGATGGATAGTAATAAATATTGTAATCAAGTCTCTGCTTAATCACTGTGATTAAGAAAATCTTGTTTCATACATTGGTCTTATAATTGGGTATGTTATTTCTGAATTAAGTTGATAAGATAATTATACTGATATACATACAACTTACAACTCTTAATTCATATCATTACAACATTATTTTTCATTATGAAGAATGCCATTTAAATATAAATTTAGAAAATGTTCAGGCCAACAAAAGAAAACCGTGAAACATCTGTACAAAATTTTCCAGCTTGTTTTAGTGGAGAGATAAGAAAAAGAAGTCAGATCAATCGGATTTAAGTTAAGTGTCATGTATTGTGCATATTAAATAATATCTTAAAATGTTTTCTTTAAATTGTTTCTCAATCTGTATTGTTCCTTGTCACGTAGAGTACTGATGTTCATTAATTCATATGATCTCCCCACATGATGTCATTACATTACCGATTACACAGAAACGCTATCAATGGACAGTGTTTTTCCAAAGCTGCAAAAGGAAAACAATTTTATGAAATATGTGATTACAATAGAAAAATAGAATATAACTCATTCCTAATGGTTTTGATGAACTGCTATCAAAGCATTTCGTCAGAGTTAATGAAATGTGCAAACTCAGTAGAATGCATGAAAAGTGAAAAAAGGTGATGTTAGAAGAACAGAGATTAACATGAGTTAAAGGAAATTGGGCAATACATGTAAAAATTTCACTTTATAAGCCTGAAACAAATGAAAATACTTTCAGGAGAAAAAGATACAGAGGTACATGATCAAGTTCGATTTTATACAATGGCTTATTTAAATGTCATTGAATAACAAATGTAATTATATATGTAATGAACGCTTACATTGATGTTGGTATCAGATCTGCTTTGCTTATATAAATTCCAATACAACGTTTACACAATAATCATGTTTTCCGTTAAAACATCAACATTGTTGTATTAGATGTTAACAAAAGGATATAAGAAGAAAGTATTTGTTGTTGAAATCAATGTGTTCTACTTTTTCAAGGTCCAGAGGTACATGTTCAATTTCGATAGTGGCTTATGTGAATGTCCTTGAGTGACAAATTCAATTAAATTATGGATGGTTGCATAAGCTTTTGTTTAAGATCCGTCCTTGTTTTTGTTAAATTCAAATGAATAACACGAGAAGTGTATGTTTTCAATTTAAAAATCAACATAGTTGTCTTGGTGTTAACAAAAATATATTGAAACTTTCATCAATTTTGTTAAAACAAGTATTGAATACCTTTTTCTTTTTGTTCAATGTCCTTTTGTCATAAAGTTTTTATGTTAACATTATTTTATTCTTAAAAAAGACTATATTTGTAACTGTAACTGGATGTTGAAAAAGATAATCCTCAAGCGAAACCTGCCCATCATTATTTGTTTAATTAACACAAACTAGTCATTTGCTGCACGGTTGTTTCATTTATATATGTTTCTGATAACGTATTTATATGTGTAATTGAGTAGTGTCTATTGTAAAACCTGTATCTATATCTTACAACAGTAATTCATGTTTATCACAATCTTTGAGAAAACAGTTCATTATTTAATTCTAGAGAACGACTTACCTTTGTTGCACTTTTATTTCTTCTGACAACATACTTAATTTATATGTTGCAATCCTACCATATTTCTTTTCGGATGTAGCATTTAATGCATATAATATCGTAAAAACTGACACATGAATAACCCAAACAACAATTCAACACCAAAGCAACACGATCCTATTCATTCTGTCTTCCAAGTGTCTATGTAATCACCTAAATGCTCAGTAAGGATTTGGAAAAAAAACATTATATTACATTATCTGTGATGTGCTTAATCAATTATTGCAGAAATCGTGTTTCTGAAGCATTTGAAACAGCTCCTAGTCCCAAAGGAAAACTCGACCTTTACAACAAACGGAAACTGCTGTTTGACAACTCTGCGAAGCAACTTTCTCACTTCATAACAAATGATTGAGAAACTGTAGCGAAATGCATCAAACACACTGACATTTTTATTTAACATGTTAAAAACCTTTGTGTGCAGTAGCCATCCAGAGGACTTGTCAGTCGCCCACTCATTGTGGTTGAGCTTGTCTAAGCAGGTTATATATTATGATACATACTGTCGAGAAGTAACAGTGTCTCTGGAAATAATTTGCAAACAGAAGACCAGGTCAATTGATCCTGTATCACAGAAATGCTTTTAAGTTAATTAAGAGTTAAACCAGTTTATTTAACATCATGTTGGTTAACGACTTTAAGTGTATGTTTTCCATAGTTTTGTTTATAGAATTTTCATTTTTCACTATAGTTTAAAATTGTTTGTTTCGTTTGTGAGATATTTTTACTTGGTACTCCTGGCTTTCTCTAACTCTCCTGACCAATAATCAACCATCTATCAATATGTAGGTTTTAAACAAATCTTTCTTATTCGATGGCATCGGATTCTAATGAATGGTTGGTCAATTGCAAATCAACGCAATTTATAGTATTTAGGTATTTAGGAGAACCTAGAATTAACCTTTGTAAAAAGTATAAACGACTTGTACTCAAACCGTTGAAGAGTTTTGTAACAAGAACTATTTATATCCTAGCGTAGACAATATATGAATAATAAATATAACATGAGAAAACTCAACTGTTACTGAGGGAGGTATACATGAAAGGTATTGACACCAGATACGGGTCAGTCTCAGGAAAGATAAACCGGCAAAAAAAACGGGCAAAAGAAAGTATAGCACTCACTTGTTTTCGATTAATTCAATATTTTAAAGAAATGAGATGCATTTGATTATGGCACGATACAAAAGGCCTATGTCGGAGGTCAGAGTTGGATGTTTGGAGGTCAGAGTTGGTCATGTCGGTGGTTTTACGACTCGGTACACGTTCCTGGTCTTGAGTGTCCACATCCAACTCTGACCTCCGACATAGGCCTTTCGGCAATAGTTTGAATGACTTAATTGCTGACTATTTTATTTTTTAACTGAAATATCGTTATTTAAAGTAAACAGGGGTAACAAATGAAATTTACACCAACATGACCCCTACCATGTTCAAAATGTTGTAAATGTGTGCAGGACGAAGCACATTTATTGATTTTCACACAGGGGGAATTTCCAATTTAAATTTAAAATTTTAATCTTAAAAAATTCATATAATGTAGAGGTATTCTTTGACTGATTTAATGTTTTGGACCAATTTCCCAAACTAGCCCGTTTTTAAATACGACGTCTAAAACTCGAGATATTTGACTTTGAAAATTATACATAAATATAACTGAGCCATATACTTTCTATATACTTTCTATATACGTTCCGTCAGTTTATAATAGCGAAGGCATGGCGATATATTTCTTTCTTTTGCGATGACCTCAATGAAGCATAGGGTAGGGATGTTTGTAGATACCTGCTTGAGGATGAATAGTTTTAAGTTCCTAGAGGATAGATCTAGATTGAACATGGAACATACGAACAATTTAGGAACAACAAGTTTCCTTATAGAAAATTAACACACAATTTCACATTTTCAATTCACTTCTAAATATAAAACTGAATTCCCACCATGAGTTTATTTCGTTATTGTCCTGGTAATGAAATATATACATCAATTAAATACGTCAACTTGACATCATTTCATTTCGATTAAGGAATTCTATCAATATCATCAAAAAGTCTTTTCAAGCATACGAGACATATACAGAAATTGCTGTTTCTTTTTGTTTCTCGCCTGGGTTCACAATGTACATTTGGTCATTATGAGAAACAGTCATTCAATAAATGATGCAAGTTATTTCGAGGTAGTAGTTTGAACGAGTGTTTCAACTGGGATAAACTAATTTGATATATGACCATATCATTAGTGATCATTCCATTCCAGGAATACATTGAAACAGCATGATCATTGCACTTAAAACATTAAATATAAACACTGACATGGAGTTTGCTCATAAATGCTCAATTATCAATTGTCACATTTGTTTTCAATATTACATTATTATATCTTAAGTCGTGACTACCCCCAAAGGGATGTTAGTTTTTATTATATGACGAGCAGTGAAATACTGGGATTTTTCAGTGAAATAAACTGTCTATCAAGCTACAGTGAACATAACTTATATTTTCACCACGAACGGTGACTCATATAATTTGACGTCATAAAACAATGGTCTCGCGCGGCGATTTGGCTTATGACGTCACAGTGTTACTGTGGTGTGTTACTCTCGTGAGGTACATGTAGACAAGTTATATATTTTCACTCGTGGCTGCGCCACTCGTGGAAATATAACCTTTCTTGCTCACTCGATGAGATAAACATGGTATTAGTCAAGAAAAGACAGATATCCTCTATATATCAGCGGTCAATAATACAAAAAGGACTAAGTTATCAAAGAAACTATGACAAGTGAATGGATATTAAAGTAATAAACATAGATGTGCTATGCCAATATGGACATGAGAAATAGATCTAAAGTTGAAATGTCCTCGCCTTGATCCTACTGCAAGCTGAGGAATATATTCGAAAGGATGAATTCAAAACTATGGGAATGTTTAAGTGCATGTACTGCATGTAGTTACATGTGGACATACGTTCACAAATACTTCAAATCTAATTATCAGAGTATAAGATGGCATGTAAATACTGACAAACCAGGTTAGGCCTTATTTACAACAAGTATCCTTTCCTCGACAGATTTAACGTATATGTAGATGTAACGTTACATATTTACTGTAATTGCATTCATTTTGTTGAAGCTTTCTAACGACAAAATATGTAGTGAGTCAGTTATTGTTTAACGCCGCTTCTGCAGTATTGCAGCCATTAGCAGCAAGCCAAATATGTAACCTGCATTCACAAGTTAACCTTGAAGGACATGTTTCCAAGCAATTCCAAACAAAACAGTAATTATCGCAGCAAATTGAGAATATAACGAGACACATCACGTGTAGACCCCTGTACTTGGATGTCAATAATCAGACCTGTCTGGAGTGGTTCTGTTCCAGGAGAGTACTGGAGAGACAGGGGATGTTAGAGATGTGTGAATGTTCTCACGAAATGAAACCTCTTTCATTAATTGGTTTGTGACACTTACTGTGGTGGTATGCTGGCTCAGACAGATCACTTTTCCTTCGAACTTTGATTTGGAAAAGGTGAACTGTGATCGCTGGAGGTTTTATTCATTGACTTGTAGTAAATAGAGAGAGAACCTCAACCAAATATGATATCAAATAAACCAACACGAGTTCATAGCGGTAATACATATCTCAGGATTGCCTTTTCAACAGTTACCAGTAAAGGAATACTTTAATACAGAACTACCTTTAGGGATTCTTCAGCATTGCTTACAGTGTCATTATGGCACTGTGACGTCATCAACATTATGACTACTTAGTTTATGTTATGTTATCAAATTTGTGAGCGTTATTAGCTGTGTTTTCAGTGATGTCAACGAATTAACTGATGATTAAATAGCATTGTGACGTTTAATTCTACACAAGTGATTTCTATTGGTGGAGCGATTTTTTTAATGATATCGTGATCACATCGTGAGTAGGTTTTGCTATTGCATTATGATAAAGATTCAGTCAGAAACTGCAGGTATTTGGTGTAAAAATCGACGCCACTTCGTTAGAAATCACACAGGGTATTCAATCTTTATTTTCTCAGACAGTTCCTTAACCTTGCAAACAAACATTGCATTTGTGAATTATCTTCATTATAACTCCACCAGTTCCTTCTCAATGCAGCTTCTTTATGATTTGATGAACAAATATTTGTTAAAGTTGTGATGAAGTTTATACTACAACGACAAGGCAAATTGATTCGAAATACTATAAACTATAAACCAAAAGTTACAATCAGTCACCCAAAACAATCCTCTTTTTGGAGACAAAACAATATTGTCAAAATGACAGGATGTGCTTTCCGAATGTATTATATATCATCACCTCATGGGCACTATTTTCTGTGAGTACCAATTGTTGGATATAGCTGGCTGCTATGTTATATTCTGTGAAATTGTGAAATATTGATGTCTGTTAATACCATGTACAATCTTGTTCCAAAACGCTGTTTGAATAGCAAATGAAAGAAAATTATGAACTACGGTCAATTTTAAGAAATGAGTAAGTACTCACACAATCAATTTTAGAGGGTTATCTTTAATATATCCTTTTAACAAGAATTCTAGCAAGGTATTGGAAATAAAGTTTTTTCTGCATTAAATTGACTAAAACTTTTGAACTTTGGAATATGAAGTTCAATTTCAATCATCCTAGTTGGTAATTAAAATGTTCTGAGTTACTGCTTTCAAATTACAAATGAAAAACATTGTACAAATAGAATCTGGGCGCTTCTGGGCATCACAGATCAATTATCTGGAAGTAGTATTTTTTCAAAAGCTGGACCATCAGGAGAAGTACCTATCAATCAACGTACTTGAATAGATTACCTTCAAATAGGATCTGAAATGCAATCACTGCCATGCAGTCATTATATCTTCATTTTGTTTGTAAGGCCAAAAAGTTACTCTTTTTTCTATATTGATTTACATGTTTCCATCTCGATCCCTCTTTTATTAATTAGTATTAGGAAATTATATAATAGTAAACCAATTTTCAGAATTACAGATCTTTACTATTTTTAACCTTAATTTCCTTGATTTGTGTTCACGATGTTTACTGCTGTAACTTTTAAAGACATAAAATATCTTTCTTGGTTTTTTTTAATCTTAACTTTATAGATAACTCTGCTTGATTTCGACTCATTTAAACACAGAGAGATCTGAGTCTCCATTCATGTCATAACATTTTTCAAGATTATTGGTATGCGGAATATACACATATGCATATAAACATAAATGACAAGTCATTTACTTCTTTAGTTAATTCTTGTTGAAACGTCTGTCTATAAATTATTTCAATCGAAGGTATCTCAACGTTTATATCTAAAATCTCAAGCAGTTTTAGGGCAGGTAACAGAACAAGATTGAAAATGGATTATTTATAAGATATATGGAGCAATTTTCATTCAATTTTAGAATACAAGTACGGTATGTCTTTTTATTGTTAATATTGTAAACATGTAACAATTCCATCTGACTCTACTATGGTATTTCTCCCTTTTTTATTATTATGCTGTGTTTAAGTTTATTCCAATCATTTTGTGTCACTTACTTCAGAATTTCTACGTTTTAGATGTCAAAGTTAATATCAGTAATGTGTTTCTCTGTATATTCAATGATAGTTTTATTAAATGAGTTAGTTTGATGAATATGAATTAACTGACTGAAGTAGGTTGTGGCAGTCAGAAAGCATATGGAAAACACCAACTATGCATTTTATAAAATCAAATGTGTAAACACCATCCCATTCGTATACTGTTTATAATTATACTAAGAGTCATTATCAGATTTGAGTTTGTATTGACAAATCAACAGAATAAATAGTGTTGCATCGTACCGGTAAGTTGGCATAATGTCTTTAAAAGGCATTTTATAAGTTACATGAAGAAATACGCGTTCTGTGGATCTACAATTTCTGTGTTGCAATGTTGCAAACCGTGCAACGTTTCGTTGTAGATACTAGTAGTGTGTCCTTCATAGTACCAATATTCGTTAGCATGTCTGTAAGTAATTCATTCACATGTGCCATGTTTTCACATTTCTCCACTACCAGAATAGGTATCTTCAAACCCAATCGGCAGATAACTTTTTTCTCTTCACAGCAAACAAAGGGAAAGAAAGACCTGATAAGTAAATAATATGTCAGCAAGGTCCGTTATTACCAGTGAATCAATGTGAATCATATATCTTTATCGACCTATCAATGCAATAAACAGAGATAAATGCCACAAGCGATTACGGTAATGGTTACCTCATACGAGGATACTTGTATGTACCAGGTTAGTATATGTCATCAAACGAACGGCAGTCAGTATGATGTATCTATCCATGCAAAACGAATAAATATTACATGTCATTATCGACATAAAAAGAGATACATAAATTGATAGTGATAATTATCATGAAATTAATAACTATGACCGACTGATGAAGTCAAATATCATATTCTGTTTGCTATGAATTTGACACGACTCTTACTTGATGTGATCCCTGCTTGGATATAGTTAAATCTCTCTTCAAATAACAAACAAATGAATGCGTTCCGACAAAGATAAATAAAAAAGAAAAACAAAGACATTAAAACTGGTTATAGACATAAGTGCATCGATAATAACTTATAGGGAAGGATTTATTAGTTAATTAAATATATCAAATTATACTACCACCATGTATAGCCTGCTCTTGTTGTTACTATAAGAAGTTATAAACGTGTCAACGTTTATATTAAGATTGCGTCTGATTTGCACAACCCAATTGTCTCTAAGCTTATATTCTAACTAAGGCATATCAGTCATATGGCATAAAAGGCACATGCTGCAACAAAGAATATATCACGATTTGAATTGAAAAGAGACCAGAAACCAAAATCTCACATGCAAATATGTAGATTAAGGAATGAATCAAGAGTTCTAAGAAGTTCTTCATTATGCATTCACACGCTTGAGGAATGTCGCTGAAAGTCTGGATCAAGGATGAATCGCAGACAACATTCATGTAATATGGAGGGTTTCTATCAACGGCGCAGACAGCAATTTCAGTGCATTGTGTTTGGTTAAGTGAGTGATTTCAGAGTCGAGTAAAATATATTGATGAAATCATTTCCTTTACGTAAAAAGAAAGTCATAGATTGCACTTTGAGTGTTTACTTAAGTGATTTCTTCTTAACAATATTATGCTAGCTAGCAATGGGTCAGATGCTGTACTTACATCTTGTTATGTTTTTAGAATATCATATAGTTTTACAAAAACATATTTATAACTTGGATGGCACTCGGAGGTCAATAAAGAATTGTCTGATTATTTAAGTGAACGTTGACAAACAAAGAAGAACTAATTGCACATTAACATAGAAATGTCAAGATTCCTATGCTGAATAATCACTGATGAGTTGGTCTTCACTGACTCCTATTCTCCAGAAGGGATATTTTGGCAGTATCGTTTCAATACACTTGCCGACTCTGAACTTCCAAATGAATAAGGGGAAACGTGATAGCCGTAGGTCTTATTTCAACAGTCAGTACATGACATAACTGAAAATCAGGCAGAATATTTGAACTCTCTTGTCTCAGTCACTTCTTGGTCATGAGTTTAAATGGGATGGTATATTGTTAAACTATCTCTTACCCTCCAGACAGGATATTCTGGCATTATTGTCTCACCCCAGTCTTACCCTCCAGACAGGATATTCTGGCATTATTGTCTCAGACACTTGGATTGGATATTGATTGGAGATGTTTACCAGTTAACAGTTATGATTTTTGTCATTTATAATTTGATTTTTCCGTTATGACAGGTGTATGAAGCTTTATAAGGGGGTAAGAATGTTTCTGTAATTGAAATAAATTAAGTATTCCTCAGCGAGTCTGCATGACATATTAAGACATGTTCTCCCATTTTATGCACAGTAGACTCTTACTCATGTAAGATCGGTAACGTTGCTCATTATTTCCCCGTAACACCATCATCAAGTTATATCACCTGTATCTAAATGGATGATAACATATATAAATCATCCTCAATCAGTTAGTGATACATAATAACACATAAAAGCACCCCTGTATCAAATCATCATTACAGTCATTCAATGAGGAGCATGCATCTATCAAACTATATGAACACGAATATCGTTTTTTCTTGTATTGCCGGGCCAATGTAGACAAATGCTTCATATTGCTTATGGGTATTTGGTAGAAAGTATGCTCATTAAATCTTTCTATTTTCTGACTAAATGAAAGTAATATTCTTTTAATCTCGTATCGTTATAAGTTGACGGTTTTTATCTTGATTCTTATATTTCATTGTAGTGAATATGCATCATTTTGAAGATGTTATGTGTGGAATGTTCATTTTCCCGTTTTATGTACAACTTCCTTCCATCAATATTTGTTTCAACCAAATGACACATTTGATTACAGATAAACGACTCACTATAATGTGATCAAAGTTGGGGTAATGGCTATTGATTGGTGTGCTGGTTATTCACAGTATTTGTCTACTGAAATGAAAACCAATGATTAAATGCTGCAGTATTTCATATTGTTTTGCCTAAGTATTCAGTGTATTATATTATAAAAGGAATAACATTTTAAAATCAACTTATTATATGTTAAATAAATTTGTACATTGTACATCTTTTTAGCAGACTGATTGATCAAAATTACTGACAAAATGTAATAGTTGCTACGATCATTTTACTGCTACATTCGTGTGACACCTAAACAACCTCCTTTCAATTTCTTTTCTGTGTAATCGAAACAAAAGAGACTCATATATAAGTTGCAAAGTATCTCCTGAATAATACTGTCTTCACAACGTGTTAATCCCAGATAAGTGATCTACGGATGTCCAGGGGATCCCTGATTCTATCACCTGATTCCGTGTCACTTGGAATTTGAAAGGGCTCATAAAACATTTAATTAACGTATTGGATAATAGAAATGAAATTGATCCTGTAAAGATAATTCCAAAAAATCTATTAAAAAAACTGAGATGCTTAAATGTTCATCCCATAATGATTTGCTTTGCAAAAGGATTAAACAATACACATCTTCTGATTTTCGAAGTAGAATATGCTAACTTTTCTCCTTTCAATAATATGTTATTTTTATGAAGTGGGGTATTCAATAGATGTCACCATACAGTTATTTAACATATTTGTCATGAACCAACTGCTTATTGAGGGAGTTCGATTCTACTGTACATGCTGAGGTTTGACTATATGTTCTGAACAAAACAGATTATCAAATACGTTCACTATAGAATGTTATTCCACTTGTATATAAGGGATCGATGGCTCTACAAACTACATTGGATAAGAGGTTATAGTGTAACATCAGTCATTAACGATGTAGTGATACTTAATATTGTTACAGTGACAGGGAATCTTAAATATGATGGAGTATGTCTGTGTTTTATTGATAACAATTTATCATCCAAAACTGACTCCCGTAGTTATTTGTGTTCAATATGTGTCTTTAAGTGATATCTACAATGCTGATATTGCTACAATCGATTTGTCACAATGCTATTATCAGTTAATGACTTCACATTGGTGAAATATATAAAGGAATAAAACAATGACAACTCATTAATACATAGTTTGTTTCGATGGTAAGACAGAGATTGAATTATATTATGAAATAAGAGCTGTTTGTATCAAATCAAGTAAATCATTCTACATGTATGCACATGTTCATACTACTCTAAGATTAAAACATCTTATCAATTTATTAGTAAATGTAGAATGATGTTGCATGTGTAAAAGACCATAAGCAAACTTTATTGTTTCCCATTATCCTTTTTTCAATTTAGGACAATTTCCAAGAAACAACACCCAAATAATCCCACAATATTCCTAGAATGGATCCTTTATCAAAACCTTTCAAAGTCTTTTTCTACGGAATAGTAACTTTTTATTTAATTTACTTTATACTTTCATTATAAATTCACAAAATAACACACCAAATCATCTCCTTCATCTTTTCCATGTCAAAGTTCCTAATCATGAAAACATTTGGTCCAACCGGTCATGATATATCCCGTAAGCAAGAGTTTGAAAAGTGGTCAAAGTGTCGCGGTGACCATAAAGTAAGGTCAAGCTCACCAAAATAAACTGGTGTCTGCATCATCCCCAAGTGCAGACTGACACCAAGTTTGAAGAGTTTGAGTCCAACCGGTCAAGATATATCGCGTTAACAAGAGTTAGAAAAGTGGTCAAAGTGTTGCGGTGACCTTAAAGTAAGGTCAAGCTCACCAAAATTGACTGGTGTCTGCGTCTTCTCACAATGTAGGCAGACACCAAATTTGAAGACTTTGGATGCAACGCTTCATGAGATATCACGTAGACAAGAAATGTGACGTACGGACGGACGCCGCTGAATTCATAGTCCCCCGTTCCGCGTTGCGGCGGGGGACAATTATCCATGTACAGGGATCTCCAAGTAGTTGTTATGTCTCGTTAAAATTTTAAACAAACACGCCAATAAAAATGCTTAGATTCTATTTTGCAGGGATATTAACTTATAATAAAGTATTTAAGAGTTAATTAATACCATTATTACAATACCACCATTAACAGACTGATGTTGTCTAAAACATTGACCTTAATATAAAATTTCTTGAAGAAGAATTATACCTTACATGTCAACGTTTATGTCAGGTATCTTTACAAACCTACTGTATCTGAAATATCCCATTTCAAATTATAAATTAAAATTTTCCAATCTCAAGAAGGTTATATTCCAAGTTAAGCATATTAGTCAGCTGAAACTTGAAATGTGTTGCAATAAAGAATGCATCCCGAACTGAACTGGAAAGAGATTACAAACTAAAATCTGGCATGCCAATATGTAGAATCAGGAATGAATCTAGAGTTCTAAGAGTTTCTTTTTTATGCATACACACGCCATAAGGATGTTACTGAAAGTCTTGATCAAGGATGTATATCAGACAACATTCATGTAATATGGAGGATCTCTATCAAGGTACAGACAGCTATTTCATTGCATCATGTCTAGTCACAAGAATGATTTCAGAGTCGAGTAAAATAAAGTGATGAAAGTATTTCCTTCAAATGAAACGAGTGTCAAAGATCAGCTTTTAGTGTTTGCTATACATTATTTCTTCTTACCATTTTAAGGTAGCAATGACTCACATCATTTTTTGTTATGTTTTCAAAAAATAGCTTTAAACAAACACACATGTAGATTTAAAAGCACTCAGAAAGTGAATTTCTGATTATTTAATTGTTTTTGTTTTTGTGGAAACCTTGCGTAATCAAAGAAGAATTGTAGAAATATGTATTTTTGAACTAACTGCATACTTAAATGTAAATGGAGAAATATATGACACAGACTGTTTATTGTATCCCAACACACGAGAACGTCAATTCAATACAGGCCCATGTTAACTCAGAGGTGTTCAGATTCCCAAACTGAATATTCACTGTTACAAGACGCTTCCCGATTTTGAATTTACAAATTAAAAATGTCTTCTTTCAACAGTTATAGAGTAAAGTACGTACATGGTTTGACATTTCTAAGAGTATGATGAAATAAAACTGATGATGAGAGATGTTAACCTAACACTACTGTTCTATTGAACCTTTGTTCATTGTATATGTTTAAAGTGATATGGTAAAGTGATTTTTTTAAGATATGATTGTTAAATCACGACTTTATTAAAGGAATATTTGGCCATTCTTCTCTCAGTCAGTTCCTGCTTATGAGCATAAATGAGAAAGTGATATTGTTAAGCTATCTCATACTATCCCGTCTTGCCCTCCAGACAGGATGTTCTGGTATTATTGTCTCAGACACTTCCTGTTTCTGAATTTGTTGTTTACTAGTACCAGTTAACGTTGAAGAAAGTTTACATTTACAAATGTGTTGGGTTTTTTCATTGAGACAGAGTACGTGGAGCTGTGATAAAGGTTGGATTGATTCTGCAATCGAAAGCAATTAAATATTCCTCCTTGAATGTACTTGTCATATTACGACATTTTCTCCCATTGTATGTCTAGTGACTCTCAATCGGATCGGATCGACAAAAGTTGCTCACTATTTCCCCCTAAAGCCATGATCAAGTTATATCACCTTTATCTAAATGGGTGATAACGTATATAAGTCATCCTTAATCCGTTGATGATACATAATGACAGATAGAAGCATCCCTGTATCAATTCATCATTAGGTCATTCCATGAGGGTCATGTAATGACCATGCTTTATTAACACGAGTATCTTCTTTTCTGGTATTGACAGGCCAATACAGACAAATGCCTCATATTACTTAGTGAATATTTGATAGAGTGCATGCTTATCAAATATGTTGTCTGACTATGTGAATATAATATTTGTTAAATCTTATACCATTATAACTCAACTATGTTTTGTAACTATTTTCATTTGAGTGTATATATATATCATTATCAGGATGATATTGTTGGAGTTCAAGATTTCACTTGCCCGTATATAAGTCACAAGATATAGAATCGGTGACGTGAGGTGAGGTGATTTGGGTTTAACGCTGTTTTCAAGAGAATTTCACTTGTAGCAGGGCTGCAAGTAGTATGGCAGGGAGAAAGCCCGCAACGCCATGTTCGTGGTGAAACCTGCTAGCATCGGATGGATCTAGCGAAACACTTGTTGTACTATGCTGAAATTCAGTGAAGCATTGCACCCAAGCTCAATGCGTGTAGAGCAGTTCTCTGCTTCAGACAAGGTTGTCAGGCACCTTGCGGGATTTGAACCCTGGACCCCTTGATCCGAATTATAGAATTGAAACAGAGGTTTAAGTTAACATTGAACGTTCCACTTACATAGAATAATTACAATAACCGACTTTGATGCTTAACCAAGCTTCATAGGTATCAACATTATTATTGTTTCTGGAAGGAAATGTTCAGTTCATTTCAATCATGAAACTAAAGTGATTAATTGATGTACACTTATATTTTTATTCGATTTTAATTTGCTCAATGGTGCAAGTTGAGGTTTGTCCTTTGCTTATTTTCCTGTGATCATTTCAATTTGTTGGGATTAAATCAAGTAAATTTTCCTCTGTTTTGTTTTCAAATAAAGGATATATTGTTCCTCTTGTACTCTACATTTCAATTCTTGTCACATCACAGATAAAATCTCACCTCGAGTTCAAGTTGATGTATCAATTCCTTTGTATCTGTTGCACTTAAAGCCATCGTTTAAAGATTAATTGACATTATTTACTTCTGTGTATTATTTACTTAATTATTTCTGCTGTGATAAAGTTGGAAATTAGAATAGATACTTGGGATTTGATGAAAATGATGAATTAGACATACATGTGTGGAATTGCTTTAAAGAGACTACTAGCTTCATATTTGAATTGCATCTGATCAGCATTATGATTGTTTGATGTTTATGATACGTAAACAACAAGATTTCAAGCAGATCCTCTGGTGAGTAGAGATGTTTTACATTTAATCTTTGAACTTGCTGTGATTTGATGAATGCTAATGTTGTTTGAATGTTGCTTTTCCAGAAATGCAATTAATATGTTGCCCTTATACGAAATTAAAATTTAGATTGATAAGATTGACACAGAGCGCCCTAGGGCATTCACAAACATATTTCAAAAGTACCTCAAATCATGGTTTTGGCACTGAATGCGAGAAAAAGAAATACATGTTTTTGGATTTCTAAGTGAACAATTATCAAAAGACAAATCGGGCCATTCATGTTTTATATCCTTTAAGAGTGTCATCATATGGGTAAAAAAGTTACATGTGATAAAAAAAAATACACTGCAACACACACAGACAAGACTAATTCAATGAGAGGATTTATACTGATTATATGATGGTGACGAGGCAGTAGAATTTCCTACAATCAATACACGTTTTCACATTTGATTACAAATAAACGACTCATTACAATATGATTTGAATCGTGGCTCATAAATCAAGGTTTAAAGCATAATATGATTCCATCTTGTAGCAAAAGAAAGTGAAAGCAATATTGACTTGGATGTCATGGGTATTTATAGTATTAATTCAACTGAAATAGCTATTAGGTTAAATTGTCAACAATTAATTTTAATTGGGTGTCCTCAAATCATGAGAACCAGGGCAAGGCAAAGTATCTACCAACTCAATTTTCACTACCAATATGGAGACGACACTCGTTTATCCTTTATCAAATTATTGTTTGAGATATTTATGTTTAACAAAATTTCAAAACATGGAAGATGTCAGAAAACATATGTGTGGATGGAGCAGTATTTCAAAAGAGATTTGCATTTAAAACATTTAAAATCAACTTATTATGTGTGAACAAATTTAGCTAGATCATTGTATAATTTATTTTTAACACATCGATCGATGGGACACTGTATCCTGATAATAGATTCAGTTGGCACCAAAACAACCCCCTTTAAATGTTCACTTGTTTTTAAACGATGTGAAAGAGGCGTACAACCTATTGCAAAGAGGGATATTAATTAAAAAATTAATTACATGTGGCAGTGCATTTCATTTTGGATTTGAATCAGCAGTTCGCCTGATGAATTCTCTCTTCAGGACTGTTAATCCCATATAATTGACATACGGGTGTCCACGGGCGCCGTGATTCTATCCACTCATTCCTTGTAATTTGAAATTTGAAAGATTTCATTAAAACATTCCATTAAAATTGAATCTGTAAAATCCAACTCGAAGCAATGAGAAGAAAAACAGTAAACCAATGTCACCTGTTTGAACATTTAATTTTCAAGTTTTCATGATTTTGTAGAATTATATCAGTTGTGAACAAAGTGGGCTGTAGTTTTATTTAAATGAAAATGAACCATACCTTTGAACACGGAATTTGAACAATTATATGACAAACCATCATCCTTAGCTTATCCCATAGGGATTTTAGTTAAGTTAATGTTTACTTTAATTGGGACATGCACAATTTACAGCTGAAAAAATACGGTACATACAAGTTGCATCTCATTGTACATTGATTTATAGTATAGTATAGTATATGATATATAGATATTTATAGTATATGCATAGTATTGTCATCCTCTTCAGCCAGTCCAGGTCCTAGTTAACCGCTGATAAGAGTAGGACATGTAAAATACAATCAATTTTGCTTCTGCAATTAGATGTGTACTGTTTTATATAAAAATTTATCAGGAAGCCATTGTCAATAAATGTTGTGCTGCATTCTCTGAAATAATGAAATTATCATATAAAACAAACAGGAGAGAATCCATTGAAATTTGTGGGCAATCTATTTCTGATAGAACTTTGGACCAAATGGACATTATATATGAAACCTCACACTGAACGTCTACATTACGAAGTTGATGCAAACTGGTGTACAAGATCTCTTATGACATAACTTTTAAGACAATTGAAGTATAAATTTGAGAACAGGGTTTATGTTGTCATACCACAGAATTGTATTACAATGTATGTGTATCAGTGTAATGTCTGAATTCTCTCTGATCTCGATGTGAAATATCTTCGTAAATAGTTTTAATGAATTATCATATTACATATTCCAAAAGGTCAGGTTTCCCTTTGTGTCGGGGAGTTGGTTTCAGACTTCTCTTGAAGCCATCTTTCTGCAGGCATTGATTGAACATATCACAAAGTTTTAATTTTGTAATGTAATCTGACAGTCATTTTGAAGTCAATGTGAACTTAAACATATAAGGACAGAGGTCATCTGATTTTGAATTTTCTTGGAGAAGAAATCACATGTAGATGTAATTCTGAGGTTAAGATTATCATCATAATATAGAGATAAATATCCTTAATATTTCACAATAAATAATATTAAGTTAAGTTAGTTTCCTTATTAAGTTAACTTATTAGTTAATTAAGTAATAGCTGTATCGTCTTAAATGAATACATAACCTTATTTGATAATCATGAATAGTTTTTTTTAAAATTATGAGCATACCTTTCTAACTGAGAATGTGTTCATTAAATATATATATATATATAGCTTAATTGACGTTTCGAAAATAGTGAAATCCCTCTTCAAATAAACAAATAATGCGTTAAGGCAAGGATAAGACAATAACGACATTAGACAAACTTAGAGTCAAAGTTACAGTAATAAATGAGATGGTCATGCAATAGTCTGCTGTTGCTTCAAACATTGTCCTTTCAATGAATTGATAGAAATACATTCACATACAAAAATATGTTCTGTACATGTATGTGTCTGATTTGTACAACCCTTCTGTATGTGAAGTATCAGATTTTGTAGTAACGCTTCGCTATGGTTTTTAAATATAAAAACAAGATTTTAAAAAACAGTCCTACAACTTGGATAACACGCATAGGTCAATAAGGAAATTGCTTATTATTTAATTGAACATTGCGCATATATTGTACATAGTAAAAGGGAACTGTAGAAATACATTGCGCCGGCGGTTAATTGAATCCCTACATACGAGGACGCCAATTCTTTACAGATCTATTTGCCGTTGTTAACATAGGGATATTCAGCTATCCATACTGATAAGTCACTGATGAATTGGTTTTTACTGACTCCTATTCTCCAGACAGGATATTCTGACATTATTGTCTCAAGACACTTCCCGACTTTGAACTTACAAATGAAAAAGGTGAACCGTGATGGCTGTAGATCTTATTTCAACAGTTATAGGGTAAAATGACGTACATTGATTGACATCTCAAAGTGTGGTTATACGAGCATGTGTGATGAATACGTTTCTATCTTCGTTCAATGTATATGTTTTATTGTGATATGACAAAAGTGATATAGTTTGAAGATTATCAATTCATGACTTTATTAAATGAGAACCAGGCAAAATATTTTAACTTTCTTGTCGAAGGCAGATCCGGTTTATGACTTTAAATGGGATAGTTATATTGTTAAGCTGTGTCTTAGTCTCCAGCCTTAACCTGCAGACAGTATATTCTGTCATTATTGTCTCAGAACTTGAAAACACGGATCGTGATATTTGGAGATGTTACTGGTACCAGTTAACGGCTATGAATTTTTGTCATTTAGAAATTTGCTTTTTCCATTGTGACATGAAGCTGTGATAGAAGTTAGAATGTTTGTGCAATCGAAAGCAAATAAGTTTTTCTCTGTGAGGGTACATGACATACTAATTAATTCTTTCTCATGTTATGGCCAATAACATCTATTACAGATCGGATTTACAAAAGTAGCTCATTATTCCTCCTGAAACCATGATCGAGTTATATCACCCCTATCTAAACCGATGATAACGTATATAAATCATCCTCAATCCGCAGATGATACATAATAACAGATGAAGACATTCCTGTATCAAATCATCATTACCGTCATTCAGTGAGGGACACATAATCGCCATATTTTATATGAGCAAAACTTGTGTCTTGTTTAAACGGGACACTACAAACTAATGGCTCATATTACTAGATTGATATTTGATAGATTGTATTCGTATTAAACATATAATTTATTTAACTTTATTTAAAACAATAATCAGTTTTGCTCTAACCGTTGTCTATCTTTGTTTCTTGTTTCTTAATTTTCATCGTAGTTAATATACACCATTCAGGGGTCGTTTTGCATTAAATTACAAGACTGACATTTCACTTGCCCATGAGATAGAATTGGAACAGTGGTAGCTGAGGTTTAAGCTAACATTGAACGTTCTACTTACATATAAGAATAACAATAACCGACATTGCTCCTTTACCATAATTATTATATGTCATCATAAAGATGATTTCGGAAAGAACTGTTCTGTTCATTTCAAGCATTTAGAATTGTTGAATTCACAGTACCTTAAGAAGATGATTTTATTGGAAATTTATCCTTACATGGTTGATATACATTTGCAGACTCTTACTAAGTCTGGATCAAAATGTTATATATTTTTATATAATCTTGTACAAATTTGCCAATTAGTGAACAAGTGGACTACTTTTAGGTTACTTTTAAAAGGGGTTTTGACAGAAAGAAAAGTAAAGAGATTGATTGATTGACAATCCTTATATTGTTAAATTTATATTATTTATTTATTATAATGTTAAATGCGATAATTTACTGATCATGCTTATATTTTTATTTTTTATTCACTCAATGAAGCAAGTTGGGATTTGCTATTTTCTTCATGTGCTGCGATCATTTAAATTTGTTGGGATTAATTTCAAGTAAATTTTCCTCTTTTTTCGAAAATAATAGCAGTTGAAGTTAATATAAATAACGGATATAATGTTTCAATTCTTGCCACATCAAGCTCATCTCAAGTTGAAAGTTCAATTCCATTTTAACTGTTGCACTTAAAGCTCTCGTTAAAAGATTGATTGGCATCATTCATTTTTCTCATTTTCTTCTGCGATAAAGTTAGAAATTTGAATGATAGTATGCTGTTTATGATTTGTAAACAAGTACATTTCGAGTGGATCCCTGATGAGTTAAGCTTTGTTTTCCTTCAATGTTAGGATTTCAATATCAATTTAACTTGGGATTTGATGTACGTTAAAGTTGCTTCATCCACACAAATAACAACTTCCCAATGCATGGCATAACTCTTGCCAGTCTCCATTACTGGCTGATTTAGGCCTTGCAGTATTTCCTTAAGAAATCTGTTCTTAGAAATTCAGGCCCGCTATGCTTTTCTGGTGCAGCGATTCACTATCTAGGCACATCAAAGCAAGGAAATACCACAAGGCTTAAATCAGCCAGTAATGCAGACTAGCAAGAGTTATGCCTTGCGTTTGGAAGTTGCACAAATAACACCACAATGATGGAATAAACTGGTTGATACCGCCAAACCGATCAATGAGGACCTACTTTTGTTAATCTTCAGATTTATATATGTTTGTCTGCTGCTTACACTATACACTTAATTACTCGTGGTGAGGTCATTATGTGAAATACAAGGACTCGAGACCTGACTCTCGAAGCGGTCTGACCGAGACCTCAGGTCGAGGTCAGGTTAGACCGCCGAGAGAGTCAGGTCCGAGAGTTCTTGTATTTCACATAATGACCTCAACATGAGTAATTAAGTGTTTATTGGAACGAAATTGTGTCTTTCTTCAGACTTTTGTATTGAACAGTTTAGCTGTTGCACTACACACATAGCCATACTGGTAAATCGAAAAAATTATCTCATTTCAAAATCAACAAACCAATCAGATGACGCCATCTTGGACAAACATCGTCAAAACAAAAAGTCATGTGACACAAATCACGTGATGAGTCAATATCTCAGGTCAGTGACAGACATTTCTGTCACAAAACTGACCTCATCACTGGTAGAGGGTGTCAGTGTACAAACATATATTTGTGATCACGTGGTGTGTACTGATCAATGGAATTCTTACAAACTTAATAATAAATTCGTTTGTGTTATTTCCTACATATTCTGTGAATTATTTTTTACATTTCTATACGTAATTATGAAATAATGTTTCATTTAATGTATCAATGCAAGATCGTTGTAGATGAGTAGGTCCTTGAAGAAATGCGAATAGGAATAAAACCATTGAAGGTTTGAGCTGATTCACATTATTCTAAATTTCATATTACTTTAATGACTCTTTAAAACAACACTGAATGCCGGTTTTCCATATTCAAAATATCAATGAATCGGTTGACTTAATCAAAATGATTATACATAACTAAAATCTAAATTGAGAGGATTGGCACTGGGCTCTTGGGGCATTGAAAAACATATTTTCAGTATTTTGAAAGTACCCTACATCATGGTATTGTCACTGAATACAAAAATATGAAATGGATTTCATTGGATGTTCTAAATGAAAAATTATCAAGGAACATATCGGGGCATTCACATTTTATATCCTCTAAAAGTGTCATCATTTGAATTTTTTTACAAACATCTTAAAACAGAATAAAGTTTTGCAATCTCCCCGCAATCAGGAATCGAAAGGCTAATTCTTAGGGAGGATTTATACTGATTACATGATGGTGATGAGGAAGCACAACTTCCCCCAATCAATACAGGTTTCAACCTAATAACACATTTGATTACAAATATACGACACAAGACTCATTATAATGTGATCGGAATTGTAGCACATAAAATCGAGGTTTAAAACATAATCTGATTTGCTCTTGCAGCAACAGGAAGATGGGCGTAAATAATCAACAGGTTTAAAATGAGTGTCCTCAAATCATGTTGTTTCTTTCTACAAAAGAACCAGGGCTTCATTTTTAAGGGAAGGCAAAACATCCCTCCTTGTTCACAACTGGAATGAATATTTCACTCATGTTATCCTTTATTTAATGATTGTTTGAGCTAATTATGATCTACACAACTTCACAGTATTGAAGATGTCAGAAAACCAATGAGTAAATGCAGCAATATTTCAGGAATGTTGTTGTTTCCAAATCCACAAAAGAATAACATTTAAAAAGCAACGTATTATATGTTAAACAAATGTATTCTTATAGTGCATCTTTCATTCACATAGTGATCGATGGAAACTGTATCAAAATGATTGACACTATATAATAGTGGCAAAGATCAAATTCACTGCTACATTCATTGATCACCAAGGCAACCTCAAATTCTCTCTCATTTTTTGATTGAAAAGAAGGAGGTGCATGTAGTAATTGCAAAGAGGAATCTTTTATAAGATCAAAAATGAATTACATGTACCATATGACAGTGATTGCATTTCACATAATATCTGAATCAGCAGTCTTCTGATGAATACTCTCTTCACAACGTGTTAATCCCTGATAATTGATCTTCGGATGTCCAGGGGCGCACTGGTTCTATCCACTCAGTCCGTGTCATTTGAAATTTGAAAGGGCTCATTACATCATTTAATTAAAGGATCGGATGATAGAAATTGATCCTGTTCTAAGAAATGCAACAAAGAACAGTAAACAAAAATCAATTACCCGATTAAAGATTTTATTTTGAGATGTTTAAACGTTCCTCCCATTAAAGATTGCGTTGCAAAATAATTTTTCTACAATAGATAGCTGCGCATCATAGTTTGTTCTGTTCTGATTTTTATTAAAACAAAGGATTACTTTTATTTTTTATTTGAATATTATCTTGTTATGAAGTGATAAATTAAATAGATGTCAACACATAGGATAATTAACACATCTGTAATAAACAATATGATAATTGAGAAAACATTATTGATGACATTTAGTCTTCTTATAGTGATATCTTAATTAATTTATCTTATTTACATTTACATTGGACTTAGCATTTTGAATCATACAGAAGTAAAACATATTTAAGTTTTCTGTATTATTTAGTAACACAAATTAAATGAATCAAAATGTGTTACACAAAATCTAAATTGAGAGGATTGACACATGGCACTACTCGATTTTATACCAAATTTATTGCTGTTATACTTCGATAGATGCACAAAACATGTAAAACAATCCTTATAATTACAAAATCTACAAGTTTCTGAATATTTACACAAATCTAATATATTTGTCATTTATCAAGGGAGGCAGCAGCTTGTTTACACGCTACAATACATGGCTGCATCAAATTTGAGGAATCCTTGATTTAAAACGGAAGAAGATTTAATTTTGTTTTCCACCATTCACATGCATACATGGATTTTCTGGATTCCACTTTTTTATTAACCCTCATTAGCATATCACGCGACGTTCAAACAAGACTACTGTTAGTGAAGCACTGTGAGCGACTATCTTGAGGACTATCTAAAAACATGAAATGTTCCCATGAAGTTGATTGTCTCATTCGGAAACGAAATGTATATATTTCAGTTATCGACGTAGATGTGAAACGATATGACGTAAAAAAAAAATCTTATTTTCCATAAACTTCTTTTGCTTACTTGTAAGAACCGACCAACCCGACCGTTTGTTCGAATGGATTGTGACATCATAAGGAACGAATGCACGAGGATCGAGAAATGGCAGCAGGATTTTGAAAGCTCTTGTCCAATCAGAATAAAGGAAATTAATGTATATTAGTGTTACAAAATCATTTTTCAATAGTTTTCAAATATCATCGTCACCCATTATTGTAATTCCAGAAACTTTCCTAGAAATAATCCTTCAATATTCCTACCATGCAACTGTGATCAGAAACCTTCCGAATTTTAGTTCTAGTATTCTGTTCCTATCGTAGTAAATCTATATTGTATAAAATTTACATTTTAATAGTATTATAGATTCACAATATAGCACACCCAGAAATCTCCTCTGCGTTTTCCGTTCCAATGTTCAGAATCAGGAAATGTCTATGACAATGATGCCAGGATATTCTGTCTGTAGATTAGGTGATTGAAGTTCACAGATCATTTAATCAGAGAGATTTCCGTTTGAGAATATTCAAACCTATCTGTAACACCTCCTGACTATCTAGAAATCTACGGGAACAATAAAACAGTGGTTAATGATTAATGAACTTATAATGTTAATTTTATGGTTGACATTTCAACTTTTTTGACAGTTTGTGTCATATATCTTTTATATCATTTTTTTACCATTACACATATGGATGCATAGCTCAAAAGCGATTTACAGACAATTCGGGTTTACATGTTATATTTTTCTGGTCTATAACTAGATATTGAAGTGAGATTTTCAAACAATGAGTTTTGTGTAGCCAAATGTATAAAATCCTTCGTATTCACATTTTTAAATCCAATCATTTGTAACATCTGCATTGGTTAATCATTTCTAGTACATTAGATGAACTTTGCAAACATTACTATTCATCGAAACCATTTTGTAATTTAAACGCCGTCCATGAGTCCTTCAACAACCTCCTGAACCCTATCTGATAGTATATTAAAGAAATGTTAAATACTTCACACAGATTTACTCAATAACATTATTATAAGTTCACTATTCAACAAGTTCGGAATCGGGAGGTGTCTGAGAGAAAAATGTAAGAATATCCTGTCTTGAGAATAAGAGTCAGTGAGGTGCAAGACCAATAAATCAGAAAATGTGAAGTTTTTGGATCTTCACATCTATCTAATACCCTAATCTCTGTGGTACTGTTTCCAAACATGTCTTATTTTGACGTGCACGTTTTGGGATCTTCACATCTATCTAATACCCGAATCTCTATGGTATTGTTTCCAAACATGTCTTATTTTGACGTGCATGTACATGTTTTTGGATCTTCACATCTATCTAATACCCGAATCTCTATGGTACTATTTCCAAACATGTCTTATTTTGACGTGCACGTACACGTTTTGGGATCTGCACATCTAATACCCGAATCTCTATGGTACTATTTCAAAACATGTCTTATTGTGACGTGCACGTACAGGGGTCTACAAAACTCGTGTTAGGTCATTTCTTCCATACCTCAAATTTAGCAAAGTAATCATTGAATGTCAATTGAATTGTCTTAGGATTAATATTTGTATATATAATATTGATTATTTATTAAATATTTAAGGTAATTGTGAGTTCATTGACTCTTCAACAAACATGTGTATCGATTCAAACATTTTTTAATGAAATTATTCTTTTTTCTCCAGTGATATTCCTTTTACGACGTCTCAACGTTCTAACAGAAGATGTCTCTGTCTAGAATACATTCTGGACATTCTCAGTCATTATAGCTGAAATATGATGAAGTTCTTCCGAGGCAGGTTATTTTCTAAATGGTAATGAAGTTACATGTAGGCCAGTCAAGTAAGATATGTCACTGTCAGGCTATTAACTAGGTTCTCTATGATATGTCAACATATATAAATGTTGGCTTGACTAAGATTACTTACAGATTTCGCTGAAATTTCAGTGGATCAAATATTTTATTTTCTCCATGGTGAAATTCCTTTTTCGACCACGTCGACCTTATAATAGAAGCTGTCTCTGTCAAGAATACAGTCAAAATATGCTCAATCATTTTAGCTTAAGTAAGATGAAATATTTCCCAGGCAGGTTATTTTCTTGAAGCAACTGTAGTTACATGCAGGTCAGTGCAGTTAGATATGTCATTGTCAGGCCGTTAACTAGGTTCAATACAATATGTCAACACGACAAAAATTGCGTCTGGAATTGGATTTCTTATAGGTTTAATCATTGTTTAATAGTGGCAACTTTCAACAGTTCAAATGCATGATCCCCGTTCAATGGCAGTAGACTCATCTTGGCAGCAGCTGGCTGGTGGGTCTGGATGTTGTTGGTGAATGAATACCTGAAGAATGCAGTGTCGGAATTGCAGACTATGCTATATTTTCATAGGTTTATGGTCATTGGCATAGAATCTGAAAGCAAATTATTCATTGCATAGTTGAAATTGACCCAGATGATTTTATAATCAATGACAAGATTAAATCACTTGAGTTATGTAATCAAACTATCATATATGATTGATTGCCAATATATTGTGCAAACTTCGGCAATACAAATCTATGATTCCAACACATTATCAAAAATGAAAAAATAGTCTCTTCAAATCAGAGATCATACAATTGCAATGTGGAGTCTTGCAATAGTCCGTGTAACAAAGAACCTCGTAATATTGACCCTTGTAATAAAGGCCCATGTAATAATGATCTGTAATGATTATTTATAACGATCCTTGTTGTGATACATTTGTGAATTCATGAATTTTGATAATATAACCACATATGCATTATGTATTGTGTTTAGTTCTAGTTCTGAAGTTTTCTGAACAATTCTTCATCCATCAAATTAGAAAAGCAATATAAAATTGTGTAGCTTTCAACAAAAAGTCATGAACGAGTTATCAAAGTTATCAACATTGCAATATAAGAGATAAGTTAAGATAAGATAATACTTTATTATCCACGATTTTGGTTACATTCATGTGAGCTCTGGAATATTAACAAGAGTTAGTGATATACAGCGAATAGTAGAAACTTACTCCGCATTTTAAAAAGTACAATGATATTTAAAATTGATAACAACATTTCTGAAATAAATCATTAACAACAATTTTTCCAAAGAAGATTAAAAGACATACATAAATATACATTAATATACAAGTACATAACACAGAATGTATGAAGATGCTATTAAGATTTGCTTCCAGCAAAGAGCCGGAGAGTAAATGATATATAGTGCATGTCAATATAATCATTTCACGTCCTAAGAAACGTCAAATGTACACATTATCACATTTTCTAGTTCAGTTGCAGATCATGTCTGAGACAGAAATGCCAGAATCCTCTGTCTGGAGAGTAAGTGTCAGTAGACCAATTAATCAGAAAGATTTCAGTTTCAGCAACCTTCACGCCTTCGTCCCTAACACCTCCATGACATTGATCCGCTACTGGAACAATCAAGTATTGATTTAACAACTTCAAGCAGACCTGGTTATTTACATCCACGTACATGGGTAAAGGATATGTGTGTTTTTTAAAGTTTTAATTTCAGAATATATGATGAGTTATACAAATTCTAGACAAGTATGTCACATTTGATATTTCTTTACAAGTTAAAATGATCATGGTTTGCTATTGGCAGTCATTAAATTCGTTTTTGTTCTTTTACATCTTTTGAAACAAAGGTTAATGAAATAAGAACTTCTTTTTTTTCTTCACAATGATATTTCCCTTACGGTGTCGAGTAATGTTGTGAATCATCCTATTCTCCTTGCCCCTGAGGTCGTCACAACAGCATTCATTTGATAAGCCAAACTTCCAACTCCTGTGTGAAAAGAATTCTTCATGATTGAATTCCGACTAACTATGCTAAAAAGAGCAGTGGTTTTTGAACGGAGCTTGATTCTGATTTACGAATGATCCTTCAACTGTCTTACATCAAAAAAAAATTGTGTCAAGGATTAAACCCGTCGAGCGCTTTGTCAACTAAGCATTTTTGGCATGCCAAATCTAAGTTTTCATTCAAGCTCGTATTATGATCACTGAGTTGATGTAGATGTAGCTGGACGTAAATGACAAGCCTGGGGAATCACATGTCAGGATTATTGGCAAGACATGACCAAAACATTGGCCCATACATTTAGATAATCATTGATTACAACAATATAAAAAAAATTAAATTGAATATCTATACATGTATTTCAAAGGGACTTGCAGTGATGACCAATGTACCTTTAAGACATTTGAAGAATACAATTACATCAAATATAAAATTACATTTAATAATAAATTACATAATCGAGTCGCAGCAGACATATCAATCAAAATGTCTTCAATTACTTTTCAATTATAAACTCTTAACATTGTAGGACCTCCGTCGAATACAGTCGACAACACGAATTGGAAACGAAACGAATTTGACCCTGGAATTGAATGTCCAGGGGAACCATGCCATAATTCAGCATCAGGAATATCATTCTCGTTCTAACTGACCAAAAGTAAAAGAAACTTTATAAATTAGTATTTATTCAATTAAGAACTGTCCCTAGTAAACAATGGAAATACAAATCCATCGGTAGGCACTTCTTTGAGATTAAAACTGTATTAATCTTCAGGGTTTCTAGTACAATATCATGTTGCTATCATATGTACTCGTAACTGCAGTATGATGTATATACACAAGGTAAACTTTGAGTTCTGGGTGTGAATCTTTTTCTTTGCTTTTTCTTCCATTTAAATTGACAAATATTTCGGGATGGTTAGTTTTTTAACTTCTTTCATACACTGATAAATGATAGCAATTGCTACCTAAATCCTCATCGACAACATAAAACACGTCTGTGTAAAACAACATTTCAAAGACACCTACCACCTGGTAAGCGCTGCTAAAGGTCGTCATTAGAACCCCCCCCCCCCCCCCCCCCCCTTTCCTGCATGCTACGTGAGCTAGGAATTCAGGTGTATTACTTTCAACAGTCAAAGAAGAGAGAACTTTGAAATATTGTCCCATACACTTTAGTTTAAAACTGTACTTCGCAAAAGGCAGTGTCGGATTAATGTACTATTTTCACTCATTTAAAGAGTAAGGACAAGTACTTTCAGTTATTGATTTAGCGTTCACAATTACATGCATGCAGTGTATTTAAAAAAGCCTGCAGTTGTCTTTACATAAATATTTTTTGCATAATAATATGCGTGTGTCTAACAATAAATGTGTATGTTGTAATGATAATGATTCACCCGATTCTATTGCATATCTGCAAGGACACAGAATAATGTTTGTCATTGAGCATTCTTTGGTCAAATGTTTAGAAATGCAAATTGGTTTTGGGTATGATAGATACAAGTATGAGTTAAGCATTATGAATCGGAGTGTTTTCAGTATGGGGGCTTACTTTGATAAGAATAAAAGGTGAATTTAGAGGCTGAGGCACGTCCTGTACAAATTGAAGAGATTGTCAATTATAAGACCAAACGTTAAAGAATTTAATCAATGTATTAAGTAGTGTTGCAAGAGAAAGGAATGAACTTCTTTTTTATGATGATTAAAGCTATGGGAGAGTGCCATAAGTGCGTTAGTACCCTAAGTTCGTGACGTCATTTACACATGTGTGTGCTCCCTCATGACTACCACAACAAATCTTAAACGTCCGGACTTTTGTTTCCCAACTCAAACAAAATCGATGGATACAACTTCCAGTAGCATTTGACCAATTTTACATTTACTATAACAATTTCCACTTAACATGTCCTTATAAATCACTTTTAAACTACCTCCAAAATGGCTTGATAATGTCGTCTGCTTTGCTAAAGTAAGTCAGTATGCCAACAAATAAATACTAAACAAATTATTTCATTAATCTTGAGAAGTTGTCAGTATATGTTAATTCATTAGAAAAGTACAACGTCCAAAGGACTGAGCATGATTTGATACGTTTACCGCAATTCACAGATGGTTTAGTAAAACTATACTGTCTAACCACATCCCAAAATTAAAAGCAGTCACGCAAATCTTCCAAAGTATTATCACACATATCCCTCTGAAGTAAAACTAACCCAATTGTTTTCCTCAAAGAATAATTTTGTCATCAATAACCTGGCAAAATATATATTTCTAGCCATGAAAAAAAAAGAAACAAATTTCTTGTAACCACAAAAGACATAATGCTGTAATTTTCATTATTCGGTACGGTGCTCTATGTATGTATACTATTATGCTGTTATCTGATGTATAATGGTCATGTGGCCCATTTACTGAATTAACTCTCTCTCACTAACCATACCAGTCTAAAACTACTATGAATGTCCCTCAAAGACGTGAGACAAGGACACTGACAACGACATTCCCCTCTCTTCCTGCTTTTCTTTACCCTGCCAGTCAGCTCAAGACTACGAGAGAGTGTCACGTCCAGACATTGGATCCCGTTAACTGCTGGTTACTCTAGTCCTTCCAATTGGTGCTGGAAATACCCTCTGGAATTGGTTTTATGCCTATTGGGTGTACATGATATAACCTTTTAGTCCTGCCACGAGCTTGAGTTAATTCTGTCTTTATCGTGTCATAAATTCCATTGTCTCAAGCAGTAGGTACATAAGTTTATACAAATGAGAGAATATTCTGTTCAACTAATACTACATAAATGCCATTGTCTCATGGACTAGGTATGTAATGAGAAGACTTTCGATTCAACAGAGCCTACTATATAAAACAATAAAGTATTCTATAGTAATGGTGTTAATACGATACATAGTAAATCATACTTTATCAAAGGCCGAACACCAAATTTGCAGTGGCAATTACTTTGTGTAAATAGCGTTTTTTCCTGTAATAATTCCTAGCAAATGTTCTGTTTTGCGAGCATTCTTTATCAGAAGAGTGTATATAGTCTTTAACTCTAGACATTGAACCCAATTGTATAAACATATAAATCTCATTACAGGTCCAAACATCTATTACTGTTGCAAATGATGTAGCTTTAAAAAGAAATTGAATGTACGAATTTTTGGCGAAAGGTTGGTAGGGATCTGTGGGCTCTAATGAAACGGAAATAAATTTGAAATTTTAAAACTCAATCCCTTATGTAATCTTATTTTAACCAGTTGGAGGTCCCTTAAGTCTATCAAGACATCTGGGTATAAATGAGGTCTTGTTAAGCTAACCTTTGAGGAACTTAGACCGACCAATGAAATGAGAAACAGGAAGTCAGCTTTCTATCAATCATGTTTCTTCAGCATCTCGGCCACTGTCAAAAGCCTCCGTCCGTCCTACATTAATCTTTATTTATCTAAAACATGTTGCACAAATAACAAACAAACAACAAGGGGTACAAAACTCTTCTTTCTGTATGGGTCAACTTAACTTTAGACGTTTATCATAACTGATCATGATAGCTTCACTATAAACCATTAAAGTATTGAACAGTATGAACTCTTCTCACTAGATAAGTACAATCTGTCTATTGTGCAGTAAATTATATATATACTCACGCAGTATGTATATTTATATAACATATTTATTCAGTTAATTCATCAAAAGATAAACTTTCATTGTACCATGATAGCATTACAGACGTCATTCTACATGTACACTTGTTGATTTGTAACATATTACTAAAACATGAAACAATTCGACCCTTTCTTATCCTTTAGGAAAAGATATATTAATGGGTCCCCAAATCATTTATCACTTCAGGAAACAAAATGACAAAACAGTTGTTATCCCAAAACCTTCACTGCTATTCCTACCCTATGCAATAGTACAGTTTAGAACGACTTTTACTCTATAATGCCATTATTAGTTTGCAATATAATACACCGAGACATATCCTTCCCTCTTTCCATTTCAATGTTCAGAGTCAGGAAGTGTCCGAAATAGGTGTGTGAGAATATCCTGTCTGGAGAATAAGAGTCAGTGAAGTGCAAGACCAATTAATCAGAAAAAAGTTAGTTTGTGAATCTTTACATCTCTCTCATACCCAAGTCTCTCTGCTACTGTAAGAAAATAACCCACATTTAACAAACAGGTTCATTTATTGACGTCCACGTACAGGTGTCTATAAAAAAGTGTATTGTCTTGGCTTCTATGGTTCAAGTAATAGATAGAGGACGAGTAGCAGTACATTATCGGGATATAATTGTACGGGTTTGAGAGGGTTGGGCGAGGCGTTAGCCGAGCCTAACCCTCTCAAACCCGTACATTTATATCCCGATAATGTACTGCTGCGAGTTCTCTATCTATCTTAGAGCACAGTCAAATGCTTGAGTCGTCAAGAAAATGTCTTTAAATGAATATATTTCAAATGAATTGTCAACAAATTTGGGAAACATTCTCTCGAACACAACATGAAAAACATTGACATTTCTCATTATCATATGCAAATGTAAGGGACATTGACGTCATCATCAGCACTGTGAGCACTGAATTTCTTAAATTGTCCGAGGTGCATGAGGCGTACATTTTATATAAAGCGTATGAGTCGTGCTACAGCATAAGCGTCTTACTTGAATCACGAACATGCATGATTTAAGCACGTTTTTATTCAGAAACATTGAGCAGTAATACATTTCATTGCCTATAAGGAGTGGATGGTTTCTAGAATGAATCAGTTCACACAATGGCTTCATCATGGACAGTCCAAGGACAAGTACTCTATTCATTCAGGAAAAGTAACTTTACTTTTTTTACTCCTTACTTTTTAAAGTGTATATTTTTAAAATTCAAAGTAAATAACATTAAATTGGTTTATTTAATAAAAGTTATTGTCTTTTGTATTTCAAATATTTTTGTTTGTTTGTTGAGCTGTATTTATCAATATACGAGTTGTAATATCTATTGTTCCATATGCTATTGTGTATCCCGTCTATATTGCATATGAATTATTTCAGGTTACTGCAGCAACGAAATTATACTCGAGCTGTCTATTTGAAAGAATGTAACGTCGTACTGGACATCGCTCGAACGCTGTGTGACGATACAGGGGTTTCATTGAGACGACAATGCAGCCTCCATCCACTAACACCCCAAGAAGGTACTTTTATATCACTTTCTTCCCATTTTTTATGTCGTTCTATATATCGTGGTTGAAAATATATAAAACATTGGTAACATGGTTTGATGCTTGTCGTTGTTTCATTTACTCATGATATACATAAAATACACTTGAAAATTCTCAATTGACCTCACATTACTTGTTTTAGTTACATGATTTTATTCTTCTTTTAGGAATATCAAGCTCCTTAACATAGAAGACCCCCATCGACGGAAGCGACTTTTTCCTTTCGTACATCTATCGGGATGTAAATGTACTCCACGTGACCACAATACAATCATATGATTGGACGAAAGCATTTGGCTGTGCTCTAATTTTAGAAAGGTTCTTATTAAGTGTCAGTCATTTGTCATAGTGTTTATATTATATAATATATAATATAATATTCATCTTTAACATTTCCTGTCGAAGGGAACTGTCAATCTCAAATCCATTGACCGACTGAATCAAAGCTATGTGTAATATTTATATTTTTCTCAATGGTTGAAGGGAACTGTCAATCTCAAATCCATTGACCGACTGAATCAAAGCTATGTGATATATTTCTATTTTTCCCAACGATGATATTTCATTTACGAACTCTGACTAGAATAGGATATGAATATTCTCAATCATTACAGCTAAAGTATGATGAATTATTGTCAAGGAAGGTTATTTTCTTGAGGCTTATGTAGTTATATGCAGGTCAGTGCATTTGAATATGTCATTGACATCGCTGAAAACTATAGATTTGTACAGTACAGCACAAATGGTGTTTCTTACGGATCCAGCCACTGGTTTAAAAGGTACAGTCGAAATTCATGATCTCTGTTCGATGGCATTACACCTAAATTTCGTTTGGCAGCAGCTGACCGATGCTATATCTAGATGGTCATATCGGATGCTGAATGCAGTGTCAGGATTGCATACTATGCATCTGTTCAATTCATGTTTAGGTATATTTGGTTCCAAATTCATTATCACTGGCAGACAGTTTGTTATTCGTTTCAGTTTAGTTTAATCCAAAATGATTTCATAGTAATGAAGTATTGAAGTATTGAAGTATAACGGAAACAGTATACACATATAAGAGTCCCCTGTGTTCAACATCGGAAATATAGAGTGTTGAAAACGCCCTAATCAGGATTGTTCGAGCTTTTGGGTATACATGTACCTTAATCTGTTAACTGTCAACAACGAATGAAATAGTTTTCATGAAGGTATATCTGTAACTTCGACGAATTCCTGTACACAATAAAAGCATTGCTGTTGCATTATCCTAAGCTGCTTCTGTTCTTAGTTTTCACGTTGTGTGCACAATTTGAATATTGCTGATATCATGGTTCATGCAGATTCTGGTTCGCTACATCCAAGTGGAAATGATTTCAAAGTCTCTTTGCTTTTGATGGCAATACCTCTGCATGCTTTTATCAGATCAGACTTAATCTGAAAAAACAAACAATACAGGATGTGGTATCATGCAGAGGTTTGTGCGTTCGGCTTCAACTTAAGAGGTCCAAGGTACGAATTCCGCCTGCTCGGCAACTTTGTTATGGGGATAATTCTACATGCAGTAAGGTTTGGGTACACTGCTACACTCAATTTGATACGTGAAATACTCTTGAAAGCAGCGTTTAACAACAAATCACCTCACTTCACCTCACCTCACAAAATGTCAGTCTAAAACTACAATAAATGTCCCTCAGACTACAACACAAGGATACTGACAACAGCACTCCCCTCTCTTTTCTATACACTGTCACTAGCCCCAGACTACGAGAGAGTGTCACACCAAACAGTGGTATTTCCGGATCTCGTTAACTGCTGGTTACTCTAGTCCTTCTTATTGGTGCTGGAAATACCCTCTGGAATTGGATGTCTGTATATTGGGTGTACATGATATAACATGTTACTCCTACCACCAGCTTGAGTTAATTCTGTCTTTATTGTGTCGTAAAAGTTCACTGTCTCAAGCAGTAGCTACGTAAGTTTATGCAAATGAGAGAATATTCTGTTCACCAAATGATACAATATAAATCATCTATCTGTCTGAATTAAGTTATACTATCTCAATGATTTAAACCTTATTTAGCCAATCATATTCACGAGGAGAGCACTTGTATTAAAGGTGCTGTAGCACGATTTTCCTACTGAAATAAATTGAGAACAGGAAGATTTTCTGGAAAACAACTTCTTTAATGTGAAAATACACGACGTTTCGGAGTACATACTCACTCCTTTATCATGTGGAAAGTAAGGAAATAACAAAATATGATACATTTATTTAGCAAACAAATCAGTGGTGAGGAAACTCAATCAGGGACTACAAATCTATCTCTCACACTGAAGAGTCCTGCACCACTCGTTTTCTATGGAAACGGCTTATCAGGTCGTGTAATGAGATGTTTTAACCTCAAACGTACCAATATATTGTATAAATTTTAATAATAAAAAGCAAATTTGAGAAAACATGATATGCAAAAACCGTGCTACACCACCAAGTAAAGTTTCCTTTTGGGTTAGGAATATAGCTATAATTTGAAAATAATGTGAATAATTTGTTCGATACAAGAATATATACAATTGTTGGCATGTGCATGTAACATGTTATATATTGAAACATGAATTTAATAATTTATCATTCGTAAACCATTAATCAATTCTTGAAACAATACACCAATAGTCTGTTTGATATTCCTACGATGCAGTTGTGATCAAATCCGTTCATTGGTTTTCTTTCCCTATGCAATAGTTCAATTTAGAAATGCCAAGAACTTTTACTTCATAATGTTTTTATTCGTTTGCAATATAACACACCAAGAAATCTTCTTCGCTCTTTCCATTTAAAAGTTCAAAATAAGGAAGTGTTCGAGGTAAATATATAAGAATATTTTGTGTGGAGACTAAGAGTCAGTGAAGTGCAAGGCCATTAATCAGTAAAAGTTAAGTTTGGGAATGTCCACATCTCTCTGACACTTTGGTGTTTCTGGTGAAGAAAACAACCCAGATTACACAAACAGGTCCATTTATTGACGTCTACGTACAGGGGTCTACAAAATATGCGTTATGTCATTAATTCTATGGTTCAATTTTAGAAAAGGTCTTATTCGATGTCAAGTCATTTGTCTAGGATTTATATTTATTGACATATTGCATTGATGTTCCAAATATATCATTGAAGGTTACTGTCAGTCTTAAAACCCTTGATTGACTCTTACACAGATGTATATTTTGAATTAGAGCTTATTGAGTGATATATTTCTATTTTTCTCCACGGTGATATTTCATTTACGACCTGGTCGACATTCTAATAGAATTTGTCTCTGAAAAGAATAGGGTCTAAATATTATCAATCAATATAGCTGAAGTATGGTGAAGTATTTCCCAGGCAGGTTATTTTCTTGAGGCAAATGTAGTTACATGCAGGTCAGTGCAGTTAGATAGATTCATTACCAGGGCTGAACACTATAAGTTTTGTACGATATGTCAATACCATACAAATGGTGTTCGGAATTGGATTTCTTGCGGATTTAGCCACTCTTATAAAAGCAGCAGCTTTCAACAGTTCAAATTCATAAATTATCAATGGTACGTAAATATTAAGTTTGTTATTCGTTTCTTAGTTGAGTTTGATCCACAATGATTTCATGGTAATGACAAAATTTATCCCCCGGATTTGTTAACGTGTCAGTTATATCTAAATATTGTGTAAAATATGTCAATACAAAATCTAGGATTTTAACACCATAGTTGTAAACAAAAAATAATATCTTCATTTCAGATATCAAACTGTCTCTAAACGAGCAGGTTTTTTTTTACCCTTTCAATAATTTCAATAGGTTTTTTTAATAATCATCCTTGAAAGTAAAACCCTTGAACAAAATGACCCTTTTAACAACAACCCCTGTAATAATAACTCCTGCATATTATCAAAATCACATTTCTCTTTACCATTCATACATTTTACAATAGAAAAGATAAGTGCCATAATTAATCCGTTAAGAAAACGTTAAAATGTCAATGTTGTGCATATATCACACTGTACGTTCGAAAATCATGCAAAGATAACATTTGGTCTATTTTGAACGTTTTTTTAAAAGAAATTTTAGGGAGATATCTCTATCAACGAGTAGTGAAGACTGTTGAATGTTACACTGTGTCTATTAAAGCTAACAAAACATAATTCGTATCATTTGAAACGTTGTCAGAACTATTTTATGTTGGTTATAACTTAGATGAATGTGAATGAGGTATAGTTTATTTGGCCCTTCGTGTATATTTCACTGTGTTTGACAGATATCGGGTTCTACAAAACAATTTTTACCTAACCATAAACGCATTTATCCGGAAACTTGTAGCTCACATAAGCACATGATTTTCGTAGAAAGAATTTTAAACCAATCCTTCATCAATGCACTTTAAAAAGCAATTTGAAATGCGATATCTCTCCAGGAAATTTATAAACGAGTAACCAAAGGCATATCCATCTATAGAGCTTTTCAGCAGAGAGCGGGAGAGCATAGGATTGATGATGCATGTCAATATAATCATTTCACTTTCCTTGTTAACAGCAGATCAAGACAATAAAAAGAATGCCAAATGCGCAGATACGTGTATTGACATTTTTCAAGTTCAGATGCCGAAAGTGTCTTATTAAAAATGTCAGAAACCTGTCTATAGAAAGCGTTAGGTAAGTCATAGACCATATATTGGGAAAGAATTCAGTTAATCAACCGTTACATCTTCTTTTCCAGCATCAGGCCTACCAAAGAAAAAAGCGAATTGCAACGGAAAGAATCGAAATGCATGCAGAAAGAAACGAATTTGCAATGTAAATAAGCGATACGGAATGAAAATACGCGAATCCGCACACAAAAGAGACGATCAGCAAAATGAAAGACGCAAAGCGCAACACTGTGACTATGCATGCGCTGTCCAATTAAAACATGGCGGATGAAAGTTTGACCCCGTCGACTGGGAAGTTGAAATGCCTTTTCTGCTTCTTATATCTCATTTCATGATGTTTTATGAATTAAAGAAGGGTGGAAATGGTTTACTAAAATGTTCATGAAATAAATAACCAGCCTTTTGGTTCGCTTTGGATACTGAGCATGCACAGTCACAGTGTTGCGCTTCGCGTCTTTCATTTTGCATCCTTGTGTATTTTTAATTGCTGATCGTCTCTTTTGAGTGCGGATTCGTATCTTTTCATTCCGTATCGCTTATTAACGATGCAAATTCGTTTCTTTCTGTATGCATTTCGATTCTTTCCGTTGCAATTCGCTTTTTTCTTTGGTAGGCCTGAGCATCCCCTTCACATTGTTATTCTACAGGAACAATCAAGCAGTGGTTTAACAATCCCAAACACGCCGTGTTACTGACATCCACTTACAGGGTTGCAATATAAGTCACTTTATTAACTATTTTAGTTTTAGAATAAATAGTATTAATGTTCCAGATAATCATCTTACATTTGATATTGAAATATTTTGACACTTCAAATTCATTGTTCTTTGTACTCGATTTCTGCCTGTCATTAAATTAATTTGTGCTCTTTTTCATCTTTTGAAGGTTAATGAATGAAATACTTACTTATCTTCATAAGGATATTTCACTTATGATCACGTTGACCTACATATGGGAAAATATATATATATATATACAAAATGGTTTACCGAAACTAAATTCCATTATTTCAACTTATGTATATGTCATTGCCAATGCTGTGCATTAGTTTGTTGTGCAACATGCTACCACGACCAAAGGGTTTGAGAAATGTATTTTTCTACATGTGCATATGCCGCGAGATTTCTGTATTGATTCAATAAGGTAAATAGTATTAATTTTTTATAGAAAATTGTGAATCATCCTATTTCCGAAGTTACTGAGGTCGTCTCCATAATAAGTCCCCTTGAGAACTTATTCATGTGTGAAAATAATTCTTTATTAGTGAATTCCAACTTATTTTGCTAAAAACAGTCAGTGTATAACCAAGCTTGAGTCTGGCTTAAAGATGTCTGATATCAGGAAATGATTTGTGTCAATGATTTAACCCGTCTAACCATGTGTTCATCATTTACTGAACATTTTGGCATGCAATATCTAAGTTAATAGTTTTCATTTTAGTTCGCATTATGATCACTGATTTGATGGATATACACTGGCTTCTCAGCAACTGGCTGAATATGTGTCCTTATGTACATGATAAATGCATGCCTAGGGAATCCAGAATCAGGATTACTGACCGGACCATACGTTGGTGGAAATTAAATATGTGCAGATAAGTTGCATTTTTTTTTACCAAACTGGGTTATTAAGTGCCCAAAAAACAATATTAATATTAATGCATTGCAATTTTTTAAATCGTCCTGTATAAATTATTGCCAAGATATAGCTACAGTATTTCTCCCCTGAATTGATTTCACTACAAAAGAATGTTCATATTATTCATATTATTAAATACTAGCATTTTAGAAATGTCAAAGGGACTTTAATTCATATTTTGACTCTTGCAATGATGATAAATATATCACGTTCTACCGTACAACCTACCGAACATACTAGAAAGCGTTCATTATTCTCTTAACGTATTAAAGGAAATCCAGATAGCATTGCATTATTTGAACCTTCAATCCATCCCTGTAGGTTTTTCTTAGAGCAGAAGGACTTGGAGCCATGTTTTCACCTTAAACTGTCACCAGTCCAAGATTAAGAGAGAGCATCACATCTAGACAAATGATATTCCTTGTCCTCGTTAACTTCAGAGGACTCTAATCCTTCCAGTTGGTGAGAAATTGGCTCTCTGGAATTGGATGTCTGTCTATCAGGTTTACATGTTACAACCCTTTACTCCTGTATCTAGCTAAAGTTAATTATGTCTTTATCGTGCTGTAAATTGCATCTTCTCATGCAGTAGGTGTGTTATGAGTGTGTGAAATTAGATTCAACAAAGACTGTTATGTAACAAGAACTAATCTAATGTAACGCAATGTTGTTAATACGATACTTAGTTAATCATAAAAGTACTTTACCAAAGGCCAAACGCCTACATGTGTCGTGAAAACTATTTCTGTTTAATATCACGAAAGTTGTGGCAAGGTCCTTTTCTGTAATTTGTCTATGACATTTTATTCGACAGCTCTGTCGAAATTTCTGTTCTGTGATCATACTTTATAACAAGGTAGAACTTAGTGCTGTGTAATTGTATTTGTGGGTAATGTTTCCTTAGGGTTTAAGAACATTGTCTTAACTTGAATTTGTTTGAGGAATGTGTTTGCAACAAACTGACAGGGCCTTTTGGGACCTGATGGCACGCAAACACATGTGAATTGTGAAAGTTTAATGGGAAACTCATAGGAACGTTTTCCAATAATGTGTCTCCTGTGGAAGCTTATAAGAGAGAAAAGTTAATTTAATTGATCTGTTCATCTTTAGCGAAAATAGGACTACTTTCAATAAGTGAATTTGAAGTTGAAGTTGAAGTGAATATTTTCTGTCTCTAATGATAGTGAACATACTTATTCCGTTTATTCATTAACAGGAACAAGTATACATGTTTAGTTATTTTCATAATATGAATCAAACCTTTGTTATTTGTTGGGAAAGCTATATCACTGTTCCCCAAAAACACGTTTTGTCAATTGCAGGAAGTTCAGGAACATCCTAGAAATTCATTCACTAATAATCCTGATGTTCCAATCATGCAGTCGTGATACACGGGTAAAATATAACTGATAATCTGTTTTAAATTCAGAATGTGTCAAAGGTTTCGAAAACTCTTTACTGCAAAACGTAATTATGAGTTCTAAATATATCACAGTCACACCTAGTAACACTTCCTTAGCATTTCAATCTTCAGACTGAGGAAGTGTCTAAGAAAATATGCCAGAATATCAGTCTGGATGTTCACAGATCAATTGATTAGATATATTTCAGTTTTGGAATCTTCACACCTCTCTAACACCTCCTGAGTTCAAGTTACACTACTGGGGCAAAAACATAACCTTTGTTTTAACAACTGCAAAAAGGTAGAATTATTGATATCCATGTTCAGGGGTCTAAAAGATATGTGCTAGTCACTTTTTTGCTGGTTTATTAATTGATTGGTGTTATTGATTTGCAATAAAATTGTCATTGGTTTAATATCCATTGACATATTATAATTAAACTTCTGTTAGTCTTTAAACACTTGCTAGAAAAACAAAGGTTATTGAATGATGTATTTCTTTCTTGTACTCTTAAATAATATTTCATTAACTACCATATCAGCAGGTTTATATAAGCTGTCTCTGACTAGAATGCGGTCAATCGTAACCTCTATTCTACTTGGGAGAATTTCTCGTTTCCAACAAATCTCCAAAAGGCTAAACGGGGTACTACATGTAGGATATAACATCACATTTTACATCGACTAATGGTCATCGACCAAGTTATTTCAAAGATCATAGCCGTTTACTTTGAAGGTCCTTGCTAATGAGAACGTTTCCTTCAAATATGTCTGATGTAAATAAGGCCCTTATTTTCTTTTTTAAATGCTTCCGGTTTAACAGGCTGACAAAAATTATGCGATGACACCATTTTTTATTTTTTAACAACATTTGTTTATTTTCGATTGAAGAGATAGATTCCATTTTATACAAACTTCTCACCGGTTAAAAAAAACAAAATTAACACAATTATTTATATAAATATAGCACAACCCATCTTAAATATGTGTTACTATTCCAAATGGTCTATAATCTCACCGCTACACACCATCTCAACAGAAACCAGTGACATTTTCAATGTCCAATGTTTTCTAACATGAATATATAGTTTTTTATTTTTCTCTGATTTAGTCTTCTTCATTTATCAGCATGTTTATGATAAATTGTTTTCCCGAAATCAAACAGCATATATCGAGAAAACATATTATACAAGAAAACGTTTATCCTACGTTTAGCATAGCATAACATTATGAGGTGTTATTGGTGTATTGTTATCGCTGATTAAAATAAAAAAAATCTGGAGGGCCTAATATCTGTGAGAAGGAAATACTGTATTGAGGTTAACGTTGTTGTGCCTTTTGATATCTCACAGTCAGGATGTTCAAACAAATAATTTTCTGTAAAATATGCCAAGACCCATACAAACGGTGTCTGTAATTGGATATATTGCAGATTTAACCACTCTTCTAGTTGTAAAAACGTATCATTGTCCAAAGATATTGATTTCAGTATCTTTTGTAGTTGTTCTTAAATTTCTGTGACGTTATGAAACGTTTTGTGAATCATTGTCCTTATTGGTTTGTAGAGGATACTAAGCGACCTTCATTTAACACCATTTTTATTTAACGAGTTCAGTATTAAACTTACAAAAGAAAGTAAGTAATACAGTTTTATAATTGAAACAATTCTTAATCTATACAAGTTGAAAATCAATAGAGTTTTAAGTGTACTAACTCCCCACGACAATCTAAACTATTAACAGACACAGACAGATCAATCTCTATATTGGTTTTCAGCAAGGAGCTCGAGAGTATGGATTCTACAGTGCAGTCAGTGTAATCATTTCAAGTCCTCGTTAACTTACAACGGAAATGTCAAATGGACACTTATTCACATTTTTCATTTAATGAAGAATATGTGTCTTAAGACTAAAAATGCAGACACTCCAAGGAGGAGATTAAGAGTCAGTTAAGTTTCAACTTTTTAATCAGACAGATTTCTGTTGAGATATATTCACACCTTCTAACATTATTGGTCTGGAATAATCAAACATTGGTTTACCATTGACTTTTACCTGCAGTTATATTCAATATACGTGCTAAGTCACTTCATGCACAAAGTACTTTTAAAAGTTTAAAATAGTTTCCATAAACGTTATGGGAAAATATCTTACATTTGATATTGATTGTTGTATTACATGCACTGACTATTAAGTAAGTTTCATGTTGAACATAGTATGTGGGCTGTTTAATAATGTTGTAAATCTTATTTCTGCAGTCCCCTAGGTCGTCGTCACAACATTCACTTGATAAACCAACTTGTGAACCCATTCCGGTGTGAAAAGAGTTCTTCAGAATCGAATTCCGACATATTTCCCTGAAAAAAACATAATGACTGAGGACTCATGTTTTAATGCTGGCTGAAATTTACATGCCTGAGGAATCCCATGTCAAGATAAAAGATAAAGCACTCAGTTTGTGTCAATGTTATTGGTCAGTAGTTAGATTTAGTTATTTAGTCACAATGTTTAAAACACGATACATCTACAGGAAACGCCTCGATTAGGAAAATAAAGTTTCCCGTACTTTTAGCCAATCAGCGATAAGCTAGTATACCAGGGAGCAGTTATGTTTTTGAGCTACACCCCGTTGATTAAAACATAATACTGTTACTTGGTAAAATCATAGGTGATAGATTTTGATTAAGAATGATGTCCTGAGATGTGTCGATGTTTATCGATAACATTTAGGCCACTGATACAGATAGAAATGTTTTTATTATTGTATTGAGCCATCCGGAAGTGAATTACAAACATCGCCATCACCTCATTAATAAAGACGATGCGAGGGGATGCGAGCTTGTCATCGGCCCTTTTGTGTACAGATTAATCTGATGAAGTTTCCTAGGGGTGATATAGTGGAGAGTAACAGAGCATATATAAAACCCTTGGTAACCGAGGATGCACTGCAACATGACCAAGTAAAACCAATTTATTTAAGATTTTAAACATGCATATATTTTTTAATTCCAGAGTTTAGTTTCGAAACACGTTTAATGGATTATTTAAAGAATTGTTTCTGCAAAGGATTCATTCACGAAACTCAATAATCGAGTCACTTCAGACATATCCATCTAAGTTTCTCTATATTGCTTTTCAACGTTGGGCCTTAGACATTGGAGGATCTACATCATAATCAATCGATAGTACCCTTCTATGTGCTCGTTTACAGCAGGTTACGACAGAAATTAGAAACAAAACGGAATTGGTTTCTGGAATTGGATGTCCAGGTTAAGATATAGGAAACTTTTTAAAGATTCCCAATATAGTGAGTTATAGAGAATGGGGAACAAACATGTAATACTACCCATACGGGTGAGAAGACACAGGTGATTATTTTTGTGATATTTGCACATGTGCTTTCAAGTGATTCTCAACGTTGATTGGTCGGTAACTCGGAGAAAGAATGACTATGACGTCATAAAACAATGGTCTGACGCAACGAATTATCTTATGACGTCACAATGTTACTGTGGCGACGGGTCCTTCACAGCGGCCACCCAACATGAAAATGTAATAACCGTGCGTAATTTGGTCAATTTAATTGCATAATGGGTAATATATAGAATAACCAACTCGGTACGAGTGATTACGGGAAATATGCACTCGTCGAAATGATGTTCAGTCGCTCGCCAAGGCTCGCGACTGTAAACATCATTTCAACTCGTGCATATTTCCCGTAATCACTCTACCTCGTTGGTTATTCTCTCAGTTGTATACCACACTGACTGATAATTAACATTGTATTACATTGCCGAGTATATACAAATCACTATACAATGAGATGTATTCATATCTTTCATGCACAACACTTGAAACTTAGTAATAATAACAATTTTCTTTAAACATCGGTAGATTGTCAAACGGTTCCTTTGCATCAATGATAGTGTATCCAAGATCAAAGAAATATTGAATCAAGACCGCTGCATTTTATGAACTTTGATGTTATCTAAACATATTCACATAATGGTAGTTTCTCTTTAATTGAATTTACATGGATAGCTTTTCCTGAACAATTGATCCTTGAATGCCAAAAAGCTTTATATGCAACCTTAAATCATTGTCATTTGGCATCAGAAGCGTTGAATAATCGTCAGCAGGTATATTTTTCTAAATTAATTGTATTTTTCTGGGGACAAAATCAGTAATTGACCCAGAAGGACCAGGGTCAAAGCAAGATTTTGATTTTGATATTACAGCATGTCATCATTAAGTCATTCACATTTCAATTTCAAAGTGAGTCGGTATGTTATTATTCTACAATATTTTATTTATTACAGTTGATTTTTATTGGGGTCTTTCTTGCCTTCACTGTAAGTCTAAAGAAAATTCGAGCCAAATACAAGTACAAGGAGTATAATCTGACAAGCTTAGAAATACTCATCACGAAATGGATATCATATGATAACAGAGTTATTATTTGTTGTTAAAATAAGTAGACAGCTTAGCTTTAATAAACACCAGTCGGTCTATTGTGAAACACCATCACAGACATGCTCAGAAAGTCTCTGCAGTTCCGTTGTATACATTATCTCTGTTCTCTATATACAACAATCCAGACTCGTTTGATCCTCACATCACATTCTGGAACAATCATACTTAAGATAGCCTTTAGTTTGCTTGATCTAGGAACACATTTTACAAGTGCAGTTGATTTGTCAACTTTGATGCCAAATCAAAACTGTTTTTGGAAATCTCTTTGTCTGATTTAATATACAATATAGTACTCTCTACTAGACGTTGCCCGTTCATTAAAGATACACTTTTTCCTTGATGTTTAATGTCAATGATACTTGAATTGTTTCTACTAATGGACACTTCACTATAGTTGTGTAATAAATCACGTCAAAGCATTGGTATATCATGGTATAAATCTGATCAAATCGGGAAAAAAGTAAAACTTAAATTTGCAAATAACCAAACGCGAAACGCCGACATCAAAGGTGACGTAAACGTTGCTATGCATTACGTAACAATGGTTGCCGTGACGTCACAAAAATATAACGTGAACAATGGGTGAATATCAAAGTTGATTCATAGGTCCATTGTTCCAAAGTCAATATCGTTTTCTATGGACAGTCATGTGACCGTCTTTGGACCAACCAGAACTTTATCAATCAAATAATCAGAAAAATCGTCGATAATATAATACAGGAACGTATATTGACCTTTTAGAATTCATCTTACATTCACTGACCACAACATGCCAAACATTATCTATACAAACCAACAATATTTTCAATGAAACACGAATCCTAATGAGCGGACAAGTTTTGATATTAATGGTTACGTGTATATACACATGTACATATGTAATGAAATCCCTCACAAAAGCCTTATCTGCTCATGCAATTCCTACTTAATGTATAAACATATACACGACAAAAAGATGAATTAACCTAGCAGACTTTGTTTTTCTTTCTGGTTTGTTGAGTGAATGTTTGTCTGCTTCATCACCCTTGCATGTTTATTTGCTTGACATCATCAGTACAGAAAATACTAACTATACAACATGTCAGTGTAAAACTACAATGAATGTACCTCAAAGACTTGTTACAAGGAAACTGACAACGGCATAACCTTCTCTTCCTGCTTCTCTTTACCCTGTCAGTCAGCTCCAGACAAAACAGAGCATCACTAAAATTATTAAAACGTATATGAAAGGATTCGGAGTCTATTCATTAAAAGCGCAGGTTTCATAAAGATACACAAAGTCGCTTAAAATAGCATGAAAGAATTTCAATCTCCTAACGAATTAGCAGAATAAGGTAGAAAAATGTACGAATTTGTTTAATTTGCACTGTTCCGTGTAAGCTATTTAATTCCTTTGATGTATCAGTAGTGTTCCCGATGAAAACATTTTTTAGGACTGTTTGTCCCACATTACCGGTTTTGAGGACTCAAAGACGCCATATTCCGCCAATTTCGTTTCAATTGAAAGATTGTAACTTTAGAATTAGATTACATTAGTGAGATAGAGTTTGTGTGATCATTTCTCTTTGATATTGTTAATCTAAGGGAGAAATGAATTTCAGTTCTAATACAGATATCAACTTCTTTGATTTCAGAATTTTGAATCAAATTACACTTCCGTGAAATAAGGTATTAAATACAATAAAATATTCGAAAACAGGAGAGACATACACATAGTCCAAGCATAACCAACATAGATACACGAACACTAAACAACATGTTCTCCAAACTTTTCTTACACAATTGTTGTAACCCACTATCACTATGCGGTGTTACGGGTGATCGCCTGAACATTACAAAATGCTGTACATTTCTACAGACATCTAATTCCAAATATTTGATATGTCAGTTTAATTTATTTTGACATGAAATGCGTAAGTTCAATAGTTTTTTTAAAATTTAAATTCACTACATTCAAACGATCTGTCCCAATTACTACATGATTCTAATTGAGTAAATATTTAATACACATATCCTTCCACAAATGCAATGGGTTTGAATTATTTTCAAATTTTGAAGAAAGTAACTAAAAGTAACTAGCTATAGTGTATGATATCATTCGATTTATATGCAATTAATGCCACAGAATTATTAAAATATAGATAGATAATAGATAAAATGAAATAAAACTTTCTTCTTCTTTTTTAGTAAGAAAGAAAACTAAGGGTATCATTTAGGAGACCTGTGGAAACAGCTCCATATGATTCTATTATTTGTACGATGTAGTGAATGACAAGGTGTGAGCCCATGATACAATATCTGGTATTTTGTCACAAAACACTAATGTTCTCATACAAAGTTCTGTTCATTCTATGGTTTATACGAACGCAATGCCATGGGTTAATAATAATAATAATAATTAACAATACTTACTTAATTTCTTCTTTTTTTAATAAGAAAGAAAACGAAGGGTATCATGTAAGAGACCTGTTGAAAACAGCTCCACATGATCCTATTATTTGTTAGAGATAGTGAATGACAAGGCATGAGCCCATAATACAATATCTGGTATTTTGTCACAGAAAACTAATGTTCTCAATAAATGTTCTTTTTATTCTATGTAATAAAGACTCCCTTTGTACTGATTAAAATAAGAAATCAATCTCAAATGCAGATGAATGGCCTCAAATATCAAGCTATATATCAAACCAACGATATATATATATATATATATATTCCCAATAAGTACTTACCATTTCCTAGTTTAATGGCTTAAACGAATGCAATACAATGGGTTCATTATACATAGCGTCAATGCGTCATGCAATTAAGCTTTATTTCAATCACTGAGAAATAAATGAAATACTAAAATCGGTCTCATTTAACAGCATTTTACTCGTGAATGACAGTGCTTTCTCCTGGTAGACACCTATGTTATGGTAAACCATACATAATCGTTTCTACAAATAAGACAAGTATTTATCAAAAGACGTTATAAACAGTTAGGCTATTTCTACATGAATTTTAAGCTTACATGAATGGTTATCATTTATTGAACATGAAGCCTCCAAACGTTATAAGATTTCTTTGTCCAATAGCTGTCATCTTGAATTATTATTTCCTTTTTGGTAGAGTTTATTTGATATATGCTGAACTTGCATCACAATCTGTCAGAAGCAATTTAGGTATGGAACCACCTCAAGTGAAACAATTTAACCAGGGTTAAAAACACATCAGTCTGCCAATATTATTTGCAACAGACATCATATGGATATTAAAAGCTCTGAAACCATTTTATATTTAAAGTTTTCTGCTTTATTCCCAATACTTGGCTTCCATTTATGAATCACGTCAGAATATTACTTATTTTAGGTAACGTTTTAGAGGTTATTAAATTATTTAATAACTCTGTAGACAAATTCAACGTTGAATTAGATGCACACTTTGAACCATGTTTTGCAAAAGAATATAGACAATATATTACGTGAATTGATCTTCATTGTTTTTTAAACATTTTGCGAGCTTTAAAGTGTTTTATTGACCTTTGCCTTTTACTAATTATTGATTACAATTTTAAATATTTGTTCAAACATAAATAGTTAATTACCTTACATATGGGACATTCGTTTGACATTTTCTTTGTCCAATTGCAAAGGTGACCAAGTGTTCTCAAAGTGAATGACTACAACTAATGATACATCATGTTCCTCTTGTCAAACATAGGACGAATTTCACAATGTTCATTTACGATGCGTTTCCTGCCTGTCTAAAGTGTTGTAAATGTTTTAATCTTAATCCACAAACAATTTATAATGTACTTACTTCTAATAATATTGATATTTTGTATTTGAAGCGTTGCCATTTTAATAAAACATTTGATGTCACTCCAAACTCCGGAGTAAAACCATTATCTATGTACTTTGGGGCACTGTGCCTTTAATATTGAACAAAACGAAACTATACTATACTGAGGTAAGTTAAATCATTGACATTCCCTACAAATGTCTCGTTTAAATATCCAAGGGAAGACAATAATTTCAAATCCAAATTCATTTTTTGATTTACATCTATCATTAACAAATCAGAAGGGCTTAAACCAGAAAAAAAATATGGTTGAAAGGTTCATATTAAGGTTAATTTTAAAGCACCGCAATCAATCAATAATCGGTATAAATTAGTCAACTTAAAGACAATTATTGGCGATGCATTATGTAGAAATGTATATGTTATGATGGACTTTATAGACTCTGGTGCCTAGAGATCACCATCGAGGGAATAAACGATCTTAAAGTTGTTATGTAAGCTCAAAGGAGTTCATGGTGTAGTTCTTTATTGACATTAAAATGATTTATAGATGTCTTAGTTCAACGGTTTCCACCAAAATCTGGAAACCAAAATCTTATCTATCGTGATTTCTATAATAATAAAAACAAATTTAACACGTCACGCAAGCATCATGAAACCTGTAGATATCATTATAACAATGTGTATAATACCAAGATTTTGTTTCATAAGCATTTTGGCTGCTTGTTTTTAATGTTGATTACAGGCAAATTGTAACATTTCCTATGTTTGTTAAAAGAAGATCAAATATACTCTCAAATAATTATTGATAAACAATGACATGATAACAATTTCTACTGTGGTCAGTTAAAACATTAAGTGCCAGAGTTCAATAGTTTTCATGTCGAAATGGCCATGGAAAGAAAATAGTCATCCCGTTACTTAATAATACTTTCTTAATTTACTGGGGAATAAAATATTTTGTAAATGTGTGAATACAATTTTTCATTGACAATTCAGATTTTAAGATCCTAAACCAGCGAAAGAAAAGACTCAACCTAAAGGCGAGATAGTCGTGCATTATTGTAGAATCAGGGTAAGTTGTATGTGATTTATCACCTTATTGTAAAAAGTCCAAGACGCGTTGAACCATACATGATTTCATATTACAATAACAATTATCTGACACTACTAACATCTATAGTTTACCAACGTCCGCTAAATTACATTAAAGCCAAAGATTCGTACAGAACATTGATGAAAGTAATCTTTCATACTTCCACTTACATGTGTTGAACAATTATCAATAATACTGACGGACAGCTGGCATGTAGCCGATAAAATTGATTTTACAGACCCTGGTGACTGTTGGTACCAGCTCATTGGGTAAAAGATGATGTCATAAAATTTATAAGAATTTCATTAGCATATGACATTTTTGATCACATCACTTGACGTGAGAAAAGTAGATTTTGTGACAGATCTCCTCAAAGAAAAATTGCCCTTGTGCCTAAACTAAACCTTAAGCACACAAACGTTCTCCTTGTTTTTACCAAATGCATTGTTAAATGGTCTTCAGGTTGACTATTTTCAAGATGGTTATTCAGGTTAAATACAGGTTTATATAATTCTGCAATTCCTTTGTATATTTCAAATTATGTCTACATATGATTGACTATGGTGTCTTAAGATTGCTCTTCACAACCTTTTCAACCACATTGTTTTTTCTTGTATTTCCTTGAATATTCGAACGAGACAACATCGCTTTCTTCTACAGTGTTTTAATATTATTTCTTAATCTTTAAAACAATTCATAATAGGTAGCCTAACGTGGAGAATAGTGCAAAACATTCAAAACACAATGTTTTTCAGAGGTTCCTGTGATGTCTGTGGTACAATATTGAACGAGTGATGTTATTTGAAGAACGATTCTCCACTGATACAATATCCTTCTCATGTGGGTGATTTAACCCTAGTTTACATTTATTCACTCGAACTGGCTCCATAGCTAAATTGCTTCTGACAGAGTATGACGTAAGTTCAGCAGTTATCTAATAAACTCTACCAAAAAGGAAATAATAATTCAATATTGCAACGATTGGACAATGAAATGGTATAACGTTTGAAGCCATCATGTTCAATAAATGATAACCATTCATATAATCATAACATTCATGTAAAACTAACCTTTTAAACGTCTTTTGGATAGCCATTTAAATTTGCAGTATTTGTAGAAACGATTACATATGGCAGTATTACATTCTCTAATGGATGTGGGATAGGGAAAGTACCAAAAAACTTAAATGGTTGTATTTGGACATCATTCATTTTTATTATAATCGATATATGGTAAGAGAAAACCAAAAATAGAGTTGTATGTTAAGAGCAGTTTTGAATGATAATAATGTGTGAACAAAGTGATGTATATATTTAGAAGGAGAATGGAAATGATATTATAATCGTAAGCGGCCTTGACGTCACAATGACGCAGCATCGCTAGCGAAGCCTAGGTAATGCTTTGTTTGTGATTTTTAAGTGACTCCTTTCCTGCTTGTGTTGCTGAAGTACCGAAAAGGGCAAATATAGAGAAAGTAGAAATTTCAACTGTGCAATAGAGAATGTACCATCCAGTACAGAAATCGACCATTGAAACCATATTGCACGGCTGTATTACTATCCTAATTTTATATTGATATATAATAAAATACATAGATCTAATGATAGAATACTAAAGACGCCCAGTTTGATGATATTTTTATAATTTGGTATTTACAGAGGGAAAGTTATGAGAATCACGAGTCTAATAAACATGATATTAACATGTTAGTATTGTATTCATTACTCTCTGAGTTATAACAAGCTTAATTGCATTAACAAATGATAGCATCATACATAGAGAATACTCAATATTAAATACAAATACTATCTCACGAGTTTCATAAATATGTGATTAAATGGAACCTAGTTTAGTATTCTATTTATTACTCACTGATTTAAATGCCACCTAATTCCACGAAATCGTCGATAAATGGGACACATTTCATTGCGACCGCAGTGCTAATATTGTGACGTCATATGAATGTTATTATGACGTCACGTCAATCGGCAGCACACAATGTTATTACACAATGTCACTTACGTCTCCTTTTTGTGGATTCAAGTGTGTGTAACCTTAAATTCTATCTTTGCTTTGAGATATAGTGTGGCTTGATGGCAATGCACTCATTGAAACGTGTTTTCTGTAGATCACCAACTTAGTGTAGTGCCCACTTACAGACCTACATGTATTTAACGGCATCTGAACAATTGTGACGAAGACACAGGTGCAGTACGAGCTAAGAGGATTGGTCCTTTCTAAGCATGACTCTACTTTTGTGAAGGTGCTTCCGTTTTTAGATTTGCTGTCGGAAGTGTACTTTAAACATTTTGTTACTGGGCAGTTTCTGTAGCCGAATGAATGTAAACTACCATTACAGTAATGGTAATGAAATATTATTGCAAATAAATACAATATTGATAATATAAATAATATTCATAATAATATAAATTAAATGATATTACAAATGTATACACTATACAATCCTTTGGTTACTATATTTGGTTTAGATATCCTTCAAATTAACCGATGGCATTGTGGAAGGAGCTTTGTATTAAATCTTTACTCAATTAGGATCATGAGATAATAGGGACCGATCGTTTGAATTGTGTACTGAACTTAAATCTGTCAGAAACTCTCTTTAACTGAAACATCACTTGTCAAAATGAAATAAAGCAAATATGAAAAATACCTATTTCCAGAATCGGTTGTCCTTAGAAATGTATGACATCATGTAATGTCCTTTTCAGGCGATAACACCGCATAGTGATAGAGGGTTAAAGCAATTGTGTAATAAATATTTTGAGAAACATGGTTTTCATGTGTCAGGCTTGCACTCTGCATTTTAACAGCCTAAATGATATGTATGTCTCTTCTACTGTTTAGCATATTTTGATTTCAAATTCTGAAATAAAAAGGTTGATAGCTGTATCGGAATTGAAAGTCATTCTCCCTTAGATTCGCATATCAAAGAGAAATAATCACACAAAATCAATTTCATTTTAAAATTAAAGCCTTTCAATTGAAACGAAATTGACAGAATAGTGCGTCTTTAGGGCCACACTGCACTTAGAAATGTTCGCATCAGTAAACTGCTCAAACATCAAAGGACTTAAATAGCTTACATAAAACAGTGCAAATCAAAACAAATTCCTACATTCACCAAAGTTGGTTGTAAGTCTCCTTTTCACTGGTTCGCAGCTCCAACCGACAGAGCAGTCCCATTTCCAGGTGGGTTGTTTTAGTACAACTTTCCTGATGAAAAGTGCCAGGGTTGTTTCATGTGTAAAATATCGGAACGACCAGCCCTGGGTGACGCAGTGTGTAAAACAATCATTCAGTCACGTAAAGTTTCTCAGTATATGTTTCACTATAAACAATCTAGGTAAAATTAGCTGTGATGTTATACATTGGACCGTCATTACACCTCGGGAATGACTCACCTGTTATGTGTCATGCAAAACATCATGTTAGACCTGGTTTGACTATTTTCTCCAGCGGATTTCGTAAACAAGTAAAATGGCAACTTTAAATATGTCGGTTTGTTCATAAGTTGAAAAATTAACAAACAAGATCAGAAAATCACAAGCAGTATTTTTCGAATATAGACTTATGTAATGCTAACGAAGGATATTAAAGAAACGTGATTGGTAGAAGGCTTACTTCCTGCTCCTCATTTCATTGGTCGGTCAAAATTCGTCAAAAGTCAACATGACTCCATCAAGTTATTCACTGGGTGAAAAGGCAGACTTAAGGAGCCTATAACATTACAGGTATTTTTAACTCGTGTGATTTGAACACTTGCTGTTGACATCCCATTAAAACCTCCAAATTCATATTTGTTTGCATGTCATTAGACTCCCAATGGTCCCTACCAACTTGTGGCAAACAAAGTCGTCTTCCGTTCAAATTCAAGTTAAATGTATGTCACATAGACCTGTAAATGGTCCTGTTGAAAATGCCTGATTTCACCCTAATGAAGCTTTTATACAATCACACTCGACATCGAATGAAGTTGAAGTCTGTCTACAATTGTCTCATTAAGTTTGACCACATAACGGAAGTTTTCTTTGAGATGTCAACTGAAATTGTCACAAGATTCATCATTACAGAAGAAAGGCATTTGTCACTCCAACGTTATATTATACAGTTATAACCACAGCACAATAGGCGTTTTTCCTTAGGTAAAGTATTTCTATGATTAACTACACATCGTAAGAAGACCATTACGATACAATAGATTAGTTGTTTTCATCTGATAATCTATGTTGAACCGAATGCCAACTCACTGATTAAAATCAAACATCCAGACAATATAATTTTCTAAGCAATAGAGACCGTGAGAAATTAAATAAAGCTAGATACAGGAGTAAAGGTTGTAACATGTACACCTGATAGACGGACATCCAATTCCACAAAGCAATTCCAGCAACAATTTGTAGAACTAGAGTATCTTGCACTTAACGATCGCAGGAATACCATTGTCTGGATGTGACGCTCTGTTTTGCCTGGGGCTTATTGAAAAGCTGGAATGCCGTTGTCAGTTTCTTAGTATTAAGTCTTTGAGGAGCATTTATTGTAGTTATAGACTGACATGTTGTATAGTTAGTATTTCTGTACTGATGATGTCAATCAAATCAACATGCAGAGGTGATGAATGATATATTGTAGTTACCTGTATGTACATGTATTATCATTGTGTAGGCGCTTCAAAAGCAGATATGATTTTGTGAGGGATTTCATGACATATGTACATGTGCGCTCAATCGCAAAGGAAACGTCACCAAACAAAATACAAGATATTTAAATCCGCAAGTAATAAATACGACTGAAAAAGGGTTACACTATGTCTTTATAAGGCAGGTAAACAAATTATGAAATTTAGTGAGTGAGTTGGGGTTTAACAACGCTTTCAAGAGTATTTCACTTATATCGTGGCTGCTAGTATTACAGCAGGGAGAAAGCCTTCAACGCCATGTGGCTATGCATTGCGGTGAAACCTGCGAGCAGCGACTGGAACTAGCGAACCTGGAACTACGCTGAAATTCAGTGTAGCATTGCACCCAAACCTTACTGCGTATAGAACAGTTCTCTACTGCAGTCAAAGTTGCCGTGCCCCTGGCGGGATTTGAACCCCGGACCACTTGATCCGAAACCGAAAACGCTAACCACTGCGCTATCCCGCCCCCTATGAAATTTAAAAGCATTACCTGTTCATATCTTTGTAAAAGGACGTTTAAAAAAATGTTCAAGAAATAGTTGTTTTGGAATCACCTTATCGACACAAGAAACGACAGTCAAAAAGGGCTTTTTGCTATGTTTAAATTACGTCCTACAGAAATTTTGCGTCCATAAATTTAAGTCCAAGAAGCTTATTAATGTCGGCATAATCTTTTACTGAATACGTTTTTACTTTTTATTTTGTTTTATTTTTTCATAAATGTTAAATTTTTGTTGAAAATGCGATTTCAGAATCCCAAGTGTAATTGAACTAACATAAAAATAAAAGCATTATACTTGAGGTATGAAAATGAGAGTATTGAAACAAATACTTCTACCGTTCATGAGGATTCTTGTTTCATTGAACAGTGTTGGTTTGTCAATAAAGTCAAAGATAATGTTTGTGATAGGGTTATCAGCAAATGTAAAATCAAGTCCAACATGGTCAATATGTTCCTGTATGTCACCTAGAGCAATATTAATCATACTGGACACCTGAAAGGAATAAGATTTTACAAAAGCAAATATAAATTTAGTGTTCACGATAGAATTGATAATATAAATTATCAAAGAAGTGGGGAAAGCATATTTATCTTTCTATATATCTTTCTTGGTGCATTGCAAGTTTTAGTTTTACTTTGTCCAACTTGATCAGATTGTAAAGATATATCATGATCTATTGACTTTCGAATCTTGATGTGACATATTACTGCTTTGACTTGATTTATTCAACTGCTATTCTGAAGTGCCCATTAGGAGAAACAATTCAAGTATCATTGACATCACACCTCAAGGAGAAAGGGTTTCAATAATGAACGAGCAACGTCTAGAATGATGTACAAATTAAATCAGAGAAAGAGACTCTCAAAAACTGCTTTGATTTGGTGTCAAAGTTGACAAATTAACTGCACTTATAAAATATGTTCTTACGTCAAGCAAACTCAAGTCAAACTAAAGACTATCTTAAGTATGATTGTTCCAAAATATTATGTGAGGATCAAAAGACTCTGGATTGTTGTTCATAGAAAACAGAGATAAAGTTTACAATGGGAATGCAGAAACTTCCTGAGCGTGTCAGAATAGACAGACTGAGGTTTATCACACCGTTCTTACTGAAATCAAGTGCTCTCACAAAATGGAAAATAAGTCTTACCAATGGTTAGATAATACTCATCAATCAATAAAATGAGTTCTTAATGGAATGTGCATGGTTCGGTTAAGCCATGCTAGTCCAATTCCTATCGAACAGCTATGTTAAGAGATTCACATTAAAATCCCCGCTCGAAAGTAGTTGAAGTGATCTGACTGATGTAGCTGTACCTAAACACTCCGTGTAGGATTTTAAATATGGTTAAATGATAAAATGGTCAACCATCTTGCTGACCTACAAATTTACCTCTCACCCTTAAGAGTACCACAAAACTGTCGCACCATGTTCTTCCATATGGATAACTGTTTACTATGGATACAGCTTATCGAGTCTGAGATAATGAGATCTTTTACTCTCTAACGTAACAATATATTGTATAAACTTGAATAGTAAGATGCAAATTTCAGGGGGAAAAAAAATATGCAAAAGCAGTGCTCTCTTTTCTACGAAGAATTTCAGATTATACTCCTGAGATCAAAAAGCTTTTTAAAAAGTGTGATTCATGTTAGAGAAAAGTAAATGTTTAAAACATCCTGTAGTGTTTATAAATATCCAAATCAACTTGATTGTTTGCATTGACACATTCAATAAACAAGATGAGCGTTTGCGGGACACCGCAAAAGCAGATAAGCTCCGAAATTTAGGGTCTCGCCTTTCCCTGTTCCGCCTTCTCGTCATGATCAGCATCAATAAAATGGGAATTCTTTTCAACAAATTTTTTTTCATTATTCGAGTTATTACTAATCATCACTGGGGTCACTTTTCACAAGTTTGTTCTTAAAACCTATTTCTTATATCAAAATTTGATCAAAGGATTAACGTGGCCGTAGCCAATATCTCATGACCTTGACCTTTGACCTTCAAGGTCACACCATCAATGATCACTTTTCATCGTGTATAACAATCATGCAATGACTCAAAGTGTTCATAGTTAAAATACGGCATATTCACAAGAGCGTGTTTAAGTTGTGACCTAGCTGTCACCTTGACCTTTGACAGATTTTAGCGAAAACCTTTTCAAATATTGGTCTTTCTCCATAGTTCATATATACCAAATAAGAGCCTGATAGCACACAAAAAGTTTGAAGTTATCATGTTTACAAGGATTGTTGTAGTGATTTCAGAACTCATGACCTTGACCTTCGACCTTGAATGTAAACATGTCAAAATCATTCACAAGGTTTATAAGAAAGAAATTAAGCTATCTATATGAGATGTTAATATCTTCATGGAAAAAAGTTAGTGATTTCAGAACTGGTCAGCTTGACCATATCTCGTCACCTTGACCTTTGATCTTCAATGTCAACTTTTCATTGTCTGTAACAATCATGTAATGATTCAAAGTGTTAATAGTTCAAATAAGGCATGTTCGCAGATGCATGCTTAAGGTGTTACCTCGCTGTGACTTTTGACGGATGTTAGCGAAAACCTTTTCAAATCTTGGCCTTCCTCCATAGTTGATATAAACCAAATAAGAGCCTGATAGCACAAATATTTTTCAAGTTATCGTGTTTACACGGATTTTTTTTAGCGATTTCAGAACTCGTGACCTTGACCTTTGACCTTGAATGTGAACATGTCAAAAAAATTCCCCAGGGGTATAAGTAAGAAGTTATGTATACGAGTTCTCAAAACCTCTAGGAAAAAAGTTATAGCCAATACAAAACGCGGCGGCCAACGCCGGCGACGACGGAAAATGCGCAAAAACTGATAGCAACTTTGACTAAGTCGGAGCTGCTAATTATTACCATTCAAACATATTTTTCGCATTGCAAAACCCGTATTTTTCAAATATCATTTCCGAAGTATGACAATTTATATTTTCTAAAGAACCAATTGATAATTAATTCTCAATTTCTCATAATCTTTTTTAATGTTTTCTATTTCCTCTGTTTATGAATACCTATAGTTTTGCATACGCAACTTGTTAAGGCTATAGGGCGATAGCTGGAAGGGTCTGTATGATCCTTCCCAGGTTTTGGGATAGGCACAATAGTAGCATTGTGCCAACAATATGGAAATTCACCAGTTACCCAAATATGATTAAATACATGAAGTAGAATGTCAAGGCAAGGTTCTGGTAAATGTTTTAGAAGTTGATAATGGATTTCATCAGGGCCAGTTGCTGTATCATGAGCTTTAGAAAGTGCAATTTTGAGCTCTGACAAGGAGAAATGTTCATTATAATCTTCTCCATTGTCAGATTTGAAATTAAGTGGTCGTTTTTCCTGTACCTTTTGGTACTTTTGGAAAGCAGGGACATAATTTGCAGATGAGTGAGTGAGTGAGTGAGTTGGTGTTTAACGCCGCTTTCAAGAGTATTTCACTTATATCGCGGCTGCTAGTATTATGGCAGGGAGAAAGCCCGCAACGCCATGTGGCTATGCATTGCGGTGAAACCTGCGAGCATCGGCTGGAACTAGCGAACCATGGGTGGTGCTGCACTGAAATTCAGTGTAGCATTGCACCCAAACCTGACTGCGTGTAGAACAGTTCTCTACTGCAGACAAAGTTGCCGTGCCCCTGGCGGAATTTGCAGATGAAGAATTTTTAGAGATTGTTTCAGCCAACTTATTGGCAATGTCAGATTTTGATGTAAGAAGGTCATCATTGACCTTAAGATGCTTTATTGTAGATTTGGAACCTTTGCCTTTAATTCTTCTAATCATATTCCAGACTTTGCTGATAGGTGTTCTGGAATTGATCTTAGAGACATAGCCTCTCCAAGATTCGCGTTTTTGTTGGTTGATTGTGCGTCGAGCTTTAGCTCGAGCCTTGCGACAGTTATCTAAGTTAATTCTTGTGGGTCGTTTACTGAGCTTGCGTTCAGCTTTTTTACGTGCCTTAATGGCAGTATTGCAGGTTTCATTAAACCATGGCTTGTGAACGCGTGGATTTGCCGAGGTTTTAGGGATAGTTTCAGTTGCTATATCAATGAGACCTTTAGAAAAGGTCTCAACAGGATCAGTTGCATTAACTATTTCATCAAATATAATACGATCACGGCATGGGGCAGAAAATGTACCCCAATCAGCCTTGGAAAATTTCCAACGAGGATTGTGCTCCTCGGGAATAGGTGATGAGAGTTCTAATACAATTGGGAAGTGGTCGCTCCCACATGTATCCTCATAGACTGACCATGAGAAGTCATGTAAAAGGGATGCATCAGTTAATGATAAATCTATAGCTGTATATGATCCTGTAGCATGATGTAGATATGTGTTTAAACCATCATTGAATAGACATAAATCATTTTGCGACGGTCCAAGGACTGAACCCTGTGCCCCTTTTTGGGCGAGTTGTTAAGAGACGATGAGTCTGATGCGTCCATAAGGACGTCATCAGACTCAAGGTCAAGAGATCCATACTTGTTGTAGACCTCTACCGCACTCCTTAGGCCTTTGGGAGTGCGGTTTGCTGTTTTGGATTTGGAATTTTTGGAATTATGTTTTGAGGTTGATGGTTTTGGATTTTTTTTTGCAGTTGGAGGTATTTTAGATCCTGTCGGCTTGACAGGCTCTTTAAGGGAAAGAAGAGGGAATGCCATGGTACCTATTGTGGAAGAAGTTGGATTGCGGAGTTTGTATTGAATGTCTGTCTGAGTTGATACAGAGCATTTAGTGGCAGTTGCTGATGATACTATGGTTGAGTATGAGGGTTTAGGACCCTCAAGAACAAGGCGTTTTGCTTCGGTGAAAGAGTTATTCTGCGTGAATTTAAGTATTTAGTATTTTAGATTCCTGTTGCCACCGTGGGCACTCACGGAAGCCAAGTGTTCGCCAGCACAGTTGTCGCATTTCGGCAACTCCTTGCAGATGGTTGGATGGCTTTCATCCTTGAGTTTGCCATACTGAGGACAAACACGCTCATCCGCTATGCAGGAGTTGCTTCCATGGCCAAACTTCTGGCACCAGTAGCAACGGAGGGGGTTAGGGATATACAGTTCCGTTGGGAGTTTGTAATACCCTGCATACACTGTTTTTGGAGCTTGTGGAGTTGAAAATGTTAAGAGATAGGGTCGCGTCTTGATGATGTTGTCCTCCGTCTTGATAGTGAACCCCTTGATAGCAGTCACTGCCTGGCTCTTCAGGTTGTCAAGGAGCTCCTGTTCGGAGGAATCATTGAGACAGCGATCCTTATCCCGGATGATGGCTTTGCTGCTGTTTAGTGATGTGTGAGGAGAAACCTTAACAGGTTTGTCAATAATTTTCTGCAAGGTGAGAAGTGATGTTACCTGTTGTTTTGTTCTTACTTCCACAAGAATGTACCCATTCCTAATCTTATTAACATCCTTTACATCACCGGCTAGACCTTGAATGGTCTTGGCGGTGGCGAAAGGATTAAGACGGAGAGGTTTATCATCAGTGGATGATATGACCAGAAATCGAGGAAAGTTGCTTGAGTTTGAATTAGAAGATGAAGGTTTTAAGTTGGATGATTTTGAAATTTTACTTGATTTTGATGATGTTGCCTCTTCCTCAGAAGAGGGACAATCATCCGTTGAAAAATTTCGCTTGTTTTTAACTGAACGGGTCATGTTCGGTTGGTAAACATTTCGTCAACCTGGATCCCCACCCACCACGGAGCACCAACAAGGGCAATGCTGTATGTCAGCGAGTCTCCTGCTGACTGCACCGGGGATACCAGGATGATATACTCCACTAAAACGTTGCCAATGTTTCACTGGATTGGCCCATGGACCACCACTATCTTGGAAGCCGAGTAAAGTTGATGAATGTGTGCAAGAGAGCACTAAGAAAGAGTGCAGAGAGTAGTACATCAGGAAGGAAAGCATTGTGGAAATGTGATGAAGGTATGCATGAGAGCACCAAGAAAGTAAAGAAAATAATTGTAAAGAGAGGTAGCAGCGTAAGAAGAAGGATAGCAAAGATGTGCGGAACCAAGTGTTTGGCATGACCAGCCGATTGACCAGATCGGACCAATCTGGCCACCTGTCTAGATGAAGTCGGGGCCGAAGCAGTGTATTGCTCAGTGGTAGCATTCTGCTACACTTAACCCTCAGCCACCAGGCATCCTTCCTCCACCCGTACAGGTCGCAGTCCACAGCAAACAGACTGCCCCCATTTAGTCGCCTCTTATGACAAGCAGGAGGAACTGAGGGCCTATTCTAACCCGGGCACCCCACGGCGGTAAAAATATAGTAATATACTTATTATAAAAATAATAACGAACTGACTCAATTTAATTTTTTTTATGATATTTTGGATTAATATTCATTAACATATGTGTGTCTCGGTTGACACTTCATGATTATCCTGGTTAAAAAGTCTAACATTATTATTATTTAATCAAGTCGTGATTTTGACATTATGTCTTCCATCAAGAAATATTTGGCCATATTTGGCAGGTGCTAGGACGATGGAACTAATGACTAAAATAATCCATTTAAGTGTTTTCTTAGGACTTCTAACAGCGTAAATGTAAGTAAAACATTTGAGAATTGAATCGAACATAAACGTGCTCTCTAACGAGAATTACGTTGTCCTTGTACACAATGAGCTTGAGGTGACCCGGTCACTGTAAACTACAACATGTATGCTATATGATTATTCATGCATTGCAAAAATGTCCTTGTTGCCAAAATGAACTTTGTGAATTACCGATAATGTTACCGACATGAGATGAAGAGACGCCATAGTTGTAATGAATGTTATCGACTACCAATGTTATCAGCTAGCATGTGTCTTGTCAGTTTATCGATTGGTATGCACAATAAAACGTATCGTCAACTATGCCGTGTTGTTCGATATGTCACATGGTGTCAGAAGTCTGGGTTTTGAAGCTTACAAACTAAACATTTGAAGTTTAAGTGACCCGAATGAGGAGTCCAGATCTCCAAGAGTCGAAACGGCAAGTTTTTATGAACTGACATTGTCGATTTTCATGAAACGAAGCGAAAGTTCGTCGACCGCATGTTCACGAAATTAGGTGACGAATACAGTGAGTTCTGAGTAGAAGTCAATATCTTCGAAGTTACTTGTCTAGACTTTCATGATGGCGACTAGTGAAAGTAATACGCCTCGTATGAACTGGGATGCTGTTGATCTCGAACGTGAATGGAAACGTTTTAAACAACACTGTCAATTTACATTCAGTGGACCTTTGTCAGGTAAAAACCAGATTCAGAAAGTGAACTATTTAATGACTTATATTGGTGATAAAGGAAGGGAAGTGTTTGAGACATTTACATGGGCCCCAGGTGAAGGCGATAATCCTCCAGAGAATGAAACTTTGACTGGTGTTTACGGAAAATATGATCATTATGTAGCTCCTAAAAAGAATCAAATTCGATCAACAGTGATATTCAACAGGCGCAGACAGGAACAGAACGAGAGGTTTGACAATTTTGTGACAGATCTGAAGATTTTGGTAAAAGACTGTGGTTATGCAGAACCTGATAGAATGCTTAGAGATGCTATAGTTCTCAGAGCATACCATGACTCAGTCAGAGAGAAGTGCCTTGATAAAGGTGATGAACTAACACTTGACACTGCAGTTCAGATGGGACAAAATTATGAAGCATCACTTCAAAGTATGGCAACCATTGGTGACGAAGACCCCAAGGTCAATAGGGTGTTTATGAGGAAACAGCCCAATGCCAGTAGAAGACATGACTCAAGTCAGTCACATGTCAGGAAACATGACAAATCTGGGACATATAGACCAAAGAAAGTTGATAAACAGTCTAAATCGGACATTTGCAGTAGATGTGGGTACCAGACTTCCCACAAGAAATGTCCTGCAAAAAAGTGCACAATGTGCCAAATGTAAGTTATTTGGACACTTTGCTAGGATGTGCAAGACTAAGCTCAGTGAAGTTGACACTGTAGCATGTACTAGTGGTGCTAGTGGATCAGCATCTAATGTGAGAAGGGATGATGATTTCGAGTATTCTTCAGATGAGTATTCACACTTAGTGCACACAGTAGAGGTACCAGGACACAGGAAGTGGTGGATAGATGTCGATGTGAGTGGCAAGAAACTGGGTGTACAGATTGACACGGGTGCAGATAAGTCACTTCTGCCATATCATACATACATTGAAATGGGACTGAAGTTTCCGTTGAGAAAGACTGATAAATGCTTCAAAAGTTACACACTTCATGCGCTTGAAGTTGAAGGTATGGTCACCCTGCCTGTAACCTACATGGACAGAACTGTGGATGTTCCTTTCTACGTCATTCACCTGAATCAGAAGCCATTGTTATCAGGAGATATGTGTGAGGAGCTAGGGTTGATTCAGAGAACTTATGCAGTCACTCAAGAGATTGACAAGTACCCAGAGTTGAAGTCAACTACAGGCACACTTCCAGGCATGTACCACTTGAAGATTGACCCTACAGTACCCCCTGTCGTTCATGGACCTAGACGTCAACCAAAGGCCTTGGTGGAGAAAATTACATGCAAACTGCATGAAATGGAAGCAAATGAACAGATTGCCAGAGTGACGGAGCCGACAGATTGGGTAAGCTCAATGGTGACAGTTGTCAAAGGTGACAAAGTAAGGATATGCCTTGACCCAAAGGACTTAAATATGGCAATCCGTAGAGAGCATTACCCAATTCCCACAGTGGAGGAAGTAGTCTCCTCATTTCCTGATGCCAGGATATTCTCTGTACTTGATGCAAAGTCTGGCTTCCTCCAGATTCGTCTTGACTATGAGTCTAGTCTACTGCCGACCTTCAACAGCCCAATTGGAAGGTTTCGTTGGCTGAGATTGCCATTTGGAATTAAGTCGGCACCTGAAATATTTCAGCGTATCATGGACAATATGCTTGATGGAGTTGTTGGAGCCAGAGCAATTATGGACGATATCCTCATTGGTGGAGGGACTGAGGCAGATCATGACAGAATCATGAAAGAAGTCACGAAGAGAGCAACAGACTTCAATCTCAAGTTGAACTTTGAGAAGTGCCAGGTGAAACAGACCAGAGTGAAGTATGCTGGTCATATCGTCACAGAGAACGGCTTGGAGGTAGATCCAAACAAAGTAAGGGCTTTGACTGAGATGCCCGTTCCAAAATCCAAAGGAGACGTAAGACGTTTTCTTGGAATGACCCAGTATCTGGCCAAGTTCCTGCCTAGTCTCAGTGAGGTAGATGCTCCACTACGTGAAATCGTCAAGAAAGATGTAGAGTTCTTTTGGGAAAAGCCCCAACAGAAATCCTTTGAAAAGCTCAAAGTACTATGTAGTACAGCTCCGGTGTTGACACGGTTCGACATCAAGAAGCCAGTTGTGATCCAGTGTGATGCCAGTAGTTTTGCCGTAGGATCGGTTCTTCTACAAGATGGGCATCCTGTAGCTTTCTCTTCAAGGGCTCTTACGGACACCGAAAAGAGGTATGCCCAAATAGAAAAGGAGATGCTAGCGATTGTGCACAGCTGCAGAAAGTTTCATTACTACATATTTGGTCGCCCAGTGTCAGTAGAGACTGATCACAAGCCTCTGCAGGCTATATTCAGTAAGCCGCTGCTTGCTGCCCCTATGAGACTGCAATCCATGCTTCTAAAACTGCAACCCTATGATCTGAGTGTGATGTACAAGCCAGGAACAGAGATTCCTGTTGGAGACTTGTTAAGTCGTGCAAACTTGCCTGACCAGGAAGTTGACATTGAGCCCATATTAGTTAACATGGTTGACTACATTGCAGTTGCGCCAACCAGATATCAGCAGTTTCAGAAATGTACAGCTGACGAGTTGAATGAGCTCCACTCAATCATCCAGAAAGGCTGGCCAGACACTAGGAATGAAGTACCTCATTGTCTGAGGGAGTACTGGAACCAGCGAGATGAACTTTCAATATCTGATGGTATTGTGTACAAGGGTATGCGGATCGTTGTTCCTCCAAGTATGAGAGTTGACATGCTGAAGCAGATCCACGCTTCTCACCTCGGTATCAGCAAGTGCAAACAAAGAGCAAGAGAAGCTTTGTTCTGGCCGGGAATGACCGCTCAAATAGAGAGTCTAGTGAGAGACTGTGCGAAATGTAGTGAGTTCCAGAATAGACAGAAGTCAGAGACTTTGATGCCAAGTAAGACTCCTGCTTATCCTTGGTGTGAAATTGCGTCAGACATCTTTGACTTTGAGGGTAAACCATACCTGCTCACAGTTGACTACTTCTCTAGATTCATAGAAGTTGACAGACTTCCAGATATGAGCTGCAAATCAACCATAGAAATTCTGAAAAGTCAGATATGCAGACACGGAATTCCAGAGAAGTTGAGGTCGGATAATGGACCGCAATTCTCCTCCAGAGAATTTACTCAGTTTTGTGAAAACTACGGTATTCAGCACTTCACATCTTCACCTAACTACCCCCAGTCAAATGGTGAAGCTGAGCGAGCTATCCAGACAGTCAAAAGACTATGGAAGAAAACATGCGATAAACAGCTTGCTCTTCTTGATTATCGCTCAACACCCCTAGAGTCATGTGGACTCTCACCTGCTCAGTTGTCCATGGGAAGAAGGCCCAGAAATAAAATACCTGTATCTAGAGAGCTATTGCTACCTCGTTCATACGACAGAAAGGATGTCAAACTCTCTCTTGACGAAGAGAAAGAGAGGCAGCAGATGTATCACAATCAGAAGGCAAGTTCTGATCTAAAAGCTCTCTCACCAGGTGATCCGGTAAGAATGTCTCCTCTACCGGGTACCAACCAGTGGCTTCCAGCTAGAGTTCTTGCTCATCATGAGTCTCCACGATCTTACATTGTGGAACACAAAAGCCGGAAGTATCGGAGAAATAGAAGTCATCTCAGAAGATCTACTGAGACGGCTCATACACAGGGTACCAGGCTCTATCGACGCCCTACAAATGAGCCACCTCCTGACGTTAAACACACTGTTCCAAGAAACACTAATATCTGTGTGTCCCCCCTCAAGAGTCCAGAGACAACACCCCCTCAGACTGATGTTCCACATGAGACATTTGTGGAATTGCGCGAGACTGTTCCAACAGTAACCCGAAGTGGTAGGGTCAGCAAACCACCAAAACGTTTGGACTTGTAATTTGATATTTTATCTGTAACATGTGCCAAAGGTTTATGCTGAGATGATATCTCATCTTACTTCTGCAGATCATGCAGTGATGACAAAGAAGTGTCTTTTTTTAAGTTCTTTTGCAGGGTTATTGTGTTGTTTCCAGAGAGACTCTAAATCGACCATTTTATTTGAATGATCTTCATCTGAAAATGTTATGTCATTAAGTTGTAATTGCATGCTAGTTCAGCTTTTAAGTTAAGTTGTCAGTACGCTTTACCAGCTCTAAACAAAGAGGGATGTAATGAATGTTATCGACTACCATTGTTATCAGCTAGCATGTGTCTTGTCAGTTTATCGATTGGTATGCACATAAAACGTATCGTCAACTATGCCGTGTTGTTCGATATGTCACAATAGTTGCACAAGCGTTTGACAACTTACCGATCTTAATGACATTTTCTTGGTGCTCAGAGGTGAAAGATATCATTAAATCCCGTTGTATAATGATTTGGAGGGACCGGAAAATGTAATACAATGTTAATTATCAGTCAGCCAGGTATATCATTTCACGTTCTTTCTAAAAAAAATAAAATAATCAAGTCACTCTGAGGAGAATATTGAAAGAGTTTCATATATGGTAACCTGAACATCCAATTCCAGAAACCAGTTTCGTTTCGTTTTCAATTTCTGGCGTAAGCTACTGTAAACGAGGACATGGAAGGGTTACATAGATTGAATGTGATGTAGATCCTGCAATATCTGAGGTCCATTGTTGGAAGGCAATATAGAGACATTTGGATGGATATGTCGGTGTTGAGCTGAGGTGGGGTTTAACGCCGCTTTCAAAAGTTAATTCACTTGTATCGCGGCTGCTAGTATTATGACAGGAAGAAAGCCCGCAACGCAATGTAGCTATGCATCGGCTGGAACTAGCGAACTATCGGTGGTAGATGGTAGATGGTAGATGATTATATCATACTGGAATCCCTTATTATTTACTGGGCAACGTGTTGGCAAAGCATTTGCTAAAAAAAAACTCGTCTTGAACATACAGACTAATTGTTGTAATTTATTGGTTTATTTTTTACTTCAGAAACTGTAACAGCATTTAATCATTAATGAAGACTTTTTAGATTGATAGTTTTAATCATGACATATTCATGGCACAGGATCCTAAGGCATGCATTCAAAAAAGCTTAACCATCAACCGGTAGCTGCCAGATAATATGTAGTTGTCAAGACCAGCAAGTTTCAGAAAGACTCAAAATGGTTCCTCAATCATTATGGGTTTTTTCAGCATAATACATAAGATGTGATTCTGAAGAATTCTTTTCACACAGGAATAGGTTCACAAGCGGGTTTATCAAGTGAATGTTGCAAGAACACCTCATTATTCACAATATTACTACACAACATACATACGGTTTTCAACATGAAACATACTTAACAGTTCAACATCTAATGTAAGATACTGTTCAGGAAAATTTAGCCTCAAGACAAGAATCCAACATGTAATGAAAAATATTTAAAGGTGTCCATTTGACATTTCCGTCGTAACCTGCTTGACTTGAGATGATTACATTGACTGCATGAGATGTTGAATCCATACTCTCTAACTCTACCAGTTTAGATTGTCGTAGAGAGTTAAAACACTTAAAACGCTATTGATAATAAACTGATATAGATTGAGCAAAAACTATTCTTGGCAATATTTCACAATACTTGAGCAATAATAATTGGACATAGTTCTGAAGACTTGTCGGGACAGCTTATAAACATATGCTGATGTGGCATTTAATGAAATAGTATTTCAATGAAAACAATAAATACATCATTAAATAACCTTTTTTCGAAGCCAGTATTTGTTAACACGCCAGTTAGTTTAAAGACTGCCAGAAGTCTACTTATAAAATATATCAATGTTTATCAAACTTAAGCAAAGTGTCTAGCATATCAACAACGCAAATGCTAGAATTAAACCAGCGAAAGATGTGACATAGCACTATCTTTTTTTACCCATGTACGTAGATGCCAATAATTCTACCTTTTTGCAGTTGTGTTAACATACTGTTATTGTTCCAGTAGAGTAACTGAAAGTCAAGAGGTGTTACAGAGGTGTGAAGATTCCCAAACTGAAATATCTCTGATTAATTGGTCTGTGAACTTCCAGACATGATATTCTGGCATTATTTTCTCAGACACTTCCAGAGTCTGAATTTTGAGCTGGAGTGAGTGAGTTGGGGTTTAACGCCGCTTTCAAGAGTATTTCACTTATATCGCGGCTGCTAGTTTTAACATTACAGGAAGAAAGCCCGCAACGCCATGTGGCTATGCACTGCGGTGAAACCTGCGAGCAGCAGCTGGAACTAGCGAACCATGGGTGGTACTACTGAAATTCAGTGTAGCATTGCACCTAAACCTTACTGCGTGTAGAACAGTTCTCTACTGCAGACAAAGTTGCCGTGCCCCTGGCGGGATTCGAACCCCGGACCTCCTGATCCGAATCCGAACGCGCTAACCACTGCGCTATCCCACCCCCTTGAGCTGGAAGAGTTATAACAACTTGCTGACAGTGAATGTGATATATTTAGAACTTATAAAACATTTTGCAGTGAAGGGTTTTCGGGTTATTTGACATTTTCTAAAACAATTCAAAACAGAATACCAGTTATAGAGTTACAACTTTTTATCACGACTGTATCATACGAATATCAGACACATTATTATACCCCCGACCAACGGTTGGGGGTATATAGTTATACCAACGATTCCGTCCGTCCGTCCTTCCGTCCGTCCTTCCGTCCGTCCTTCCGTCCGTCGACAATTTTTGTCCGATCGATTACAGAAAAACTATTCGTCTCATCCTTTTTAAATTTGGTACATGTCTTCTTCACCACTAGGAGAGGTGCAGTGCGAAGTTTAAACCGAATTGGTGAATTTTTTAATTTTTGGCGATTTTTTTTATTTTTTAACTTAGTCAAATTCTGAGCATTTTTTGTCCGATCGATTACAGAAAAACTATTCATCTCATCCATTTCAAATTTGGCAGATGTCTCCTTCACCACTAGGAGAGGTGCAGTGCGAAGTTTAAATCGAATTGGTGAATTTTTTAATTTTTGGCGATTTTTTAAATTTTTTAACTTAGTCAAATTCTGAGCATTTTTTGTCCGATCGATTACAGAAAAACTATTCATCTCATCCTTTTCAAATTTGGCACATGTATCCTTCACCACTAGGAGAGGTGCATTGCAAAATGTAACACGATTTGGTGAATTTTTTAATTTTTGGCGATTTTTTATATTCTTTTACTTTATCATAGCTAGAATGAATGAAGCTACTTCTGTATTGTGATTTGTTGACTTCATCATTTTCTTTTTCATGTAACTTTCATCAAAAGCTACTTCTGTGTTCTCGTTGAATTTACTATTTTATATTTCCACTGGTTATATTTTGGGAAAAGTTAAATTTTCTTTCCTTTCAGCCATAAACTGCTGTATATCTCTCACTGTGCCTTCAGGGGTGTGCTTCCATGTACCTGTTGTTTAAAGTCACTCGAATGAATCATTATGATGGATTAATTTCCAAAATAAAGTTGAAATCAGTGGTAATAGCAGTAGTGTATTATATTACCAATACCTTTTCAAGTTACTTTTATTCCTATTTTGACTTAAACCACCTTTTTCACATGAAGATCGAGACTTGTCCTACCATTTTCACAAACAGTTTAATCTTAGCAATTACATTTCAAAGCTTATCAATCCTTAGGTGTGCAGACACCTCTCTCTTTAAGTAAAATAAAAATGTCAAACTGAAACAGTCGGGGGTATTAGTGAGCCACGCTCACTTTTTTGCTTGTTAGTGAATGAATTTCTGGGAAGTTCATGAACTTACTGTAATTGACAAAACAATGATTAACATGTTAAAACTGAAAGATAATATAAAAATTATAGCTTATCAAAAAGATCTACAGCCTTTAAATAATCTAAAGCTCTGTGCTCACCAAAGTGTGTTTTAATAAAAGCTACACACGTTTATTTGTAACTCATTAAAGGTTTCTTCCTGTTGATGAATAAGTATGTTTACCACTATAACAGAGAGTAAAGATTCAATTACAAGATCAAATAAAGAGTAATTATGTTTGTTGCTAAACATGACTTCCATCAATAACATAGGTGTCTCTCCATAAGTTTCCCCACACAGTTTTTGGAAACTTTCCTATGAGTTTTCCCGTTAAAGTTTAAAAATGCACATGTATTTGCGTGTCATTAGATTTCAAAGGCTCTGTCAGCATGTTGCAAACACATCCTTCAAATAAAATTCAAGTTAAGGCATTGTTCTTAAACCCTGAGGAAACGTTACCCACAAATGCAATTACATTGCACTATGTTCTATCTTGTTATAAAGTATGTTTACAGAAATTTCGACAGAGCTGTCAAATAGAATGGTCAAAGACACATCACAGGAAAGGACTTTGCCAAAACTTTCGTGGTATTAAACAGAAAGAAGTACCACAACACAGTAGGCGTTTGGCCTTTGGGTAAGTACTCTTATGATTATCTTTGTATCGTGTTAACATCATTACGATAGAATAGATTGGTGGTTGTTACTAATATAATAGTCTTTGATGAAACGAACTTCACACACTCATAAACCACCTCCTGCATGAGACGATGAAATTTACGACACAAATAATACCGAATTAACTGAAGCTAGATACAGGAGTAAAAGGTTGCAACATGTACAACTGATTGACACACATCCAAATCCAGCGAGCCATTTCAGTTCCAATTGGAAGTATTAGAGTAACCAACAGTTAACGAGATCCAGGAATACCACCGGATGCTTACTCTTAGTCTGGGTCTGGAGACAGGGCAAAAGAGAGTTGGAGACAGTTAAAGCGTCCATGTATAGGTCAACGTGATCGAAAGTGAGTGAGTGAGTTATTGTTTAACGCCGCTTCGGCAGTATTGCAGCCATTAGCGGTGAGGTCGAAAGTGAAATATCCTTATGAGTACAAATAGGTATTTCATTCATTAACCTTAATACGATGTAAAAGGGCACAAATGAACCTAATGACAGACAGTTGCCTAGATATGTCAAGTAATTTTAATATCAAATGTAAGATAATTATCTGGAACATTAACAACATTTATTCTAAAACTGAAACAATTAATGAAGTGACTTAACACGTATTGTGCAAACCTGTAAGTGGATGCCAGTAACACGGCCTGTTTGGGGTTGTTAATCCAGTGCTTGATTGTTCCTGTAGAATAATAATGTTGTGGGGATGTTGGAGAAGAAGGTGGAACGGTTAATAAATTGAAATCTTTGCTATTACAATGGTCTATGACCTCACTGACGCTTTCTCTAAACAGATGTTTCTGACATTTTTGTAATAGACATTTTCTGCATCCGAACTTAGAAATGAAAATTGTGAATACACATATCTGCGCATTTGACATTTATTTCTTTGTCTTGATCTGCTGTTAACAAGGAAAGTGAAATGATTATATTGACATGCATCATATATCCATCCCACTCATAATAGATGTATATGCCTCTGGTAACTCGTTTGTGAGTTATTGTTTAACGCCACTTGGGCAATATTGCAGCCATTAGCGGCGAGGTAACTCGTTTGTGAGTTATTGTTTAACGCCACTTGGGCAATATTGCAGCCATTAGCGGCGAGGTAACTCGTTTGTGAGTTATTGTTTAACGCCACTTGGGCAATATTGCAGCCATTAGCGGCGAGGTAACTCGTTTGTAACTTTCCTGGAGAGATATTGCGTTTCAAATTGCCTTTCAAATTGCTTTGACGCGGAGTGATTCAAAATCCAAAACTACGATGTTATTTGTTTTAATTCTTTCGGAAACTATGTGCTTTAATCGGCTACACGTTTCAGGGTAAATGAGTATATTGTTATGTAAATTGTTCTGTAGAGCTCGACATCTGTCAATCATAGTGAAACATACATTAAGGGAAATTGTTTCTGATGTTGAAGGATATATGTCAGAATCAGGTTTGGTTCTATTACCACTGTTCTTTTTAGCATAATAAGTCGGAATTCAATCATAGAGAATTCTTTTCACACAAGAGTTGGAAGTTTGGCTTATCAAATGAATGTTGTTGTGACGACCTCAGGGACAAGGAAAATAAGATGATTCACAACATAACTAGACACCATAGCAATTATTTACCTTTAGGCCCGTGATAGGACGTTGTACAACAACCTAGTTAACAGTCCTTATCATGATATAGCTTAATGCACACACAAACTGCGCCTTAAGAATACATGATGAGATCTTCGGCAACAAATAATCATACATGTGTAATAATTTTAATTATTTTCAGAAAACCCAATGTTTAAATAGTTAAATGTATAGGTCAACGTGATTATGAAGGAAATGTTTAGACAAATAAGAACTACTTCATTCCTTAACCTTTAAAACAATATTTTTGATGAGCATGAACTATTTTAATGACTGACAGTAATCTCATGTAAATCACGATCTAGAAATAGCAAATGTAAGATTATTGTCTGTAATTTAATAACATCTATTCGAAAATTCGAGAGTGACATAACACGTATCTTCTACCCAAGTACGTGGATGTAAATAGGTCCCGTTTGGATTTGTTAAACCAGTGCTTTGTTGTTCCACTGCAGTATCAATGTCATGGCGGTGTTCGGGAAGGAGGTGTAAAGGTTGCCAAATGGAAATCTTTCTGATTGGTCTATGACCTAACTTACGCTTACTCTCAAGACAGAGGTTTTGGGTATTTCTATCTCCGACACGTATTGCATCTGAACTTGGAAATGAAAAATGTAAAAAATGCGTCTATTTTACATATCTGTCTTAATCTGCTGTAATGTAGGACGTGAATTTATTAAATTGACGTGCATTTATATGCTATAATCTCGAGTTATTGGTCGAAAAGCAATATGGAGACAAATAGATGAATTGGTCTTTGGTAACTCGTTATTGCATTTCAAATTTGTTTGCCAATTCAATTGACGAAAGATCTTAAACTTTAGAAACGTTAATATACTGTATATATAGTTTTAATCAAACTTTTCACATTTAAGTCAATTTACAAAATTGTTCTGTAGAGACCTTATATCTGTAAATTACATTGATAAAAATGTTTCAAAATATGCAAAATATCCTTTTTGCAATGATTTCCTAACCTACTCTATGATATACATGTATATTAAAGTTGATGTGCAAAATTGTAATATGTTGGTTTTATGTTGACCTCTAAAGAGTGATGCCCACTTTTGCAATTAAATAAATAATGAGTGTGTATGGTAAAGCACAATATCATGTTCATCAATTTGCGTCAAAATATTTCATGCAATGAATAATCGGCTTCCATATGATGCCTATGGCCTTTAATTAATTAATAAACTTATCAATAAACATACTTACAATTGGTAGTATTTAACAGATGCATGGTCTGTAATCCTGATACTTCATTCTTTATGTATTCATTGAACAACATCAAGACACATCTGCTGACATCGAACAGATATCAATTTGAACTTGAAAGCATTGAAAGTTGCCACATTTAAAACAGTGCCTTATTCTATTCAAACGAATTCAATTCCATACACTATTTGTGTCGTGTTGACATATTGTACAGAACCAAGTTAACAGCCTGACAATGACATATCTAACTGCACTGACCTGCATGTAACAAGTTGCTTCAAGAAAATAACCTGCCAGGGAAATACTTCATCTTACTTCAGCTTTAATGGTTGAGAATATTCAGACTCTACTCCAGTCAAAGACAGCTTCGATTATAAGGTTGACGAGGTCGTAAACGTAATATTAGAGTGTTGAAGATAGAAACATTTCATTCAATAATCTTTGATTTGAAACATAAGTCTATTGAGGTGAGGTGAGGTGAGTTTGGGTTTAACGCCGCTTTCAAGAGTATTTCACTTATATCGCGGCTGCTAGTATTATGGCAGGGAGAAAGCCCGCAACGCCATGTGGCTATGCACTGCGGTGAAACCTGCGAGCAGCGGCTGGAACTAGCGAACCATGGGTGGTACTGCGCTGAAATTCAGTGTAGCATTGCACCAAAACCTTACTGCGTGTAGAACAGTTCTCTACTGCAGACAAAGTTGCCGTGCCCCTGGCGGGATTCGAACCCCGGACCTCTTGATCCGAAGCCGAACGCGCTAACCACTGCGCTATCCCGACCCCTAAGTCTATTGAAGAGCCAAGGAAATTAAAGACTGACATTAACCTTTAATATGAAATAAACATCAACATAATATGTCAATAATTACAAATCCTAAGACATGGGACCTGACGCTCAAAAAGACGTGAGCGCGTGTTTTGTAGACCGCTGTACATGGACGTTAATAATGGAACATGTTTGGAGTTGTTTAAGGCCCAAAAAAAGAATTTATACTGGTTTCCGCCCGCACCAGTTTCAAACCCACGCCTCAGGTCTTTTTATCTAGGTTTCACCAAAAGAAAGGGGCGCATAACTAATTCTTTAGCCTCAGAAAACATTGGATATTGAAAATGGAGTGTTGGGGTGAGATTGTTGACCATTTTGAATAGAAACACATATTTAAGAGGGTTTATGCTTTTTTACATAAATAATTTCTAAATTTGTTTGTTTAACTGCTTAGAAGTTTGTATAAAATGGAATTGATCTCATTCGAAAAATATTTTCATCGCATCATTTTTGTCAGCCTGTAAAGACAGAAACATGTTGTTGTTGTTGTTGTTGTTGTTGTTGAGCCTAACCGGAGTTATATCCTTCCAGTTGAGTACCAGCAAGACTGGAGTGTTAGAGAGATGTAAAACAAAACCAAACTTAACTTTTCCTGATTAATTAGTCTTGCACTTCAATGACTCTTATTCTCCAGACAGGATATTCTTGCATTTTTGTCTCAGGCACTTCCTTGTTCCGGACTTTGAAATGAAAGAGGTGAATAAGATGTCTGGGTGTGTTATATTGGGAACTAATAATAACACTACGGAGTAAAAGTTTGTAAAGTCTTCTTGTACTATTGCACAGGGATGGAATACCAGTGATAGATTTCGGGAGGTTGTTGAGAGACTCATGACTTAATTTCTGTAACGTTTATTACATAATGAAGATGTTACAAAAGGATGGATTTATAGATGTGAAAATGAAGGGGTTGATGCATTTGGCTAAAACACACAGTTTGAAAAAGTCAGTTCAATCGGTTTGGAAAGTATAACATGTAAACTTGAAAACACCTTTTCTTTAAATCCATTTTGATACAAAACATGTCATTGATAAAGCTTTAATCAAGTCCATAAAATCGAGCATTATGAGTTCATTAATCAGTGAAAGACCCAGCAGTCAATCTTGATTAAAGGATTTCCCGCCATTGCTACACTGCTTTAATCACGTTTTGTTGATACAGACACGGATCCTTTATTTACAGGCGGAATAGAGTTCCATTATCAAGTGAAGTCATTCGTTTCATCTCTGATTCAGAAAGTCCAACTGCCACTCAGGGGATAATACTAACATTATAAAATTAATGTTCTTAAATTTTCAATTTTAGTTTCAATTTCAGTTATGATTTTTAATATGTCTGTATATTTTAGTCAGCCAATGCCGTTTATCAGTAAATCATCACACTCGATCACGGTTGCATTGCGGGAATATTGTAAGATCTTTTAGGATGTTGTATCTTGGAAATGTTGTGGCGTTAACCAAATATAATGGGACACAATGATAACACATATTCTAAAGCCCTGTTTATACGGCGAGCGTTTGCATATGAGTAAAGCATTACACATATGCAAATTTGCTCATATGAGCAAACTTCGCCGTATGGACGCATTTACACATATGTATATTTTACTACCGTTAGCAAATTTTTCACTACCGTGAGCAAATTTGCACCTAGTCAGGGGCAGGTGCAAATGTTTACTACCGTGAGTAAATATGGTAGTTTCACTTTTCTAGTAAAAGTTCGTCGTATACAGACAAAGTGACTTCACACAGGTTGAGAACACATATTAGAGAACTTTAGAAACTCTTAATACTGTTTTTCAAATTCTCTATCTTGGATAATGTCCTTCTTGCACCCGATGACCTTCAAAATCTATCTGACTATCCGATTTTCATTATATAATTAAGGCGATATAGTCAAAACAATGTTGACAAATATAAATTAATGTCATTTATTTAGTTTACATCTAATAAATATTAATTGGCTTGTTTTAGGAATTCTCTATTCAGATATTAAAAGAGTTTGAAGCCCATTTGCTTAGGCAGAATTTAAATGCATATGAACGCAAAGTGAATGTACTTTTACTCACGTGTGTATATTACTACCATAAGCAATATTGCATATGTGCAAAGTTCGCCGTATAAACAGGGCTTAAGAAGACATATTCTGATTCAAAACATGTCTGCTCAAGTGGTTGGATTTAAAGTCTGAAAGTAGCATGTCAAATAAAATCAAACCGAGAAATTCCTTAACAAATCAGAAATGCTACTGCTAAAATAGAAACAATGAAGAAGTGACATTGCACATTTTGTTGAGATACTGTACGTGGATGATAATGATCAGGCCTATTAGTAGTTGTTTGATCGCTGTTTTATTGTTCCAGGAGAGTACTAAGATAGTTAGGAGGTGTTAGAAGAGTGTCAATATTCTCAGACTGAAATCTGTCTGATTTATTGGTCTGTGAACTAGACTCACTCTCCACACAGGATATTCTGGTATCATTGTCTTGATTTTATCTCTGAATTGGACATGAAGGTGATGTCTTGGTGTGTTGTATTGTGAATTTATAATAACATTATTAAGTACATTTTACAGAATTTGCTAATTCATAGAAACTTAGATAGCATATCATTTAAGAACAAAGGCGTACTAGATGTTGCCATTGTTAAATAAAGAAGTTGACCATCAATTGACTGCTTGTCTTAACAGTTTATACGTCGTCTACGTGGAAATGGGGCAATCCGAACCATAAACCATTTCGGCCGCCTGGAGAAGAAGTACATCCAATCCATCAACCATCTCACCTTCCTGATAAGGTGCTGCAACATGAACATCGTCCCAAAGGGCCTGAAACTCGCAACACATGTTGATTCGCCAGCAGCGAGATCTATCCTCCAGACTGCCTCCAAACTTCTAATCGGACACCACCGTCTTCAACAACATGACTGACCATCGTACGAAACTTGAACTGCCTCAAACCAAAGCCAGCCGCTCACAACATCCAACGCCACAACAAAGCTAAGCACTAAAGAATACCAGCCTAGATCAACGTCCTATCCAGAGGACTAACCATGACGACCTCATCGTCAACATACAAAAGGGCCTCCAGCAACTGGCAACAGATAGCAACGTTGACTTCCTTCCTGCCGACTCTTACATATCAGACGCCACTTCGGCAGTTGAGTAGAGTTGAGTTGGGGTTTAACGCCGCTCTCAAGATTATTTAACTTATATCGCGGCTGCTAGTATAATGGCAGGGAGAAAGCCCGCAACGCCATGTGGCTATGCATTGCGGTGAAACCTGCGAGCATCGGCTGGAACTAGCGAACCATTGGTAGTACTGCACTGAAATTCAGTGAAGCATTGCACCCAAACCTGACTGCGTGTAGAACAGTTCTCTACTGCAGACAAAGTTGCCGTGCCCCTGGCGGAATTTGCAGATGAAGAATTTTTAGAGATTGTTTCAGCCAACTTATTGGCAATGTCAGATTTTGATGTAAGAAGGTCATCATTGACCTTAAGATGCTTTATTGTAGATTTGGAACCTTTGCCTTTAATTCTTCTAATCATATTCCAGACTTTGCTGATAGGTGTTCTGGAATTGATCTTAGAGACATAGCCTCTCCAAGATTCGCGTTTTTGTTGGTTGATTGTGCGTCGAGCTTTAGCTCGAGCCTTGCGACAGTTATCTAAGTTAATTCTTGTGGGTCGTTTACTGAGCTTGCGTTCAGCTTTTTTACGTGCCTTAATGGCAGTATTGCAGGTTTCATTAAACCATTCACCCAAACCTGACTGCGTGTAGAACAGTTCTCTACTGCAGACAAAGGTGCCGTGCCCCTGGCGGGATTCGAACCCCAAACCTCTTGATCCGAAGCCGAACGCGCTAACCACTAACATTACAATTGATTGAAAATGAAGTTCATTTCTTCACTTGACCACATTGACTTAAAGCAGCAGCTCCATAAAAATGCACATTCTTTATGATGTTTGAAGTTAACCTTTTTTCTTCAGTCCTAAAAGGTGAGTTGGAGTTTTACGCCGCTTTCAAGAGTATTTAACTTTTATCGCGGCTGCTAGTATTATTGCAGGGAGAAAGCCAACAACACCAAAGTGGCTATGCACTGCCGTTAAACTAGCGAACCATGGAATTCAGTGTAGCATTGCACCGAAACCTCACTGCAAGTAGAACAGTTCTCTACAGCAGACAAAGTTGCCGAGTCCCTAGCGGGATTCGAACCCAGGACCCCTTGATCCGAAGCCGAATGCGCTAACCACACCACTACCCATCCCCTTGCAGTAAGAAGAGCCAAACCTTTTCCTGTTTTTGATTCGAGTGACACTGTCCTTAATGTATATAGTATATGACATGACATGTTATTTTATTTTTAAACAAAACAAGTGTGGTCGACCATGAGAGAAAACTTCGGAGGTGAGGTGAGTTAGGGTTTAACGCCGCTTTCAAGATTATTTTATTATATATATATTGCACCCAAACCTTAGTACACGTAGGACATTACAGGTCTCTACAACAGACAAAATTGCCGTGCCCCTGGCGGGAATCGAACCCCGGACCCTTGATCAGAAGCCGAACGCGCTGACACTGCACTTTCCCGCCCTCTAGTACGTATCAGACCTTTCTATTACGTTTCAATAATACAATATAAGTTAGGGCATGTTTAACATGTAGGCGGATGATACAATTCTGCAACATGTAACTATCTTCATTACACTGATGGCATTATCCTAACTTCATAAAGCCTAACAGCCCTTTCCTCTGAAGTATATTCCTTTACAGTTGATATCCGCTGTTACCAGTTAACCGTATCTTCAGTGTAATAGACGTGTGTGCCGACAACTTCAATTAAAGGTGCATCCATTTTGTTTCATACAATTTTAGTTGGCTGTAATTCGTTCCAACTCACCATATGTGATGTTTACAATACAAACAAATTCATCCCCATTCGCCAAATATATCATAATATCTAGTTTCCAATTAACATCATTATGCATGTGCAGAAACCGAAACTGCACGTCCCATTTACCTGCACAGTACGTTTCGGTGACAGTCGGTACTTCTCGATAAAGTAACACCATTTATAACGTTTGGAATATGTGACCCCTATCAACACAATGGATGTACCTTTAACATCTCAAGGGTACTTCTAGTGTCGGAGTGAAATTTATGTAACTAGCTATGTAGTCGTATTAGGCAACTGAAGTGGATTTTAATTGTGTTGAAAGGTAAAGTTTCATTTGGCGTTACAGTCTGTACAGTCTAGACATTTGTGATTTAACGAATAAGTGTGGTCATAAATGTTCATATTGAAAAATGATAGAATTTTCTACGGTTTCTCTTGTCAACAAGATGAAGATGAGATTTGTGGTTTAACGCCACTTGCAACGTTATTTCACTCATATCACAGCCGTTAGTATTATTGTAGAAAGTCCGCAAAACAATTTAGCTGTGTATTTTTAGGTGGAACCAGCGACCAATGGGTGCTACTGCCCTGAAAGTCAGTGTAACATGGCACCCTATCCTTACTGCATGTACTGCACAGTTCTCTACTGCAGACATTTTAAAAGTAAGTTTGCATAATAAAAATTAGTTTGCATTAAGTATGTAACATTTAGGACCGATGCTGGAGAAGACGCGAACAGTACTCCGTAGTTGACTTCACAACATTTAAGGCAACAGTGGGGATCATAGGGGAGACGAGAACGCGGGTACATGATCTGCACGTGCAGACTCGCGGTGTGCACTTCTGTTGTGTTCGGAAGCACTGACACCGTTAAACGGGAACACTCGGTCACACTCGACATTGTTGCCATTTTAAGTAGTTGGAATCCAACAGATGCAGACTGTTTCTAATATACAAATAACTAGTTGAAGAAGTTATGCTTTTAGCCATTAAGAAATCAATAAAGCAATGCATCCAGCACTTTCTCTGTTAGTTTGGCGTAAATATTTCACATATTGATTACAGGGACGTTGCAGTAAAAATATATTATTCACTACATCAATAAGAAGCTGCTTAGAATACGTGTTCCTATAGATATCTTTTTTTTTCTTAAATGCTATTTCATGGAGTTAAACATGCCATCAATCCAATTCAACTGTGATAATGTCAATGTTATTGCAACATTTTCTCCAAGGAAAGAAAATAATAATCAATCGCTTGCATCTACACATACTCTGATCATCAAATAAAAACGCCACAAAACATTACAAACCCTTATTCCAGGAAACATTACAAAGATGATGGTTACAATTTGATGCAAAAGTCGACCTTACTATTTTGAATAGATAGGCATGCATCATCAAGATTTTAATAAGAATGTGTTATCCTATGTCAAAAACTTGTCACATTAGAATAAGTGAGAGAAACGGTTGAAGAATAATACGTCCATTTTGAAAAACAGTTTATGGTAAACCCACAGGAAATTAGGAATACCTAACATTTAACTGAGTATTATAGCATGCAGTTAAAACAAATATCCTCGAACCTATGCAGTTAATCACCAGTGGACAGTAGTCATCTTGAATGAGGTTCGTGGTTAATTTCTCAACTCATATAAACGGCATCTGATATTACTTACAGCTGATTTATTTTTTAAGGTTTACACTGATGGTACATGAGTGAAAAAGTTGTCGAAGTGAAATTACCTTTGCCAGTATCGCTGATGTCTCGATGCGACCGATATTAACTTAGCATCGATATACGACAGGGGTAGTGATATCAGCACAATTTGAAGTAGAAGTTGAATATTTTCATTTTTTTTTCAAATAGATAAATGTTGATTCCTACAATCACTATTTTCACTTTTTACCTGTTATATATAAAGTCTGCTTTGTGAATCCCTGATTTTAATTTGACCAATCGTTGCTTTACCAATTTCCGCTTAATCCCCTTTATAATGTATTAAAAGCATGCATGTAGAATACAAACGAAAGTAATCTTGCTTTTTTTCATTTTCAGATGATGATTGGCATTGCTAGAGAACTATAATAAGCTATAGTAGATTTAACAGACTCTGGTCACAGGTCAAAGACCAGAAAATAATAGGGCTTTGAAGGTCATTTAGAAGTTGTACAATAAGAACAGGAAGATTTGCTGGATAACAACGTCTTTAATGTGAAAATACACGACGTTTCGGAGTATATAGTCAATTCATTCATTAGGTGGAATGTAAGGAAATAACAAAATATGATACATTTATACAGTAAACAAATCAATGGTGAGGAAACTCAATCAGGGAGATTAACATGCATGAGAATGGTATAAATTAGGATTAGCATAATTGAAATTGTAAAACAAAAATAATTACAGTTGATTGCAGGAGAGGCCAATGGTTTATGTGGGTTTCTTTGCAGTTGTTGGGTGGTGATTAGAGCTGAGGTGTTGACTGGTAGAGACTCCTCGGATATTTACTCCAACAGGAGATTGAAATTCTAGATAAGTGAATCCCAAGCACATGGTAGGAAGATGCCTTGACCGCGGTTTATTGTAGGTTGTTCCCTTCGAATGTCAATCGCTTCTTCGAGTTTTCTTTGGCGCCAGTTGTTGTTGTTGGTTGACAGGACTTTGGTAGCTTCCAAATCGATGATGTGATCCTTTTTTCAGGTTATACTCGTATTTTTGGTCAGGTTTGTTGACAGACGCTTAATGGTCCTTTATCCTTGTGTTGATAGGTCGTATCGTTTCTCTTGTCATTGTGGAATTTTATAGTAGCATCCTCTTTGGTTCGGGCTTGCAGTGCTGGTTCCTCCCTCTGCCGTTGGCTTTAAGTAGTTGCTTGAGGGTCTTGTCTCTAGTAAATGTTACATCTATGCTGGTTTTGTTCTTGATGAGGCGGGCGATCTTGTGGCTGAGGGAGCCGATGTAGGGAATTGTGACCCGGATTGGCCATTGTACAGGCTTGTGGGTGGTGTCTCTGATGGTGAGTGTTTTGTTGTTAGTTTTAGTGACTAGATCTGACTGGATATCCATTGAGTTAGGTGTAATTTAATTCCATGGATGTCCGCGACACCCATGTAGGAAACCTATATTTCAAAATCAACATGTATATTCAGTTTCATGTTCTTAATGTGCTAGTCTTTTTATCGTGAACTCGGGTATAATTCTTCAAGGTAACATTAATATAATAACTACCGCTCGTCTACACGTCTTTAGTATATCCTTCTGTACATAATATAATTTACTGTTTGATAATATGTGTTAAGATATTGTTAAATGCAATTACCATATCTTTTCACTTCTAATTTATATATCTACTGTTTAATCGGATTGTGTATAAATACTGTATGATATCAGAAATACATGACATACTTTCATAAGGGCTCATGGTCTAGCATTTCCACAACAATGTGAACATCTCGCTTCCATCTGATGAATGAGATGACATGTCACATACTAAATGCCGCTGATTTGGACCCTCGGGATCTCAACTCCTATGGCACTGAAGGCATGATTACAAGGACTATATCTTACTTCTGAATTGAATATAACGTTTATTACAAAAATCGTCCCTTCTACAATGGACATGGCCTATTAACATAGGCCAAAGGATGAAACGAGTATCACAGGGGTTATGTTACTAATCCAAAAGGCCTCAAAATAGAAAGACACAAACATGTGACAGATATGGGATGTGAAATGCATGAAAGGCATAAGTCATCTCCTTAATGAATATGGTGCGATATCGATCATGCTGCAGATCATTGTAATGACCTCTCATGGTGACAGACAACAATACTACTCAATTTGACCCTAGATATTCAGTTGCCTCTGAAACATCAGTAATCTACTACTCAAGCAAAGCTGAGGACCTATGTTCGTGGTTTCATAAAGTCGTTGTCCCACTGAAAGCCATACGACAATTTAAGCCAATATTAGCATGATTGAATAGAATTGATAGACATGATTTTCAAATCTGGTATGACTGTTGTTCTTGTTTTGTATACATAACAGACGTTAAACCATTTTCTATTCGAATGTCTCCACGCTTACAGTATATTTTCCAATATAACATCATACAAATTGGTGAATCCTATTGTTCTGATGGATTGAGATATGAGGTTTTGAAAATTGACACTTAAAAATAGTTTGGCAATCATTAACAAAAATACATTCCCAAAACTAATTGGATATGGGGTTCTTTAATTGAATTGTGGCATGTTATTTACATACAACTCTAATTAATTGAGATACGTTGGGGAACAATAATTCTGCTGATGGAGTACCTGCCATCTTTAGCTTTTCCAAGGCTTGCATTTACATTCATTGTGTGGGAATTTATTCTAGAAGGTCATGCAAGAGCACCATTTATTCTTTTTGATAAGACATATTTATCCATACGCTGGTGGTCTTTCGTGACTTCTTTTCAATTTAACATTAGTTTTATGAAGTTAGCCGAGAGAATACCTGAATATGACAATATAGGATAAAGTATTTAATTTATTGTTTTTATTCAATTTTAATTTAATTAGTCATTTACTTTTCCACCCCCGACAGCCTTGTATTACATGAAGATTAGACTGTTTGTCATGTGTTACGCTAATGTTTAATCTGGTCATTGCTATTTGCAGAAGTGGGTGATATACAGGGCTTTATTTAATAAGATTGTTCTGCTTATACAACATCAATTCCAGGGAATGGACTGGGTCATTTGAGATTTAAATGCTTTATATAATTTGTATTTACGTATATACAAACCAAATTCAAATGTATTTTTCTCATTCACGGGTTTCCCCAACTGATTTTAAAATTTTAAAATGCAATTCATTGAAATAAATGAGCATTTTGTCGTTTGTTTAGGTCACCAAGGGCCTTACTTGAAACTAGAAGTAAAACACACTGGTTTGCCACAGTCTTGTGTCGTGACGGTAATTGAAAATAAAACCAATATTAATTTAAAAGCAATATGAATGTACGTTTTACTACAATTTTGCGAAAATATGAGGCGTCTCAATACCATTATTTGTACAGTAAAAACAACTGCATTTATTTCTGACTGAGTAAAAGGAATTGAAAAACCGACATGCACATAAGCGAAATGGTCTGTTTGATGAACACCATTCTGCCCTCATACCAAGTCCCTTTCATATTTCCCACACCGAGTCAGAGTGTCAGTTCAGTTGATTCAAAGCCAAAATTGCTTCCGACAGAATGTGTTGTAGGTTCATCTGTTATTGCATAAAGTCTGTCAAAACAGGAACTAATATTTTAGAGCTGTTTACTTCACTTACTAATTTGACAAGAATGTTTTATTATGTTGGAAGTATACGTGGTCAATAAATGTTGACAATGCCAAGAGTTAAATGTTTTGTCAGAAAGTGTTTAAATAATATAAAGTATAACTTTGTAGTATGTTGTGTTGTATAAGTTTTTGAAGAAATCAAGAAGAAAAATATCCTGTTCATTGTAGATTCTACAAGTTCTACTTCTTTATTAAAGCTCAACCTTTGAGTAAGTCAGATGGGCATGATATATTAAACAAAATTTGTTAAGTACAGCTATAAAAAAAAAAGCTCGTATCTACTAAGTAAGTATACGTATATGTCTTTAGAATTATCAAGTAATTGTTTTCATACGTGTATATGTATATATGTATATGAAAATGTATATTATGCAGGACATTCAAAAAAGGGAGATTTTCAATTTATCATTCAAAATCATGTTTCATTACATTTCAAGGAAAGATAAATATATGTAAACATAACTGTCATTATTCGTTTTAGTTTTCACTATCGATTGATAATCATTAGACTAATAACTGATGAGAGTTTTTGCTATCACATACGGAAACACGTTCAGAAAAGTGAATCATGCTGAGAAAGGATGAATCGTTTTAGCTCGTACTATAACTTTGTATTCATCAACATTGTTCATATACATGTAGTGTAAAACAGGGTCTGTCAGGTCAAAAATATGACACGTTGACAAGTCTGTGTTAGTTCATTGATAAGAAGGTAAAATGTGATATTATATTCAATGTCTCAAAGAAAGAATGATATATTATATGTGTGTGTGTGTGTGTGTGTGTGTGTGTGTGTGTGTGTGTGTGTGTATATATCATTCTAATAATATATTCATATAATAAGAATACGTGTAACTGGTTTGACATAAACTTGAATGTTTCATTGATGTAAGCAAGGAAACGAAGAATGTCATTTATTACCTTAGACCTTAGCTCCATATCATTATATGGTTTGTTATATGGTTGGTGTGACAAGATATGAGTCCATAATCAAAATATAGTATTTGAAAATGCAATGTTTTATTGACGTAAGCTATGAAACGGAGGGTGTCACTTAGACATATAGACAAAAGCGTTATATGATTGGTATGGTGTATGGCAAGATAAGTATGTTCATCAACACCTAGTATGTTGTTATCTAAAGTATTTGATAAAACTCTATGTTCTCATAATGGTTTCAGTAGTATATCTTTCAAATCTCAGCTCAATGGCGACCATCTGACCTGTCATTGTTCTGATTATAGAAGTCATCTTTCATATATATTTTTTATTCAAAAGTCAAACTTTTATTTTAGAAACAGATATATAGCCCAATATATCTTCAATATATCAATATTTACTTCAAGTAATCTAACCAATTTTATGACATTCTTGTTCTTGGTTACCCATATAGAAAACTCACTTTCATTTCTTCGCATTTTTTTATTATTTAATACTGTTCTGAAGATATACTTTTTTGGTATTTTGGTTTTCTCTTATCCCCCATCTTTAATAAATATTAACAATTTCGATAATATTCTATGACTCAATGTGTGTGTACCATTCCATACCGACTAGGGTTGTAGTCAAAAGGGCCAAAAGACAAAATGGCAAGGATCAGGGAGTCAGGGCTGATGAAAAAAGTCAAGAGGTCCGTGGAAAAGTCAAACGGGCCGAACAAATAAGTGTAGATATATTGACAAGCATACGACCATAACAGTTTAGTTAGGATGTCTCAGCTCCCTTGTTGTAAGTTTGGCTCTAATACTGCTTTAATCCCATCATTTGAAACACTACACTACCTACACTAACCGTTTCTACCAATAAAACAAACTAAACTATATAGCAAAACATAGATAGAGATCGAAAAAAATTAAGAGTTTAGTTAACAATATTATATTAATTGTTATCATGTATTGAACATGAAGGCTTTACAGTACGTCCTTGATATATCTAAAATTATCATTTCTTTTTTTATTTGTTGATGTTTGATCCTTACTTGATTGCTGCTGAACTTACATCACACTCTGTCAGAAGCAATTTGGTTATAAAACCTTGTCGAGTGAAAATGTGAACAGTCAAAACACCCACACGACGTTGTATCAGTATAGAACGTTTTGTCAAGTCAACGTCAGTCTGTCAATACAATGCATCAGACATCATGAATGAATGTTGTAGGTTTAATAGTACAAGTATCTTGCTTTATTCTCAATGTTTGACTTCTATGTATGAACCTATTTTAGGTAACATTTAAGAGGTTGAGAAATATTATTAAAACTCTGTAGAAGAAGCAACGTTGAATGATATCCACACATTGAATCATGGTTTGCAAACAGAAAACCACCCATGCATACAACAGTTTGGCATACCAATAACCCAACATGTCTTTTAACATTTAGCTATCAATGTACCTTTCACTTTTGAAGTTGATTAAAAGACCTTTGCTTCTTTCTAAATATTGATTATATTTGTTTTGTAACAAAACAAAAGTGATTTATTACATGAAACTTGTGCAAGAATTTTTGTCCAAATGAGTGCAAGTTTATTCTTAGGAATGTCTTAATGACAGTGACATGACAAAAACACTATTTCGGTCAGTTAAAACATTGAAGTTTCCGACATTGTCATATCAATTTCCATACATACCTAAGAGTGGTTTGATGAATATTTTCACTGTGTTAATAATGTTGATAATTGACAATTCAGAAGGTCTTATGCCATAGAAAAACAAGCTGTTTGAAAAGGTTCAGAACTAGGCTCAATCTTCAGACTACACAGTCGATCCTATGTAGAATGAAAATGTGTGCTGTACCAAGTAAGTACATAAACACGCGTTTCCAATAATTCAAAGTATCCTGAAGACTACTGATTCATTCATTATGTAGAAAAAAATGGCATTCAGATGTGTTTTGCAACACTATTGTCAGATATGCTTAATGCGATGAACCACAATTCATTTCATATTTCAACTACAAATCTCACTTACATGTATTGAAAATGATTAATATTACTGAAGACAGCTGCTGTTCCAAAATACTAACTTAGTTAAATTGGATTTTACAGACTCTGGTGCCTACAGGTCACAGCCAAATGGATAATATACATGTTATAGAAGTTCAGTGATAAAAATACGGACCCCGCTTATCCGCACACTTTGGTTACAGTTGAAAATCGTGTTGGATAGCAAGACGTGTGGTTAAGCGAATGACCATTTACATAGAAATGTATAGAGGAGATTTGAAATACTACCTTGCGGATGGCCGGGTTTCCGGGTACACGGGGACGGTTAACCGAGGTTTCACTGTATAGATATTCTGTTTTCTCTGGACATATGGTCACCTGCCAAGTATCAAAATGTAGGAATTCAATTATGCTTGCACGATACCACATCTTCGGAGAACAGATTATTGCTATTCTTTGTTCCCAACTTTTGAAACTTTTTCGGTTGTCTTGTGAGTTATACTTAATTGTTTTCTACAAGCAGGACAAGCTAAAACGTTTATCAAACAATTCACTTTGACAATACACATTTAACAGTTAACTTAATAAGATATGCAGATTTCTTGAACTGTTATGTTTTATTGCAAATGAATGCTTCAAGCGTGATCTCATCTTCTGTTTAATCATCTAAGTGATTCTGACAATTCAAACTATATTATTTCCTTTTTGGTAGAAAAAGTTTGATAACCTCTGAACCTACATCAAGCTCTGTCAGAAGCAATTTTGGTAAGGAAGAAGCTTCAGTGAAAATCTGAACCAGGGTCAACAACACTCGTGAGTAAATGGACTTCGTATGATTATATAACTGCTCACTGTTCTTCAAATAGACCATTTTAACTTCATTCTCGTCAGTCTGTCATTTTTTGTGAAGCAAAAATCAGAGGAATGTAACAGCTTCTTCAAGAATGTGAAGTTACTGACTATGTTCTTAGCTCTGGGTTCTATTTATGAATCACTTGAACAATTATATTAAGATTGTTCGTTGAAGGTTACCTTCAGATGTTTTATGGTATAATACAATTGTACATAAAAAAGAAAAGTTAATTAAATCTACATATTGTGTCATAGTTTTCAGATTGACCTCAGCAGATGTAGACAAAGTCTGGCAAACAAATCTATTCAAAGAATTTTGCTTTTAGCCACTGGGTAATCATTAAACCAATAATCTTACACTTTCTCGGATGGGTTTGACTTTTTATCTTGCTTCGCAGAATGTAACGTTTTCAACATTGATTAAACGCAAGTTGCAACACAAAATATTAGTTTCATTACTACAATAAGAAACTAAAGAATACACGTTCCTCAAGAAATCAAAATAAATAACGAATGCAACATTTATCTAAGATGTCCCTCATGACAAACGTCTTCATTATTGAAGTTAATATATGAAGATGATTGGTATTATCTATGAGTATTTTGACTTAAGTTATCTGAAACGGGATGAAATTTATTATGTAAATCCAATTTTAAACTTATTTGTGTACAAAAAACAACTGATATTTAATGGTAAATGATGAAGTTAATTATACAAATACATTAAAATACATATAATTGAAAAACAAATTACAAATCGTTCTACAAACTGACAACCAATATTGATATGAAAATTGTCTCAATATAATGTAATATCAAATGCATATGTATGTAGCATGATAAATTATCACAACGTCGTATGATCGTCTGCTGTATGGGCTGTGACTTGTAGATATGGTTTAAACATATTTTTATTTCCAAAAGGAAATCTGGATTGGCGAACAAGCTATAGGCTTATTTCAACGCCTCTCCAGTACAATGAAAGCAAAAGTTGGATAATAAAGTCTTCTACTTGTTTTGTAAAATATATATCAAGCACATTTATTTCGTGATCACCTGATGGGTGTAGGTGTAGTTTTCAAAGTATCTTTTCTACAGTCATCTTCTTTTTTTCTGATTGAAGTCTCAAACGTGTTTGTGAATCTCAGATTGTCTATGATAAATTATATTTACACAATAAAAAATATTATTTCTCAAATACAAATGTAAAGGATATAATTATACATTGGAAGGGATACAATGTATGTCTTTAATCATGCTTTCCTCTGTTCTGTCAGACATCAAGAGACACCACAGAACATCTCTACCAGACATGATATTTCTGCCTCTCGTTAACTACAGGTTATTCCTAACACGACCAGTTTGTACTGGAATGGCTTTCTTGAACTTGATGTACTGCTATCAGATGTAGATGTAGAAACTTGCAATACCTGTTACTTTTGTGTTTTGATACTTTGTTGTGCAATGGATTCTGGAGTATATCTGCTGTCTTAGCATGTTGTAAAGTTAACTTCTTTATTTCGTTGTGGTTTCTAATTGGGTTGAGGGGCACAGTCTGATATTTGCCAAACAACTTTAGACTCATCAATGCTAAAGTATGTCCAGGCCTATATCAATTGCAAATGCAGTCATTGGCATTTGAGAAAAACTTATTAAATGACACGGATATATACTCAACTTAAGAAACACGACAATCGTAACTAAGATATTGAAATGAAATTGCATGATGATATGGTTGATATATATAAAATAACCTTAAAAAACAATAAAGCATGGTTTGTTCTTCAAATTGTTGTATTGACTGTTGTACAATGTCTCCAATTCAGATGCTGTTGTGCCCATTGCAACCGCTGTTGTTGATGACGAACAGTTCAAATTGAACCAACATAAGGTCAACTAGTGTCACCCATTCGCTCCCAAGCGTCGACGCACAGTAGCTGTAGGAGTAGGAGATGGGTCGGTTGTTGCCAGAAACGGTTCCGTAAATGGGAAATGTTAATGCCACAATCTTTTCGGTGTGACGTCACTCTAGTTCGACCATTTCGGGGACGATCACTTACTTTGTTGGTTTGAATAGGGTGATTAAGAACTCGAAAGATGGGTGAACGGTGAACTCCAAGCTGTTGTGCAACAGTGGCGAATCTTTAGTCAATCGTGGCGAATCTTTAGTCAATCGTGGCATTTTTCAACAAATGTGAAGCAAATGCTTTGTGCACGAGTTTTACATGCACTTGCACGCGAGGTTATGTTCTGTCACGGGCGTTATTCACGGTTTGCGTTTGTGTGAATTTTAAAGTTATGTTCACTCCCGAAAAATTTAACTTTGGAATGACGTCACAATAACGAAATCCATCTAACATCAATGACAGAATATGCTCATAACATGTCTTTAATGATCCATTGAAATATATGCAATGTTTATGAATGTCGCATTACTTTTGGAGTTCAGTGTATATAATCTTTGTAATAATTCTCCTTGAAGCTAGATGTTAAGTTTTTGTTTATTTTTTTTAATTCAAGCCACTATACACCTGGAAAATTGACTTTTGTGCATATGTATTGTGTGTATGTGTGTGTGTGTGTGTGTGTGTGTGTGTGTGTGTGTGTGTGTGTGTGTGTGTGTGTGTGTGTGTGTGTGCGTGTGTATGTGTGTCTGTGTATCACCACAATCAAAAGATAGTATGAGCCTGATAACAAGAGCTTATGGTGATTCAATGCACTTGACAATGTCATGTTCGACCTGGCATTATTTTATATACATGTATCTAGAAATTAAACCATTTGCAAATTATGCCGATTTCCTAGAACTTTGCACTCAAACAAATCATAGTTCATCACCGTATGGTTGTCTTTTTTTATGATATTAGCACTCTAATTAATTGTAAAACAAGTCTCTGTCAATAAAAATCCTAACAAAAGAACACCTGCTTGCTACAACTCTTCAAGGGATTATATTTACATCCATTGTGTGGAAATTAATGTTGGCGGCTCACGATATAGCATCATTCATACTTATTGAGGACATCTATTTGCTCATGCGTTGGCGGTCTTGCATGACTTCTGTTCAATAACGAAGGGCATTGTAAAGTAATCCCATGGGATGCCTTTTTTTCTCTATGTGCATTTGTTTCGGGAACTATGGCAATAAAGGATAAACTTACATACCAATTCATCATGTAGTTATCCATACACTACTGTTTTGCCATGTTACTTGATTCGGATTTGCCTGGATGGTTATTGCAGAATTGTACCTTGAAATGTTGTTGGCAAATGATGTATCACAAAGAAATAATTTCCGAAAATTAACATTGGTTTGATTTGCTGATTGTTTTATGGAAAGAGTTACCATGTTTTTGTTATACTACATGATAAATAACAGTAATGATACGAATAATGAACATACGTTTTGATTCTCAGTGTTTCACTCCAGCTTTGTACCTGTAACACTTGGGCCGTAAACAGCATTGTGCAAATACAGTCATAGATAACAGAACCAATGCCAAAATGCGAATGTACTTATCCCTATCAGTGTAAAGCGTATCAATACCTTGATTGTACAATAGAAAATAATCCTTTATGGAACCTCAGACCTCTGACGCATATCCCACAGTGCCGAGCTGTACTTGACACAATATGGCTCTGTATGTACAACATTTATATGTATTGCTATCGAAGCGAGTTTTCAACAGAATTAGAACCGGTGATAAGAACATTGTATACCGACCTGTACATAATTAGTATTATATGTCTATCATGTTTGTGTTACACATTCATTGAAGATCTGGAACACCATATTTAGAGTAATGCTTTAGTGTAACATTCGCCGCTAATGGCTGCAATACTGCAGAAGCGGCGTTAAACAATAACTCACTCACTCACTCACTAGTGTAACATTGTTGCATTTTAGGTAAGTATCGGTGGCCTAATGGATGAGTTGTATGGACAGTAACTAATTATTGTAGATTGGTGTCTGACCCTGCCTGGGTTCGAATCCCGCAAGGGACTCGATCCGAAAGAGTACAAGAATGTGTACTGTTGCAGTTAGTATGGCCATAAATATAACTTTAATTAACACAAAGCCAAAAGGGCTCTTCACTTTTTACTTATCATGAAACCTTTAATTTTCTCCTTTATCAGCACAACGTTTTTCATACGGCTATGAAAATAGATGTGGCAAAAAAATACGTATTTAACCCAGAGGAAGGAAGTGGACGTCCGACAATGATTAACAGGGATGGAGTGATATACTGTAGCTCTGCACGCAACATGTATTTGGTGCTTACTCGTGCAGGAACGTTTTCGGCAGACTGGGAATTGGTAATTACATGTTATCTACTAACAACTGTGCATGTTTTCAACGGACGTGTAATTCTGTCATGGCAGACTGTAGCTTCATTACCCGTGATAAAATAACTGGCTGATGATTTGTTATTGTAAGTTACGAAGATAGGAAAAGTTATTGCCATTCATGAAGCGAGTTGTCATATAAGTCGTATCAGGGCATTATATTCCACTCTGGTAGTCTTTCTTGGTCGACCTGTTCTTGGACGATCCTTCACATTGTTGGTGGATATAAAATTGCTCACAGGTCTCTAATGATAGGGAGATGATTGTTCAACTGACAACCAATTCCTGCATAGTGCATATCAATAATTCCCCGTCAACTCGCTTCTGAATAACATCACCATGCTATGTTAAATTGTGCAGAAGTTATCACGAATTTTGATCATTTTAAATCTTGTTGTTAAATCTTGCCATGAATTTCATGCAATTCCTGTTGTCGTCGAGCGATGTGCTTCACCCTGAAATTTGTCAACGGAAACTCCAATTAAAATCTGTACACCACTAAAACATCCAAATACTTAAAAGATACAAAATTTTTACGGCATGTATCAGGTGTCGCTTTATTCATGTCCATGTGTTTATCACAATTCAGAGCCATGAAGCAACTTCAAGCATGCATTGGACCTCAACATTTTGAAAAACGTTCTGGCGGACGCCAAGAAAAGGGGATCAGATAAGTTATCACAATTTAATAAGGGCAGTAAAATTAATTGTGTTGTACTTAAGCTTGTATGCCATTAAAACTCCGGAAACTATGATAAAAGTAACATAAAGGATTTCAAAGCGATATTGCAAAAATATATTATCGATAAGATATCAAGCAGTCTTTAAGTCAATAATTATCGATGTATTGATTAGTATAAGCATTAACCATGCATGACCATCGCTGCATGAACAGATGTGTTTTATTACAGTACGTATGCTGTTATTGCGTGTGCTTCAGACATTAATGTCCACGAAAACGTAAACAATCCATTGCAAAGCTAAATAAGGCATTGTTTTATTAGCAGGAGGAATATTGACCAGGTATACGAATCCAATTAGTTTGAGCACCTTTATACTACATGTAGAGAATCAATTTGCAAATTACTTCATTTTGTTTTTGTATTCTGTTTAAAAAGAAGTTGGTGTGCTTATTGTTAAGTAGGAACCAGCAGTTAAAATACAACTGTATCTACCGATATCGCCATGTCTCTGTGTGATGTTAGCTGTAACTTGGCAAGCTGTTTGACAAAAAGTATGTAGAGACAAATACATGGTCCTGTTATATGCAGTTTTAGAAATATGGTAATTGATAAGTATGGAACTTATGGAGCTCAATGTTCCTTTGGGTCTATTCGTCACTATCTCGACAATCATAGGTATCGGTATTGGTTTATGGAAAACAACTTTTAGTTGGTACATACATGCCAAGTGAATATTAGTTTGTAATCAAAACCACTTGGTAAAATAAATGTGTTACAATTATATTTTATCACAATTGAAACGCTTGATACATAAGATATATCAATTGTAATTGTGAACTACAAACATTGAAGATGGTCATATTTTTCTCGGGCATTAATTGAAACCGTATATAGCATTTAGCTCATTCATATCAAATTATCGATGAGATAGAATATAAACTCAATACAATGTAACTATAGAAAACAATACTTCTGGATTACAAGTTATTTGAATATGAACGACGTTTCGGAGTATTTGCTTACTTCCTCATCAGGTTCTTTATGTATTCCTCTTCTAAAAGCCAATCAATTGTATATAACTTGTATTTTGTCAACTTCATTGTCATGTTACCGTATCCTTATTTCAAGGGTGAATTTGAACAAAAAGGAAGATGACATAATGTAAGCAATATATGCTTTATTTAAAACATGTCTTAAATAGGTTCATGATCCTATGACCAAAGTTAAAATATGCATCAGATTGGGGTCAGTGTGATACCATAGTAGGTGTCCCGAGGCTATATTAATCTTGCTCAACGCCTGAGAGGGAGAAATTAGATCAAATCACTGATTACTTTCATCCCCATTTTGCATGACTGCTTTTAATTCTCAGATGTGTGAAGTCGTATGTAATTAGTCGACAGTGGTCAATTCTTACTTGATAGTAGTATTTTAGATGTAACTAGAAGAGGAATATGTTGGAAAATATTAGTTTATAACATCAAAGCTTTTTAGATATGTCTCCCTCGAAGGATCAAGCAGTTATAACGTTTAGAACGAAAATGTTGGTATAGCAAGACGTCGGATCAGAGGGAGTGTCCTGTTTGATAGACCACATTCAAGAAGAAGGAAAATGTCGGTTTAAAGAGAGTAACCCCTTCTTATAATGTAACCCTTTCTTCCTAAAAAGTTTTCGTATGATATCACTGCTCTTGATATAAAAGTAATCTTCTCAAAAAAACAAAAAATGTCCGAGTCATAGTTTAGCGTTTATATATAATTCTGAGTGAGGAAATTGGCATGGTATGGGAAAGATGAATGTGTCAGTAATTATTCAGGAATATTAATCTCAATGGTAGATGAAAACGTTTCTTCCTCTAGAAATATAATAAGCTGTCTCGAGGATAATGATGTCTGACGTACGCAGCTTTGTAGCAGGATTAATCGAGCAAATATATGAGCGGAGGATCAGAGCCGACTCGTAGGTAGTGAAATGGAGAGGGCCGATAGCCGTGGGCCGAGGAGACGGTTTCAGTCTTATATAGATCCGACCGAAGATAAGATTTAGATATAAGTTCATTGTTTTGGTATTTATACATGTTAGATAGTATTCAATGCTGAGAGTATAGCGGCAAGAGGAGTGTTACACGTGTAAATGCAAGTGTCTGTCTAAAGACTGAGTTTGGGATTGCTCAGTAAGTTCAATGTTATTTCGATATATCTGTCAGTCATTCACTGATTGGATAGTTAGATAGTTTGGATTTTACATAGCTAAGTTAAGCTGGATGTTAATAGAAAGATGAATCAAACAGTGTCACGTATTTCCAGACCGCAGACCACTGTTGACCCAGCACGAGACACCTATGTGTGAAGTGAAGCCGTCACATTACGCTGGACCTCCTAACGTTTTACACAGGTGTAGCAGTCTGTTGATGAGATGTTGGCATAGTGGCGTCACAATGGCGGGAGAAGTTGTCAAATTCGGTCCTCTTAGTATAAGGTTATGTTTTGTTTTACGATTTCACTTTTTTTAGAAGAGAGCACGTAGGGGATTGTTGTGAATTTAAAGAAATTTTTTCCGAAATATTTTCTTTCATGGGAAAAGAGTATGTTAAGACGGATAAGAAAGAAGTAATAGTAAATCAAAGGGTGCGATACGAAATTACTTATTTCAAACTGACGGCACAGACTTTCTGCAAATCATGAAAAGTTGATAATACTCGTGGTAACATCTTTGTACAAAATTAAGTCATTATTCGAAAGAATCATCACAACTATTAACATATCTTTGAGAAGGAAGTAATAAGTTACAACCTATATGAATATCGTGTTACACAAGCTTCATCACTTGATAGCCATCATCGTTTGTAACGTAATATATTTCCTTATTTCCTTTATTAGCAAAATCCTCATCGATTTCTCTCAGTCAGTGAATTTTATTGATTTGAACCATAAGCCTAAAGAGATGATTTTCAATCTAATAAATAATAGATAGTATTTATCCCTAACATTCATCGAAGATCAAACCACATTGTTTTATAGCAACTGTTTAATAATAAAGCAAGTGAACAACAGCAAACACAAATCAACTAAACACAATATACTGTTACCGTTCAACAGTTAGCCACATTTCATTATATTTCAACATATGTTTGATCTTCTTTGATCATGTTTCGTTTAGTTTTCATTTACTATTGACTGATTGTCGATCGTTAATCTCTTATCCATAAAAATACAAATATGTGGCTATCTAAAGTCCTTGACCCGGTGAACGTGTTTAGTTTCAACTGATGGTGATTTAACATGAAAGCCATATTTTTAGAAATAAAATCCATAGGTGTAACTTCTGTATTGGAAATCCTCCAGCACATGGATGACGCCCCCTAAATGTTGTCAGACTGGCAACTCGTGTATTGATTTTTATAGTCAACAGCAAACACAAATCAACTAAACACAATATACTGTTACCGTTCAACAGTTAGCCACATTTCATTTTATTTCAACATGTGTTTTATCTGCTTTGATCATGTTTCGTTTAGTTTTCATTTACTGTTGACTTAGTGTCGATCGTAAATCTCTTATTCACAGAAATACAAATATGTGGCTATCCTTGACCCGGTGAACATTTCAGTTTCATCTGATGGTGATTTAACATGAAAGCCATATTTTTAGAAATAAAATCCATAGGTGTAACTTCTGTATTGGAGATCCTCCAGCACATGGATGACGCCCCCTAAATGTTGTCACACTGGCGTCAGAATGTCCAGACCTTCGCTGGAGGTGGAGATGGAGGGGTCCTGGTTGAGATAGTGAGAAACAGAGACAGAGGAAAGAAGGGTGACGACCAGTCGATAGCGTGTGTTTACCTGCGTCCACAACGAACGTCAAGCACGATTCTTTCTCTATGAAGGCACGTTTTGCATTGCCAAGCATTTCTTTATGATAATGAACATTTTGAAAAATGTGTGAGGAATTGTGAATCCTTTGTCTGAAAACGGTTGTTTTGTTGACTGACAAACTCATTTCAGCAAATACAGGTGTCACACGTACCCATGTGCCGTTCAAACTAACTTTGTAAACTGAGTTCAAAATATTTATGCATATTATATTATGCCCTTCTTTCTGATAATCAAGTAATATTCGCATTTTAGGCCTGTGATTACAAATATTGATGTTTTAAAAGTCGCGAGTTGCTTTTCCAATGAATAGAATAAAATTCAAAATGCATTCGTTTATATAATGTATGTATACTTATACATGTTTATATATGAAATGAACTATATATGCATATCAATATATATATATATATATATATATATATATATATATATATATATATATTGTATTTAATACGATGAGCTATATAGTTTTTACTGCATATATTAGCATATATATTTTTTAATATAAGTTGTGTATTTTATATGCAAAACGAAACAGTATGTCAAGGAATATTAACATAAGTTACAGTGTTCATGCTTCACTTTTCCTGTATCTAACGAATTGCTGCATGCACGGATTTAAAACAAATCTGAAATTTGTATCGCATTTAAAACCATATTATACCAATATTATAATGTAAAGCTTTTTTCGAAAACGATAAAACAGAGACTGACAAATTGTTGATACTTCACAGAATAAAAATAATGACTGCAATGATGTCTTGTTTTGATACTTCAATGAATGAACGTCCCCGAGAGTTGGTCGTTGTGAAGACGCATGAAAGGTTTCCCAGTGTGAAGCATGATGCGCCGACTCGCAGGAGGTCCACAAACACTAGAAACAATGGCTGACCGGACAGTGATCCTGCAAGCTGCGGTCCTTGTTGTTATAACGTTAGGTAAACACCAGACCAGGAATGGAACCCGGAAAACCTCAATGATCAATGATCATACCCACGGACTCATCTCTCTTAATCCTGCCCTGACATCTTTTAAATAAGGTCTAGAAAAGCATGGCTTATTGAATACACAAACAAATACTCCAGACCGATGAACACACAACTGTGAAAACATAATCATTGAAATAATAGAAATATAGTATTAATAATTATAGTATAAATAATATTAATAACTCTTTCTAAACCGACATTGCTTGTCACGCGGCAAAATGTCAGTAAGGATAGACGACAGATAATATGCAGTTTGTATATGATTAAAATGAACATTCCTGAAATAGAGAGTGCCGATTTAAACGGTATAGAGGGGGAACACTATATTTCATTGACAAACTTTATTCTCTTTGTGAACTATATTGGTAAATATGTTTATCTATATACGTATATATGTTTTCTTGTACGTCAAGAATGCTATCACATACAATTTTCACAATACTTGTCAGTTACTTAAAACAAGATCGATGCATTAACATTCAAAGTGGAAGCCTAATTGGTCATATTTCAGATATATAAACATTTCACTAACTGTTAATAATTCAAACAATTACATAACAGAACTGAAATGTGACATATGGTTTAAACATATTTTATTCAATAGAAAAGGATTGGCAAACAAGCCTAAATGGTTTATATTAATGCCGATCCAGAGTACATAATACATAGGTTCACATTTAAACAGAATGTTGTACACACACACATACACATAGATATAGTATTAAATAATCTAAATTTGATTGTTGTTTCGTGGTCAGCTGATACAAGTAAGTCAAACATGAAGCATAATGTTAAGACTCAAATCGTTTTGAAGAAATAATGAATTGATGAACTGACTCTAGAATATTCATATTCCTCTCGTGCGATATTGAGTTATTACCGTTCAGTACATCCCGTATGGAAAACTCTTTAACGTAGAAATATAATTCGTATCGAATGTTACTATAATCAGGACACATGAACAAGAAATGGAAGTCATCCTCACAGAATGTGACATATGCCGACGCCTTGTTAATGTTAGCTTGAGAAACTAAGGAGGGAAGGGTAGAATTGATATTAAAGTTACATTATACAAAGAATACGACGAATTTGCAGTGATATCATTTATTGGGCGAATGCTAATTTCAAATCACAAAATACAAAAACAAAACCAAAAGAACTCAGAAATATACTAATTTTAAATTCCTCCTTAACTTACAATTATAATCATATAATCTAAATACAAACACAGATTACTGCTTGAAAGAATCGTTCACTATAATAGTTGTCTTCAGGTTCAGGTTCAATGTTGTTTGGATCAATTAACGCACCTGAGAGTTGGGATGTCTGAAAGCAAACACAGGGGAACTGCTTCACTACAGAACGGTTAAATAGCTATAAAACCTATTGCCGCAGTGCAATCGTACAAAAACAACGTCTCCGTCCATGTTGCTCTGTTCTGGGTGAAGTAACTGCAGCTAAAGCATATCTAACACTTATTATCAGCGACCATAAATACTGTCACTGCCCTTAAATGAAACAAAAAGACAAAACTCAAAAATGAATGAGCGCGTGTGGTCAAAAAAAGGTCAAATTGGCTTGTTTTTCAGTGAAGTCAATAAAACCCGATGCAACTGTCAACACGCACAGAGACGCTACAGCCAAGGCATATCGTGTTGACCCTATTGAGCAGGTCACACACAAACATGGCATACAATCAGTAGCCTGCCGCTGATCCTGCGAGCTGCAGGTCCCTGTTGTTGCAACACTAGGTAAACATCAGAATGTAGGGGAAATCATTTGGAGGGTCACACGAGGTTAAAAGTCCATACTGGAAGTGTTGAATATATTAGATGTCATCATCATACTACGCAAAAGCCAAGTCTTCTTGGTTTAATCAACTCAATATTTCGTAATTGTTCTTCTCTGCATATAAATAGTTATAATTTTAAAAGCAGTACGAACATCCTGTACAATAGTTATACAGCATACCAATGAATGAGCAGGCTCAGCTATGCGCACTTCAGAAAACCTTATACAAGCAATTGGAAAACGCTGTCCATCTCATTGGGTCAGTATTGACCGCTGGTCAGATGAGTTCGGACATTCAGCAGCTGTAAGTGATAAGGTCGGAAATGCTTCAATTAGAGGGATAACGCTACAGTGGTCAGCTGAAAGGAAAACATCATGCTCATCGACCGTCCATGTGTTGTAGCAGATACAGAAATCCCTTGGATCCAGCTTAAATTGAAGTGAACATAGGGATAATTGGATGACATGGTTGACGTATGACTTTGCTTGCTTTGTCCTGCAACTAAACTACCTTGCAAAATAAAACAATACCTACATAATTGCAAGATAGTTTAATTTATAAGTGATAAATACGACAGCTCAACTAAGCAAAGCTAGCTAGCATTATCTTTCCAAAAGTAAAAAGAATTTTCGTTTCGAGTCTCCTTAACTAGGCGAGATGAGTGTTTGAAAATGACGTTCTTATTTGTTTTATGACTCCCTGCAGATAAGATGTGTCAATGAATCATAGTAAGAAGATACATTGTGTAGAAAAAATGTGTTATTACTCACCCGTGTTAGATACTGCAAGACAATATTTATTCAGCTTTCGAATATCAAATAATTTACCTGTTTAACTAGTATTAAATGGAAGTTTTAGGTCCTACTAGTACTACAACCCAAACCACCAGGTTTAACTCTCAAAAAAACATCACTACTACCACTAATACTGATACTAAAACTGGTGCTACTACCACTACCACCGTCACTATTACTACCACTATTATTACTTCTGCTGATACTCCTAACACTACCTTAAAAACCTCTATTTTACCAATAAAACCAGCGCTGCTACCACTATTACTACAACTACCACTACGACTACTACAACTACTACAACTACTACTACAACTACTACAACTACTACTACAACTACCACTACGACTACTACAACTACCACTACGACTACTACAACTACTACTACAACTACTACTACTACTACAACTACAACTACTACTACTACTACTACCACTACCACTACCACTACGACTACTACTACTACTACTACCACTACGACTACTACAATTACCACTACGACGACGACTACTACTACTACAACTACCACTACTACTACTACAACTACTACTACAACTACCACCACTACAACTACTACAACTACTTCTATCACAGCCCTCATTACTCCCACAACTCCGTCGCCATCGCCACCACTTTCAATACTAATAGCTACTGCTGCAACTACTACTACTACTACTACTACTACTACTGCTGCTGCTGCTGCTGCTGCTACTACTACTACAACTACTACAATCAACGTTATCAATAGTAATGATAATGCAATCTAAAATTGGAATGAACTCATTCTTCTCCAAATGTTGTCCTGCAAACTATTCTACTGTTCCCCTCGATATTTGCCAGTCAGCAGATTCTAGACTGAAGCAGATATAATGTGTTCAAAGAAGGTCATTGTCGAATGTCGAATTCAACTTTTTGATGGTATCAGACTGGAAATCCTAATCAGACTTTTATTCTTCGAAACACATCAAGACCAGTTGCTGCATATCCATCAATCATGATTTGAACGCTTTAAGTGCGGCCAACAGATAAAATAGAATTGATCTTTTCAAATAAGTGAGATCGGATTTTTTTGATGTGGAGAAATGTCAATTATAGTGAGAGAGGGCACGGGAGTTTATTGGAATTAATTCACTTGGTCAGTTGTTTCGTTTTTTCCTTGTATCAAATAACTGACGTTGAACAGCACTTTGAAAATATACTTGAAAGAAATTGAAAGTTATTGCCTTTACGTCATGAGAACTTAATATATGTTGATGTCTGGTGCTAGACAGTTTTCTGTCTGCCTGCTGACATCTCTGATGCCATTTGTCAACATTTCTTTTAAATTAACTGCATACACTTTCTAATCAAATGTTTACTGAGTATATATCGAATATATTTTAGCCTTGCATGTACGTCATTCTTGACACGATCAAGTGTTGGTGTCAGACAGGTTCAAATCGATTTGACGAACATGTTAGGGAATGTAACTGAGAGAAAGTAGTTTATGTACATTTTCTTTTCTTTGCCAGTTAATTCATAATTCATAATTCATAATTCATAATTCAAGCATTGGAGAAAATCTATTTTCAAAAAAGCAGTTGATAGTTTTGAATACAGTTATTAATTGTCTCTATAATGAAATGCCGCTTATACTAACTACATCTTGATTTCTGACTCTGAAACAAATGTCTTTTAAATGAAAAGGAAGATATAGTTTTACCCATATCCGTCAGTCATGAGATGATCGCTATGAACGCAGGTAACAGATAAACTGAAAACATAAATGAAAGATAGCACATATTCAACACGTATCCCAACCCAAGGCACCATATAATGCTGTGTATCACAACTGAATGGATTATCAATGTTTTACCTGCATCGGGTACGTGTTGGTATGATCACTCTGTCTTCGTATAGTATATTATTGATAAAGAATACATTATTGGTTACTGATTTGGAAATACAGAAGTGTCGTCACTGTCAACACAAACTACTGTAGTCTTTATTTTACCAACCAAGCATTCCTCTAAAAAGTTCATTAACATGTTGCGGAGTGCTTTGCATTTGTAAAGTGTAAATTAAGTGTCTGCTGATTTTTCGCGGTTATCACAGTTTGATCAGACCTCTTTTACATATGGAAGTTTGTCTACAATGAAGTATGTGTAGTTGAAAAGTCTTCCAGGTACATTACCCTACTATCCCATTATTCTGGTCAAAACACACATCTAAAATCAAGTTAGAAACTGATAATTCTATTTCTCTACAGTATAAGACTAGATGTACCATTCTCTCCCCACAGAGATTAGTCAAGCCCATTTCTATCAGACTAACAGAACTGGAAGAGAATGTCAATGTTCGTATATGTATGGTATGAATGACAAAGAAGCCGTTTATTTTGAAATTATTACTTACAATTAATAAGTACGTAAGTGGTTTTGCATTTGCTAAAAACACTTATTTCACACAATCGTGTTGTCAAGAAGGGAACAAAGCCACACCAGCCAAGCTTGAAACCATTAATGTCATTGAAACGCATAATAACGAAATTTTATCCGATTTAGATTTATTTTTCATATACAAGTGACGTGAACCGTGAAACTTGGGACCTTTCAATGACCTTCACATGTATTACAAGACGTTATGAGGATAGATATTAGATAAAATGATATTAGGTACTGACAAATGTAATTGTTAAAAACTAGGGGGCCTAGTTTGGTAAAATGTTTGATAAGATTCGGAAAGTGTAATATCTTGAACGTATACACAACTTGAATTGTAATAGCCGTGTCAGTTTATTTGAGAACCACTAATGATCAAATTAGAAGGGGTTATTGACCTACATAGGCTATATTGTGTTTTTGGGATAAAATATATAAATGGTGTTATTACCTACGAGGGCAAACATATCGGGGTTCATATTTTTCATACGATGCCCCAGGGCAACATATCACTTTGTCATGGTGACGTGACGTCATACACAATGCTATGACGTCACGTTTCGTCTATGACGTTGTGTTCTAAATGCTGCGATGGTGGGGCGGCAGCCTGTGATTAAAAGTGGATATTTACTGTATTTTCATTAATTTCATGACTTCGGTAATAAACAGAATATTAAATTCGTGTCTATGCCATACTATGTTTACGACACTCGTGTCTGAATATCGGTATATCCCTCGCTCCCGCTCGGGAAATACTAATATTCAGGCACTCGTGTCGTAAACATAGTATGATATAGACACTCATATAATATCCTCTGTTTATTTTATCGAGAAGTATTGATTATAACCGAAAAATACCATGTTGATGATAGGCGACTCAGTATAGTGACGACATACAGGTAAACGTAGAGATTTTATATCGACAATCAGACAGTGCACCGCGATATATAATTTTGGAAACTTATTTGCGACAGACAGCAAGACAAATGTACGTTGATAATGTTGAATAGGTCATTTAACTAATGTGCTGTTATGGAAAGTGTAGTTTCGGTCTCTGCACATGTATATAGAGACAAGCACCTATGATACATTTGGCGATTTGGGATGGATATACAAGTTGGGTGAATATATTTGAACTGAAATCAGCACATGTATTAAAACCAAATCAGATATTATGAAACACAATGCATGCATCTTCAATAGATAAAACGCAGAACTACAAAATATAGTTATTAAAAACAATACTACATTAGGTCTGCAAGAACATTTCAAAGTGTGAAATATAGCAGTTTCCTAAAAGATATTCTGAACTGTAGACATTTCCTTAATGTAGACTTTTAAAATGAATTATAGTAGCAGTGTTATTGCTTTAGCAAATATCATTTCTCTCCGATCAAATCAAGTGTAAAAGTTCGCAAGTGTGGCAGCCAGATAATACGATTTTCCTAGATCAGTCCTAAATCTAAGATGCAGATTGGTACCTGCATGCTGGAGGAGCCGAGAATGGTGTTAAAATGTCCCAGACGAGTAAAACGGTTTCACTTTGACATTAACAGCTGGGCCGTGTTCAAGAGAGGTTTCAAAGTAATCGCTCAATTAGCGATTACTTTTAAACCTCTCTTGAACGCGATTGCTCAATGCAGCGCTACGTAGCAAAGCGAGCGAACTTTGAGGTTTTTGCACCGTGTCGTTCAGGAGAGAATGAGCGCTACTTGAGCGCTACTTGAGAGCTACTTGAGCCCTACTTGAGCTCTACATTGAGCACTCAATGAGCGATTATAAGCGCTCGCTGTTATGGAACGGGCCACTGATCTCCCAGGTCAAGAAACAAGCGTTTGACGATATTTTACGAGCACTTCGTCCAGTAAATACACTTTCTTAATTTTCAAATGTCTCTTTATCTTATTGATAATAATAATAACGTTTCCATTCACTGAACCTTGCCATGTTTGTACATTTCATGGATAAAAAATAAATTCTCTGATATTTTGTATTATGTCACAATTAATAGTATCAATGACTATTAAAGTAACTGCTATTACTAGTAATAGGACATGCAAAACTATAGTACATTTAGTGCTTTATCACGTACATAGGCAGACATAAATGCATTAATGCTACATTACTTTCTAAACAATTATTCAACTTTCGAATATCCGAACATTTACGTTCAAGTGAAAAGTGTACATTCTAAAAAAAGCTATGACCGCTTCTTAACAACTTACATCCCGTCAGATTTACAGACAGACTCGTAACTTTGTTCTTGTCTTCTAAATGTGATCAGTCTGAGAAAAATACTCTCATTTTCTGGATATTACATTTGGAGTGAAAGCATTAAGAGCAATTGATACACGCATGGAGAGCGGATACATTTTACAGAAGTCAATAAACGGTTCTTGTCTCTTTGATGCGCTCGGACATTCGCCTAATATAAACTTGTTTGATGTCGATGGATCCTCGGTTAAATTGGTTGAACAGATCCAACCAGTCGATAACCCCTCTGAATCTACTTTATGGTAAATAGAAGGAACATGTGATGTCAATCGCTTCAGGCAGTTCATGGTTTTGCTTTGTTGAAGAAGGCAATTTTCTTAATGAAGTACATAACGGGTACTCAACTGCATCTGTATTCGAACAGCAGGTTCTGTTTTTGTATAAACAACGATGCTAAACATACTCTTCAAGAATCATTAAGGCATTGAATTGTTGTGATTTCGTATTGGAAATTGTGTTCTGGTGGATTTTGTATTTGTTATCGAAAATAAAGAATGTGAGTTCTGATATCTGAGATATTGGTCCTCAACAATTGAATAAAACAAGTGACAAGTTTATTTGCATATGGGGTCACGTGGCCCATATTACAGAAACACTGCACACACTGCGCATATAATAAGATTCATTCAAACATGCAAAGATTTAATGGCTTTTGTATTAACTGTTGATGATAACAACTGATACATTTTAAAGATGGATTTCATTGAAAATTATTCGGGTATGAACCGTTTTGTCTGCTTGTGTTATACTATGGAGACATTAATAAAACGTGAAATTCGTCTTCAACGTAACCGAGCAGACATTTTGTACATATTTTAGGGTTATCGTGACTGTACCTTCAATGTATGAGAACAACGACGAAATTTGAAAAAGATCCTCAGAAAGTCATTCTCAGGAAACAGGTTATCGATATCTTTCTCATCACATAAAATAGACTTAAAGCCACTTCAGTGTTTTAAAAATGACGATCCTGAAATTTTACTATGCCAATTCTGAAATTGTATATCCTTACTACATCTTTGGAACACATATTCTTAAATATATTCATACTACCACAATCTTGAGCGATCCATGTATAGAAAAATCAGTTTCAAACAATTGCAATTTACGCTGTTCATCAAACTGTTTGGATATCCTGATTTGATACGAATAAGTCTACTCGAATGACCAATACAGCGACTATAGCCATTGACAAACAAATAACTTCTCCCTGCATCTCCAAGAATAGCATTACTTGTAGTCCTTACACCCAGACTCTGAAAACAGTATTTATTCTGAGATTTCATCATTTTATTAAATATTGAAAAGGAGACTGTAAGAAATGGAAATTCTGTTTTTAAAAAAGGCTCCTTTTCAATATCAATTTCAATATTTTTTTCAGATATAAAAATTATGTTTTCAGAGCAAGTGTTTGACTAAATTACTTACAAACATTACATTACTACAAACTTATTTACTTAATTCTCTTCGTTCCCGATGGAACATAAGGCTGCAACAAATTTCCTCCATTTGCCCCTGTCTTCTGCGAGTGATTGTGCCTCAGCTATTGTTGTATTCCTCTGTTGCAGTTCCGAAGTTACTGTTCTTCTCCATGTTGTTCTTGGCCTTCCTCGTTTCCTCCTTCCAGGTGGTGTCCACTTGAGGGTTGTTCTAAGAATGGAGTCTGGATCCATCCTGAAGACATGTCCATGTCACCTGAACCTCCTTGCCTTTATCTCCATCAATATCGAGATGGCTCCTGTCTTCTTGGAGCCAAAACATCTCTTGAATAAGTCTGTTTGAACCTTTCTATCGCCTGCCTAGATGTGTCTCTGAATCGTATAAAAGGATTGGAGAAACTTTAGAATCGGATATATGCTGTTAACAGTATGAAATGGTATCGACGGAAGTGACTTCACCAATCTGTAACAGGAAACGTCGCCTTCCTAGCCTGGATAACCAGAGTTTCACAAGCTCTAGACCAAACTAATCTTGAAGAAAATACGATTCCTAAATATTTATAATATGAAATACACTTTATTTCGGTACCAGCATAACTTGAATAAAGTTACAATTAGTTATATGATTCTTGACCAGTGATTTTAATGATGATATAGTAGGCCTAATCATTTTGATGCAATCGACACTGTGACGTCAACGCATCGATGCCATTGTCGCCTTTTGACATATCAAAGCATTGTGGGGTCATAGTGTTCTTACAATTCAATTGTACATCAATATAACTAGGGATATATTCAGTGCTGTCCTGGCTTTCGTTCAGTAACCTAAAGACCCCGTGGATGTTTGCGAACATTTAAACTGCGAAAAACATGCATTGTGTTACTGGACGAAAAGCTGAGATTGCATGTAGATATCACCATGATCACTGAAATGGTTTCATATGTAACATCCATTCTTCTCCCACGGAGGTTATACTTACTCCACTCAGTTCTTCCTTCTTAATTCATTCATATCACGTGATTTACATTTGATCACCTTTCAGGTAAGAAAAGTACATTATTATAATATTGTATTTTTAATATAAGAATTTTATTTTCGTATTTGCAAATTACTGTATGATATCGGTTTTTTAAATGGAGAAATTAGAATTTAAAAATGTTGTTAAATATGTTAAAGGGACAGTAGCACGTTTTTTCGCTGAAATAAGTTGATGAAATGTATTTGAAAAATAATTTCACTGATAGTGAAACATCCTTCTCTCTTCGGAAAATAAAGTTTAAAATGAATGTACATGCATGTTTCGGTAAAGCCATGGGAATCGTTTTTGTAATACAAAATAATAAATAAATAAATAAAAATGACCGCCATGCATTTTTTGCTTTATACGCAACATAGTTTTTACCACTACAGATAATTGGTTTGTGTAATAAGATGTTTTACCCTCTAAAGTTAATTTAAATGACATAAACTATCATTATAATTGGGAAATTTGAAAAAATAAATTTTGCAAAAAACGTGCTACTGTCCCTTTAAAGTAAGAACTTTGCGTTCTTTTAGATAGGAACTTTCTCAATGTCATATTCACTTCAAAAGTATCCTTACAAAGCTTAAGGAAATAGAATACGTTGTATTTGATCAGGCGACACCATTTACTAGCTGTATGCTATAAACATATTTGTTATAAAAAGTTGCATTTTTTTCCTTTTCCAAAATCTATTATTGTACAATTACTGTACAGTAATTTTTATTTAGTTTGAAATATAATTGATAAACCCTAGAGGAATAATTAACAAAACACCAAATGCACTTTTGATATAAAAATTGCATTTACCAACTCATGAGAACTCGCTGATCAATAGAAGCCTAAAATCTGGGCAAGGAGTTGGTCAAAGGGAGGTCACTCTAAATCTGTGACGATGGGGGCACTTGATTTGCACTATCCCGGGCATAGCCCGCGTTAGCCCGGTCACGTGACCGGGCTATCCGGGTGATCCGAGCAGACGAACCAAATCAAGTTGATTCGGGTTATTGTTATGGTAACCATCAGAGCCAACTTAGTTGCCCTGCAACTAATAATCGAACTTTTATAAAGTGTTTGCGACAATGACAACGATATCTCGACAACAAAGAACAATATTATTAAATCTGCTAGAAATGTTTGCTACATTAGTCTTTCCCTTCATTACTCTTATAAATAATTGTATTGTAAATGTTTAGATTGAAAGATATACGATATTTTCAAAATTGCAAAAACGAGTTTGGTCCGTATGCCGCCATTATCGCCCGCGATAGCCCGCTCATTTGAAACCGGGTTAACCGGGCTACCCCGGCGGGCGATATTGAACACCCGCCCGCCTGAATCAAGTGCGTCGCCGCTTCACAACCGGGTTGCGGGCGACCCGGGCGATAGCCCGGCTGGCAAATCAAGTCCCCCCGATGCCGACATTTTCAGAATGAACGAAAAGTAAAAGCAAGAGAATGTTTTTTTTTATAATTGGTAAGCATATTTGATTGTATTTCGTGATTGACAGATATAAAGTTAAATATTCCAATGGCATTTTTTAACGAAGTAGACCATTCGTACATGTCATGATGTCAGACGACAATGATGAGCTCTCTGAGTGTAAAATCTCTCATGTCATGATGAATTATTTATTTATTTTATTGCACACAATCACGTGTATTTATCTCATGGATGACACCACAAATACGTTGATTTCTACTTGTTATGTATAGTTGTATTTTGAAATTATAAACTTATATTAATAATCCAACAAACTCAAGAGAATTGTTGATATAATTTATTACCAATTATGAAAATGCAAATGTGTCATCACTTTATTTCCGAATAATAATAATGAAGATACTGAGTACTTATACCACACTGAACTCAAACCAAAGGGAGCAATTACTGAAAGTTCATTCACATATTACTTTTCATTCTCAACTCACTAACACAGTATGGAGACTAGCTTCAAATTATTAGGCACTCTTTACGGTTATCTTCCACCTTGACTTCACTTCCATACCAGCTACCTAATTGTACTGCTGGGTGAACAGTGGCAAACTTTGAAGTTTGAATAAAGTCACTTACCTAAGATAACATCATATATTTTATATCTCATGTCCCTGTGTCGATCAGGGAATTGACCCTCTCAAGTTATCCAAACATGAAATGGTCACCCATACTATGAGCTGCGTTATTGCTTAACTTGACTGATAACGGTCAATGGAGCTTGGCACAGGACGATGTGTCACCACATGAACTATGAATGCATGAGGTCTCAACCTAGATTATAACATGCATTAATATAATAAAGTTATGCCTTGTTATCATTGATAATAGATTTAGAAATTAATAACACCCTCTTCTCATCATGCCCAATTAGATATACAATTACATGCGTTGTTTTTTTCTTGACAGATGTTTCTCAGGATTGACTGAAAGGAAAAGAAATAAGTCAGAATAAAATTTCAACATGGCAGGTCTTCTTAAGAATTTTGTTGGTGGAATTATCAACGCAGCCTCTGCAAACATCAACCCGTACAAAGTACAGGCAGCAAACGCTGACACATACAGGGGGTAAGAATTCATCAACAAGATGTCATGACTAGTATCTATTATTGCAAAGATATAACATCATATAAGCTAGTCTGTAGTCAAATACTGTAAGGGCATTCTCATTTTGTCCCTTCTTTATACAATTCAACTTGCAAGAGAGAAAACTTTGTTAAACAACCATTCCTTTTATTATTTTATCTTCATTGCCAGCTTTCAAGTGCTGAGTCGGGAGGAATGGCTGTACCTGTACAAGAGACCAGGCTGCTATGAGTGTGTTCTCATGTTGACTGTCAACAGCAAGTGTTACAGGTAGGTGATCCTACATTGATGAAGTTCCATTACATATCTCTGGATGTCAAGTACAAATCATTTTGGTAAGGAGTCTGTGACAGAGCATATAGAACTGGAATAGATAAGAAAACAAGAATTTCTGGATAACAACTTCTTTATTATGAACATACACAACTTTTTTAAGAAGAAGCTTACTCCTTCATTAGGTGGACTGTGGGGTATTACAAGGTGAGATACATTTGTCATTGATCATTTTGGTACCTTTGGAAGTTTATACATTGCAGCATACCGTGCATTATTTTGCAACTTTTATTCATCAAACTATGGTCAATTATAATAGGACTAATTATAAACTTTGAATGGTCAGTTTTCTGTGGAGAAGATTGTTGGAAAACTTTCATGTATATATATTGCAGCATATTCCGGATAATGATGGAGGGGGAAGCACTGAGCCAGTTCAACACGTTTGCACCGCGGCTGGTGAGCTTGGTGAGCAGTAGCAGCAGTCTGAACCAGGAGGAGACACTGCAGAGGGTGAGCGACTGTATCCGTGAACACCCCACCTGGACCGCCTGTCACATAGCGGCGCACATCGGGCTGTACGAGTGCTTCCGACATGAGATTATCAAGAGGTACAGTAATGAAATAGAGCTGTTGACTGAAAAGGTTGAATTTGTTTTTTGTATCATTGTGAAGTAACAGTTAATGCTTTGTTCTAGGATCGAATGTAACAACTTGCATATTTTAAAATCTTGTTGTTTCACATTGTGGACACATATAAGACACTTTGGTTGCTTAATCAAATAGTGCTTAAACATTCAGGAGCCCTGTTTAATGAAAGTTCATAGCCCTAAGATATCGTAACAGTAAAACCTTTAATGAAAGGCTCCTGAAGAGGCTTTACATTCAGTTTAACTCACTGTCAACATTCATATTTTACTTGACAGTGCAATTGACACCCCCTGTCCTGTGACAGGGTTAACTCCCCTGATGGCAGCGGTTCAAGGGAAACAGTCTCAGGCTCTACAGGAACTTCTGATGCTCGGGGCGCGGATCGACGTCATGGACAAGTACGGGCTCACTGTCTACCATCACGCTGTCCTCTGTAACCCGGGATGTCTCGCTGTGAGTTAGTTAAGGAATTGGTTTTGTGTTTGAGTATCTGGATGATACATCATTTAAAATTTCAATGTATTGTTATCAGTCAATATAAATTTGTTTGCATTGAGGAATACCTGTAATATTGTTACTTGTCATGGTACAAGTTGTGAGTGAGAGTTACTCCATCCAAGCTCTCAATTAAAATCAAGATGAAAGCAAGTCGAAATGTAAATGAAGAATATATAATATAAATGGAGAAATAAAAATCCTGATTGTTAGTTTCTGAAAGCAAGGTTCAGCAGTAAAAATGTAAAGATCTTGTTTTTAATGATCTGTTTCTATAGTGACAAAGATGAATCGTGTCAATATCAATCAGTTAGGAACTGAAATTTCCAGAGAATTGTTTGCATATATATTACCTATCTAAGTAGAAAGATTGTCATAATCAATAGTCAACTTCACACACCAAAGTATACACAAAGAAAAAGGTTAAGTACCCCCTGATATTTGTGATGATATCTTTTCGAGAATATTTTAAATAGTTAAACAAGGTTCATTTACAAGAAGAGTAATGTTTGTGCGATACGTTCCAACCAGTGATGCGTGACAGTCGCGCCTACACAAACATGGCACGAAGACGATTGTCAGTCGATCTCAGAAATCAAATTATTGGTATGCACTCTGCAGGAATGTCCTTTAAGGCGATAGGACGAAATTGAGGCGAAATGGTCGTGTGGTAAGCTGTTGGTACAGTCAATGCTGGCGATAGTTGCCTTACTCGGAGGGTGTGTGTTGAATCCCACATGGGACTCGGCCCGAAAAAAGTACAAGAATTTGTACTTTTGAAGGTAGTGTTATCCCAAATATAACCATGTTATATTCTACCAGATACTTATTAAACATGTACACTAGGGTCTACAAAGAACATTTAGAAGTGACAATACCAATGCGAATGTGTTTTGTTTCACTTGCAGCTCCATACTTTTGTGGACATTGTTTCATGGTAAAACAGTACCTGTGTAAACATGACCTCATCGCTATTAAATAATGATAACAGCTACATATTGTTGCGTTTCTGTCTTACAGATGGCTCTTCTATCTGGAAAAAAAACAATACTCTCAGACTAATTCAGGAGATGCTTAACTTTTTTCTTTGTGTATATTTCCTTGTCAGCTGATCAGCGGTTACGACAAGGGGGGCGTGGTCAACTGGCTGGACGGTCGGGGGGAGACGCCGCTCTATATGGCCTGCAAGAAGACCATACCAGAAGCTACCGATGTCCTGCTCCATATCGGTGCAGATCCCAAAGTGTCGGCCACGGAATGTCTGCCGGTCCATGCAGCCGTGGAGAGTGGAGACCTCAGGTTTGTAGTTATAAGAATGAAGTTGGACAGAAGTTAATTAGGGTCACTGAAATGCTTGCTCACCAAATATCATATCTACTATAAGTGACATGATCCAGTTTTCCTATTCAAAACTTCCTTTGGACTAGCAGTATACCCATCTTACGAGAGTGAGAAGTAAGGTTTGTGGTACCTGGATGAAAATTTATGCAATCCATGTCTGAATGGTATTATTATGATCATCTCCTTTTAAAAAAGCTGAAGACAGAAGATTAGAAGTTTGCCCAAAAGAGGAAACCTGCATCTGCTTATTGTGTAACATTGTTTCAATGGTACTTTTGAGATTTGAAAAATAACTTTCTGTTCTTTCAGATCACTTGAGCTGATATGTCATCGACACCCAGAACAGTTGAATGCCAAGGATCACAAGTTTGGAGGAACACCCTTACACTGGGCCAAGACTAAAGAGGTTAGTCACATCTTGGTTGTCTTTTAGCATGACATTAATTCTCTATTGACGCAAAGGGTATCATGTTAATGATGAACTGTAGGTAGTCATTATGTCATTAAGTTTTTATATTTTGGGTCCCTCCTCTTGGCTTTGATTACTGTCCTTCACTAGAAAGTTAGTGAGAGATATGAATGTTGGTGTCCTTGTCTAACTCTCCACAGACAGTGTTCTATGAAATAGACATTGACATGTATATGACAAGTAACGGCATCAATTGGTTATGATGTTCCTAATTGTTTTGACTGTACCTTGGGGTCATGAAATTAATTTATTGTTCACTTGTGTGAAAGTGGTAAATAAATTCAGTCATGATTGTACATATTCCTTGACATTGATGTGCATATCTGAACAAAATATTTCTTTGCCTTCAACTAAAATTGACAATTCATAAATAAAAAACGTCCTCCTTTGTTTAGACTATCCATTACCTTTCTGGATAATGTTAAATACTCCATTCCCACAAATCAAGTGGACAACCCATACATGCGAATTTTCACATTTGTTTAGACTATCCACTACCTGGCACTGGCTGGCTGTGATATGAACACGGTGAGTGAGTCGAGCGACACAGCGCTACACGTGATGATCTTCAAACAGAGGCTGGACTGTGTGATGGCTATGTTGTGTCACGGGGCGGACTGTAACATGGCTGACAAGAATGCAGAGACGCCTCTACACTGGGCAGTACAGGTGTGTTGTTTACTTATAATAGTGAATCACTTCAGCTGGTGAATACCAACGGTTTAAGGATCCAGTTTGCATGAGTCGATATTATGTTTTGTCCATTACACTAAAATAGTGCTGTACTAACTGTAACTGTACTAAATTTACAACTTGATAATACTGAGAAATATATAGGATAACAAATTCAAAGGACCCAAATAACAAATACTTTATCACTATACTGAGAGACAATGTCTTGTAATACTGCAGCAAGGTTTATCTCCCTTGCAATGCTCATTGTTTTTCTTTTCAAATGAATGTGCACAATTCTTGATGTTAATCTATAGTCACTGATGTATAACTTCCATAGATATGTTTCAACTTGCTTGTGTTTTTAATATGTATTAATAAGATATATGTAGAAACAGGAATATCCCATCAAAGTAACTTTCCATTTAACTTCTAAGTTCTTTGGTTATGCAGATAAGTCGTTATTAAACAAGACACAGATTGTGTAACGTGACAGTCAACTGAATAGCTATAAATTGAAACCTCAGCATGTCATTGTACCGCTGTTGACTTTACTGACATGTGATTAGTGCTCTGATGTCAACCCTCACAACTTCATTGTTGATTGAAATAGTTTGTCTATTTAGCCAAACAGATGGTGTTGAATTAGATTGAGATGTTTTCTATTTTCACAGAAAGACGATGTGGAGTTTGTGAGAACCTTTGTAGTGTTCGGAGCAAATGTCAACCTCAGGAACAGGAATCGTCATTCTCCCAGACATTTAGCATCTGTATCAAAGGGGAAAAATAGGTGAGTAAGTTTTTATCCTCTGGGTGAAACCACAGGGTTATTGTTGTTGCTCAGCCTGCCTGCCCGTCCGTCTGTTCGTCCCTAAAATGGTACCTCTGTTCTGAAATCAACTCCTCCCACAGTTTTGCATCAATCTTTCTGAAACTTTATACATATACATGTTTTGGATATACATCGGTGATACGAACGTTCTTTTTGGGGCCAATTGGATTAATATTTTTAGAGTTATGGCCCCTCGACTTAGAACGTTCAGCTTTCCGATTTCAGAATGACAGTACCTGTGTCCTAAAATCGATTCTTCAAACAGTTTTGGATCAATTTTTCTTAAACTTAAGTCAGTAATACGCATGTGTTTTTTTGGGACCAATCAAATTAAAATTTCAGAGTTGACTTTCAGACAGTTCTATTACCCCTTATGCAAAAAAAGATTGTTTAACCCCTGACCAGGGACCTCATCCTCTACTACCTGCACATCTCCGGCGCCAAGCGGTGTCTGAAGGATGTGAAAGGGTGTGTGGCCGGGTGTGTTGCGGAGGGGACGCACAATGGTACACCCGACCCTGTCATGAGAGGACTACTTAGAGTCGATAGTGTGGGTGAGTGTACCTAGCCCTTGTGTGCTCTGTTTATTGTCACATTATCATGTCTTGTGAGTATCACTACATAGGATGACTCTGCCCTCTTCCTTAGAACAGTGATGCTGCTAAATATTGAATGGCTGAAACATTGATCATGCACCACTGAACACAAAGTAACTGTAAAAGTTCAGCTGTGCCAAGTTGTTAACCATAGGGTTGATATACTTTTACTTTATCATTTATATTTTAAAAAGAGCTTTTTTTCTCTGCAGCCTTGTTTGATGAGATGCTATCAGCCCATGTGCCTACGGACGCGACACTGGAGCACAAGACAGGGTCGGTGTTGGACATGGTTGACGCTCCCTCTCATATAGGGGACAGGGTGGGTTACTTGCTCAGTAAAAATTGCAATATATTGCAACATTTGAACTGTTTTTAGTCATTTTTCACCCATACAGCATTTCCTACACCAGTTCCATAAATTCATCTTTCCCAAAACTGTGATTCATTGTTTTGAAGGAACAACATAAATGTTTTCACCAATCAATTAAAAGACTACCTTTCCTATTTTTGATGGTCTGTATTTCTGATGGTGCTTTCCTTTACTGCAAAATTCTACTGGCATGTATCTGAGACCTTAACCCCGCTTGCACAAAGTCCTGTTAAACTAAGGGTATCCTCAGCCCTTAACACTGAATCATGATAACCTTAGCATAGGAGGGCTTTGTGTATTCATTTGCCATAAAACTGTCTAGACTAATTGTAACTCATTGTATTCACTAATGCTCAAGATTACTCTAGTCTTTCTGCATCTGGGTCATCTATTTCTATATATAACATAAACATAAATATCTAACAATATTGTCTTCCTAAAAAAAGGTGTTTGTGTATAAAGGGAGATTAGTATAACTGGATATCTAGTTCAGTTACAACAGTGATGTTGCTGTACATCAGGTGCTGTGTCTAGACGGAGGGGGGATCCGAGGGCTCGTGTTGATACAGATGTTGATGGAGATCGAGGCAGCGACGGGTCGACCAATCAACGAGTGTTTTGACTGGGTTGGCGGCACCAGTACAGGTGGCATTCTTGCTCTGGGTATTGCAAGAGGTAAGGTCATAAACTGTTGTCTTATTTATTGATGATATTTGGTCTCGTAAGTAGTATTGATAAATCATTTTATTATATGATGAGTGAAATAAAATGTCTATCAAACTACAGTGAAAATAACTTATATTTTCACTGCGACCGGTGACTGATATCATTTGACGTCATAAAACAATGGTCTCACGCAGCGAATTGGCTTATGACGTCACAGTGTTACTGTGGTGACGGGGTGTTCCTAGCGGTCTATCCGCCTGAAAACGACCCTTTTAGGATGTAATTACAATGGTAACATCATATAATAAATAGAATATCCGTCAATTCTTGACAAATACCAATACAAATACTCGTGGCTGCACCATTAGTGAAAATATAACCTTTCTACCTCACTCGATGAGATAAACATGGTATTTGTCAAGAAAAGACAGATATCCTCTATCTATCAAGATTCCTTGACACCCTTTTTCTTTCAGTACTTATGTGAGTCTTAGGATACTTTTAGGATGTTTGGCTTATGTGGTTTATAAGTGGCTAGAACTGATTCGTACTGTGATAGGCAGAACTGCTATTCATCAGTTTATGACATTGTTAGTGCTTAGAGAGCTTTGAAAAATCCGAATCACTGGTTCAGTTATGGATCTCATTTAATAATTCAAGTTTTCATTTATTGATTCTTGGTTTAATACAACAAAAGTTCTTATTTTGAACCAATAATCAAAATCGTTACAAATATAATTTTAGTTATGTTGTTTACTTATTATTTACTCATCTCTGTTGTAGGGTTCTCCCTGCAGTATCTAAAGGGTATTTACTTCCGATTGAAAGATGAAGTATTCCAAGGGAAGAGACCTTACTCTTCTGAGCCGTTTGAAGCCATGCTGAAACGAGAGTTTGGAGAGACAGCGGTTATGACAGATATCAAACATCCAAAGTATGTTGTGATTTTGGTAGTGAAATAAAAATGAATATTTGAAATCTGCTTCAAAATGTTCATTGAGTTTTCATCGAAATATCATTCTAAGTAATAATTTTCAAATGAGCTGTTTTGTCATGTGTAAATGGCATGAATTCACAAACAAAAAACATCCTTATAAGTTGGTCCTCACAAAACTACCATTCAAGCAAAAATGAGTCTCATTTAACATGTCCCTCCATAAGCTAAACTTGAAATGGGAAGTTAAAAAATTGAAAAAGAAATATTGTCATCCTATGTCACTGCCAAAATTTCATTTCTGTGTTACTCGGTTAAATAAAATGGTGTATAACAAGAACTGACGAAGTATGTTTGATATGTCTCATCTTAGAGCTATAGTGACGACAGTGCTAGCGGACAGATATCCGGCTGAACTTCACATGTTTCGCTCTTACAAGAAACCACTACGGATGCCGCGTTCGGACATGGAAAGTGAACTCAAATTGTTGGAAGTCAAGGAACCCGAAGGTGAATGTTGCATGACAGACAGACATTGGTGCCTTATCTATTTGTAAGAACTTAGACTACAGGTCTGACAAATTTTAGTTTAACTCCTCTCTTTAGTAATGATTTTGCAAAGTTATATTTCGTAATGTTTTCATGACAAACTTTGTCAAATTCTAGTTTCTAGTCTTTTCAAAAATGTTTTTTCATGACAAATTCTAGTTACAAGTTGTTTCATTAAAGAGTTTGTAGTTTCATGCATATCTCAAAACCTTTTATGATGAAATTTTCCAGTATGTATTACCAAGAGTTGCAATGTTCCTTTCGCGGTGTCCCATCATTTTGGTCAAATGTGATTTTCATTGGGGACCAGTGAAATATATCCACCTAGGATGTCTTTTCAAAATTCATAAATAATGGTTTAAAGTTCTTCTTTTTTTTTAATTGTTATCACACCACAGATCAGTTCATCTGGGAAGCGGCGAGATGTAGCGGGGCGGCTCCGACATATTTCCGGGCTTACGGCAAGTACCTGGACGGAGGACTGATATCCAACAACCCCACACTGGACGTGCTCACAGAGATACACGAGTACAATCTTGGTCTCAAACAAAATGTATGTATACAGATTAACATTTGTAAAATTATTTTTTGTGTCATATATTTCAACAATATACGTATAAGTCAGAAGTTCATATCAGATCTGGTTTCTCATAAAAGATTCAATTTACTTTCCGAGAATGCAATCAGAGGATACATTTGCATCACGGTCAATGCCATCCTCGATAATCCAGCGCTATTGTTCCGATAAATCTACACACAAGCGCTGGAAAACAGTAAGGGTAATTATCCTTAACCTAGTTACCTCCCTTCGCAATGACTCAGCGAAACGCTTGCTTTCTAACAACCAATGAGATCACTTGAAATCAAGGGTGAAATAACAAGCACTCTCGTGTCAGGATCTTGGCTTTCGCAGTAGCACAGGGATTTTAATCATTTACGTCCACCCGTTTCGATGGACATGAATACACCCTTCTCACGTACAGACTTCTTAAAACTTTCTTTTGAGTTTCTGTCAGGTTTTCTACGCTGAATTTGTTACAAATTTTATCGTAATCGAGTGAGTGTGCCATGTTTGTTTCTATAAACAACGGTAGTGATGCGTTTTGATTGGTCGAGTTGTTTACGCAGATAGTGTCTGCGTTTCGTTTCTGATTGGATAACATGGACCCAAGGGAGGTAACTAGGTTAGGGATAAATACCCTTACTGTTTTCCAGCGCTTGTGTGTAGATTTATCGGAACAATAGCGCTGGATTATCGAGGATGGGTCAATGCTATCACACACTTCTCACAAAGTCATAAACCCTTATTACATAAGAAGTAGATTTCTGAAGTCGTCTATGTCTGGCCACAATAACATCATGATAGTAAAGGAATTACCGGTAATACAACCATCGAACAATAGAATTTATTTTTCTTATTAAAATTAAATTTATTTCTTTCAAGTCCCTTAAAACATTTTTCAAGACAGAGTTTCTTGATACAATTGTAATTTTGTTAATAAATGCCCTGATGTTTCTGCACTCATTTCATGTGTCCACAGAATCAAGGTCACCTGGTGCGCCCTCTAGGCTGTGTTGTCTCCCTTGGCACTGGACGCATACCAAAGAACGCTGTACAAAATGTTGATGTCTTCCGGCCAGAGGGTATATTCGATGCTGCTAAAGCTGTGATGGGTATGTCGTCGCTAGGCAACCTGATAATTGATCAGGTGAGGAAATTGGTCTGGAATCAGTTTGAAGCTGATATTAAAGTTTGGGAATCCATATGCACAAATGTTCAAATGTGAAACGTGTAACATACTGTTAATGATATCCTTGACATCCAGTTCATTTAAAAAACGAATTTGTGAAATATTACCTGTAATGCTGGTATTTCTAAGAATTTCTAGAGGAAATTGAACATTAAAATAGTCCAAATCAACTATATGGTGGCACTTGTTTCTCTCCACATCTCCCATTTTTTTCCCATTTCTCCAATACTTGCCTTTGTGATGTTGAAAACTTTGAAACCACTGTGAAAACCGCAAATAAAATCACCAACTTAATTATATATTTATCTGCAGGCCACTGTGTCCGAGGGTCGACCAGTTGACCGGTCTAGAGCCTGGTGCAGTATGATCAACGTCCCGTTCTACCGGTACAGCCCACAACTCTCAGAGGATCTTCCACTAGATTGTCATGACAACGCTAAACTCATTAACATGATGTGGGAATCTCACTGTTATATGGTCGCTAACCGACATCGCATAGAGGAGCTAGCGACGATGCTCAATGTATAAATCACTGAAAAGCCTTGTGGGTCTGTTTAAAAAATCTGGAGAGTAGCATACACTCTAACCGTAGTGGTAATGAACTAGGGAGACTGTCAACATTATTTAAAAGCCATTAGAAGTCATGTTGTTAAGAATGTAACCCAGAATGAACATTAAGCTGCGGAATCAAATAGTGTCAAACCTTTCTGGGTGACCTTTTTACAGGAATTAAGCTCGTTAACAAAGGTAATAAATCTGCCCACTTGCTAAAGAAAGGCTATCCCAGAATAGTTTGAGATGCTCAAGTTAAGGGTTAATGTTAAGTTTAAGTTATTGAGAACTTGTATCATACTCAGGGAACTGAGAATGAAAAAATGAATTACCTTTTTCCCTGTACTAGGACAATAGACAGAGCAGTCATCGTGGTCTGCATTAGTGTGTGATACAAGTATTGATTAGTATTATATTTATTACTGGACCATCAAAGACAAATGAAAAGAGTGGATGTGAAAAAGACATTTAGCAAAGGTTACAAATGTTGTGGTACCCAAGTATAATGAAGGGTGTTATAGTCCTAAACAATGCAAAATGTAAATCATTGTATTTCTTCGATAGGATTTTCTACACAAAAATATTTGTGTTGAAGGTCAAATTTTCAAAATGAAAACTATGTAATACCTGGTTTAATTCACAATGTTACTGTTTTATAACTTACAATTGAGCCTTAAAAATGTGTATATCATGTCCATAGATGTTTATTTACATAATTGATCAAAGTGAGGAACTGTAAGAATCTCATGAGGAAGATGAGTAGCATGAGACTTATATACATATAACTTAATTTTACTCATTGTAATGACTTTTGATAGGTGAACAAGCTGTGTAGCTTATATTAACACCGCTCCCATGAGCCTTATCAACAAGAGAGTATTGATATAAGTTGAATCCTCACCCCAGTATCTACCTTTGCTGAAGATTTATGGTATAAATATATTGTACCTGTATCATAGGATCCTTCTGAATTACCTTGCTTCCAGTACAAGATGTGATGTTTTAATCCTCTTTCAGTAGATGCTATATGAATGTTATTTTTTTATTTAATTGTACATGGAATTAATCATGAATAAGTGTGATTGTAATTATTTCTGCATCGAAAAATCCTGGTGGGATTTTATCTGTGCCATCTTGATCTAAATATACCATTGTATTGATCCATACAAGTGATGACAAAGAGATTTTGACATGTTGTAACTTGACCATTGTTGTCTTCATTTACATGTTTACACTCCAACAGTCACATGTACGGGTAACAAGGAAAGACACTTAATGTTGTGTTCTGAAACAATTCCAAAGATTATGCAAAACCAAGGTGTAGAATTCACACATCATATGTGCTGTCATATTAGAATGGAACCATAACATGTATAGTTATTTTAGAAAGTGTCTGGTATGTGTTTTTGTTTGTTTGTTTGTTTGTTCATGTGATGTTTTGCAAACTTAATCTGATTTTGATTTCACTGTTACAAAGTCATTAAGCTTACACTTTAGGTCAAGAGTTCTTTCAAAATACCGATATTTCAGTCACATGGAAAGGGGGCTGATTCTCAACTATACTTTATTACCCCTGCAGAACGAACTTTGAATTTTAATGCTATATGTTGCCATGTCTATGTTCTTATTTTGATGATTCATCATCATCATATGGACTCACAGGACGAATGTTCTCAAGTAGTGTATCATTTGTGTTTGTACTGAAAATATATGATTGATATAACCACACTTGTCATTCTCTCCCCACAGAGGCTACTCAAGTTGTACTGTAACAGATAATGTGGGAAGAAATTATTCTCGGAGAGAGAATGAGAATGCACTTAGTATCCCTTTTAGGAACAATGATATCATATGTGTTTTCAGTTTGCATAAGCAAGAATATATTTTGTAAATGAAGTCTTTTGTCGTGACAAATCTTTTCTACCCATTGTTTTTAGATAACTGTTTTGTGTTTTATGTAATCAATCTGTGATACTCTTTTATCATGACTTAAAACCATCTAATATGTTATTTGTATACTAAGTTTCAATTTATGTTTGAACTAGACAAAGCTGATACTGTTCACATGCTTGTATCATGGCTTGTAGCATATAGAGGAGGGTATTTTATTTATCTTGAGGGATTTTTGTTGTACAGAAGAATGTAATGTTAGCACTCTTCACTTGATTTGACAGTGTATTCACTTTCAGTAAAACTGTCGCATTCCTAGAAGTGATGAAATTGTTACCTGAAGCTTGTTTGTAAATAATGATTTTGTTGATCTATATATTGACGTGAGATGCAATATGATAGCTATAGTGCTGTGAAATATCTTCCTTGATGTGTATATTTGATTTCCTGATAGCCAGTTTGTTACAAATTGTTTGTTATTATAGATAGACACATATGATAAATTTGTAAATATTGTTCAGAATGGCAATAGGCTATATCATCAATTGAGACATTCATACAAATTTCCTAAATGAAAGCAAACAGTCGAGTTAAATTTGTTGGTTACAAACTTTTCCTGAATGTGAAAGAACAGAATGAAAAGTCAGTCTCTCTCTGAATATTGCTAAACATGTCATCCAGTGGCTTGTTTTACTATTTACTATGCCCTGGAGTTACAACTGTATATTTCATTTCATATGCTAATTATAAAATTTGCTATAACATAACCCAATCAGAAGCTGAAAAATATCTCATTTGTGCACCATATTTAGAAAGGAATTGAATGGACTCATGTTTATAGTATACTGGTAGCATAGTTTAAAAACCGGCATCAAAACAGCTGTGTGGGGTTTTTATGCCCCCGAATCGGAGATTCCTGGGGTGTATTGTTTTTCACCTGTTGATCAGTTTGTCCAACAATCTGTAACTTTGGCCATAACTTTTGATTGGTCAGTGATAGGCTATTGATACTTGACATGTATATCCTTTGTAATGAGACCTTTCAGATGAGGACAAACATCAAACCTTGTGACTTTGATCTTGGTCATAACTTAAAGTTATTGAAATAACCTTCAATATTTAACCTGACCATTCACATAAAAAAGTACTTGTTGGTTATCTTTGACTCATGATTGTAATAATAATTTAGAGAATGATCATGAAAACAAGATTCAAAATTGTTTAAAATTTTGGATATGAGGTAAAATAGTTTTAATTTAAAATTCACGAGGTTTAACGGAGGGCAGCGCGTATGGCAGCTGCGAGGTATAACGGAGGGCAGCGCGTATGGCAGCTGCGAGGTATAACGGAGGGCAGCGCGTATGGCAGCTGCGAGGTATAACGAAGGGCAGCGCGTATGGCAGCTGCAAGGTATAACGGAGGGCAGCGCGTATGGCAGCTGCGAGGGATAACTGGAGGGCAGCGCGTATGGCAGCTGCGATGGTTAAAAAGGGGGCAGCGCGTATGGCAGCTGCAATTACTAAAAGGGGGCAGCGCGTATGGCAGCTGCGAGGTACTAACCGGAGGGAAACAGCGCGTATGGCAGCTGTAATGTAAATAGTGAGGGAAAGCATGGGAACTGTAGGCATGATGGGTATGGAAATAGTAAGTTTTATGATTATGGTGATGAAGGGGATGGTGGGTGGGAACAAGCGAGTGATTATGAAATGAGCATAAACAGGCAGATGTATATGCGCAGGTGCTTAAATAGCTAATGAAAGTGACGTACTTCCGGTAGACGGAAGTGAATGAAGTTACATAAAAACGAATAAAAAGTAAAGAAAAATAGTAATAAGTTATAGTTGTTGCACAAACTATAATTATAAAATTCTCATTTTGTGCAACAACAACATAAGGCATGGATATATAATAAAATATTTAATACATGAATTTTGGCAGAAATACATATGAAAATACATATTTGGGGGCTGGCTCGGATTGAGAAATTATTGAGAAAGGATTATATGAAACTCTTTGGGTTATACAAAAGTGATAATGGCATGTGCCTTGGGGGACAGAAGATATTTGTATAGAATAGCTGAATGCCCAAAACGAGGTTTTTGAGGTAGAAAATACCGAGAGCCCCCAAGGTATGTGTGAAAAGTAAGTAAGTTGGAAATGTTGGTTGCTTAATATTTTTTTTTCTTTAATTTTTTGGCTTAATATTTTAATAATATGATTTAGTTTACAGGGAGAAGAGGAAACTGGAGAGTGCAGATAACTGCTTACAAGAAATGGCGAGAAATGTACATTAGAAATAAATAAAGCTAGGATAAGGAAAATAAAAATAAATAAAAAAAATAAAACATGAAAATAGAGCTGGGAATTGCAAATACAGATATGTAGTAATAAATATGAAAATGATACTTGTGAATAAACTGAATGATTTAGAAGTAGGAAAACATGAAGCTAATGATAATACAACAGGTCAAGTATATATGCACAGGAGAAGGTGTAGAAAATACAACGCTACACGCACAAGGAGAGTTGAGCTTGTCGCAAGACAGTTTCTGGTGTACGAATGTATCTAGTAAAACAGTCTGACTGCCATCGTCCAAGAGTTTTGATCAAATGATCTTCTAGGCGAGCTTTAGCTGCTGAGGTAGCGGCTCCAATGCGGAAGGAGTGGCCTGAATATAGCGCAGAGTTCAGACCGATTTGCTTTAGCACCACACTCAAATCTTTCAGGAACATGGTTCTGCTGATAGCAGTATTAGCAGCATTAACAAACAGGGGATCGGACTGGGACGCTCCGCACAAGCGTCGTGTACGTAGAAGGTTATGCATACACATCACAGGACACACCACCTTGTCAGTGGCAAACAAGGAAACATTGACTCCTTGACGAAAAGGATCTGTTTTAGAGGCTTTGAGGGTCACAATGCATCTACGCCTCTGTAGATCCACTGACACATCACGTAAACACAGGTTCAGTGCGGGATTGAACGATGAACCACAGGTTATCTCCCCACACCTGAGGAATCCAAAGAATGCCACCACACACATACACTCCAACACTAGATCATTGAAAATATTGAACACCCCAGACCTCAATCTGGTCACTATATCGCAAAGAATGCTGTAGGTAATTGGAAGTCTTGTCTTCTTGCTCACACACTTAATACGTTTATATCCACGGAGTAGGGTTTGTAATCTATTCATGGAACCAAGGTGGATATTGTCGAATAGTGTGGGAACTCCTGCTTCAAGATAGGTAAAGCGAATTCCCGCGAGGTAGGTTTTAACGGTGTCGTGCTGCAACGTGAGGTGTGAAAAGCAGTGAGCTATGAAATACTCCAGCAGGATTTCACTCACTGGTGGGAGGCTTGCTGTATACAAGTTTGTGTACAGGTTGAATAACAGTAGGAACTGCAGGTACTTGTTATAGCCTGTTGCATAGGTAACTCTTGTAGTAGAACTGATGGCTGCTGTCCATAGCCGTTGAAGATTCTGATTTAGTTCCACATGATGTAGCAGCTGTTGGGGCACGGTGTTGGATTCGGGGCGGCGGCTGGAGCCAGGCGGCGAAACCGGGTCATCTGGAATCGTGAAAGAGAGTCAGCAATCTCATTTGTAGCACCTGGCACATGTCTAGCTCTAACTAAGAAGTTACCGATAGCACACTTCCATGTTAAGGTACGAACAAGTGACATAATGTGAGGACACTTAGAACGACCTCTGTTTATAATACTGACTGTAGCTTCATTGTCACAGAAAAAGGTAACACGCTTCTTGCACCACTGGTCCCCCCACAACACAGTAGCAACTACTATAGGGTAAAGCTCTAGGAAAGCTGTGGATGGTTTAGCTGGCAAGATATCTTGTACGTCTTCCCACTTTTGTGCAAACCAGTGATTTAGGAAAAACCCTCCATGACCAATAGAAGTCGAAGCGTCCGTAAACAGTTGGATCTGTGGGGCAAGGGTTAGGTGTTCATCGTGGAAGAAAGAAATGCCGTTCCACTCATGAAGAAACATTCTCCATAGGTTCAATTCTGTGCGACAGGACGAGGACAGGGTAACATGGTGATGGAGTTCAGTGACTGTTGTTGATAACTGGATGAGATAAGAGACGAAGGAGCGTCCTGGTAGTACCACTCTACTGGCATAATTAAGGTGTCCCAATAAAGATAGTAGGTCCCTCTTGGTACATTTCCTCCTTCCACTGAATGAAGAGAGGATCTCACGTAAACGCTGGAGCTTATCCAAAGGGAGACTAGCCGTCATACTGAGTGAGTTCAATACGATTCCGAGATATTCAATTTCAGTCACTGGACCCACCGATTTGTGGGTAGCTAGAGGAATGTTTAATTGCTTGAAAAGGTGGACTAGGGTATGCATAGTTTGATGAGCGTCATGACCTGGGTGATCAACAGTCAAAAAATCATCAAGTAGGTGTAGAATAAAGTCCACATTACACTTATGCTTCAAGATCCAACAAATAGCTTGTGACAAGGTATCAAATATCACTGGGCTGGATCTGCAGCCGAAAGCCAATCTGGTGTAGAAATAGTACCTATTGTCCCATTTGAAGCCGAAAAAGGGCCAAGCCTGTGGTGAGAGTGGGATTTGTTTGAAGGCATCGCTGATGTCCACTTTGCACATCCAGGCGGCTTGTCCTACGGCTTTAATTCTTGAAACAGCTTGGTCGATAGTAACGTAATGCATGGAACAAGAGTCTTTATCTATCAAGTCGTTGATGCTAGGTACCTGAGACTGGTGAGGGGCTGATAAGTCCAGTATTAGGCGTTTCTTGAGGCTGTATTTCCCAATTGCCAAACCGAGCGGGCTGATTCTGTACACAGGAAAAGGAGAATGAGGGAACGGTCCAATCACATAGCCTTTAGTTAGCTCCTTCTCAACAAGCTCTGTCACTGCAGCAGATTGTAGCCTCGCACTTAGGTTATTTGAGCATTCATGTGATGCAGTAGGGATGGGATGCACTTTGGGGTCAAAGCCATTGATGATGCCCTGGAGGAGGTAATTAACGAAGACAGAATCAGGGTGTCCAGACAGATGCTGTTGTAAGGATAACACGTCAATAGGTGAAAGCTTGAGAGGTTCAGATGGGGTGTTGGGCAGCAGTCATTCATTTTGCTTCTGACGACATTGACGGAGACCATGACGAGAATCCTTACATCGTGTGCAAACGTGGGCATATGTGCACTGGTAACGCCGGCAGCCTGCGTCATTGAAGTTATTACAAATTTCACGATTGTCAAATCGAACCCTGTCTCTGCCTCTTATGTCTCTACCCTTTACGTCAGTACCAAACATCCTGTTTTTTGGAGGCTGTAGGGAATCAGCATTTGGACACATGTCAGTGGCATGGGTAACACTGTGGCATCTCTCACATGTCCTAGCCCTTTTTCCTGAGGTGACTAAGGTCCACAGATTAGTGTCCCTGATGCCCCAGTTGACAGGAACACCTTTCTCAGCATAAGCAGCCACTCTAGAGGCGAAGAGTTTGTGGTAATCATAATGGGAGCTCCCCCCATAGTATCTGAAAAGCATTATGCATGTTTGCTGGTGGAGATCAAGTTGACGTAGTTTGATAACATCATCGCCACACAAGATACGTTTGTAAGTATCAAAAGCCTCAAGAAATTCCGGAAGAGACAGTGATCTGTTTGTCCTAACATCCTCCCTTAGAAACAAGGTACTGCCGTTAATATCGATGGAGCGTGTCTCTCCCAACTCTTGATTTGGCAGGAGCAGGACAGCCAAATTCACGTATTTTCCTTCTTTAATTTTCCTAACTACGGCTGGGGGAACAGTGTCAATGTGAGGTAATGAATCAGAGGCAATACCTGCGAGGGGGAAGTCTGTTGATGAGTGTTGTGTCTCTGGTGACTGGAAAGAGTGGCTGTCCTGTCCTCGACGATCGACGAGCTCTCTTAGCTGTGCCAGTTCACGCCTGAGTGATACAATGGTGTTGCCGGAAGTTGCCTCGTTTTCATTACTGGAGGGGGCACCAGTGGGCCTGTCCAAGAAACTATCTTGTCTTACTCTGGCTGCTGCTAGCTCTGGCAAGATAGGCAGGGACACGGGATTTACATCCATAGGGGCACTTGGTTGAACGTCTTGTGCGTGGTCCTCAAACAGAGTCGAGCGAGAGTGGAGTTGAGTCGGGGTGATACCCTCGAAAACTTCCGATGACGTCACGGTGCTGGATGACTGACTTTGGCGAGGCTCACTGTGTTGAACAGGCCTGTTCTCCTCATAAAGTTGCCAAAGTGTTGCACGAGTCCAGGATTGAGGAACTCTGAAACCCATCTCCCGTAATTTTTGCCGTAGATCGGTGCCTGTGAGCCGCTCTGGGGGATATGTCACCTGGGTGATGGTGGCATGATGGCCGTCCCGCTGGGTAGTACGACCCGTAGAATTTTTTGATTTAGTGGCAGAACGGGTACGTCCAAGGGATTTATGGCGCGTCGCCATGTCGTATAGATGAACCACTGACGTAATATGAGTTAGAAATACGTCGATGGCACGGAGAAGGTAAATGCCAGTACGGATGTCTTTTAGATTAAGAACAAGCGAGTGATTATGAAATGAGCATAAACAGGCAGATGTATATGCGCAGGTGCTTAAATAGCTAATGAAAGTGACGTACTTCCGGTAGACGGAAGTGAATGAAGTTACATAAAAACGAATAAAAAGTAAAGAAAAATAGTAATAAGTTATAGTTGTTGCACAAACTATAATTATAAAATTCTCATTATTACAGTTTTTGTCAATTGATTTGATTCACATACAACAGTGCTGAATAGAGGTATAGTTGTTTTATATTAGATTCACATCAAATATCATTTTTTTAAATCCAAAGTCAAAGAATGAATTCCTGATATATCAGAAATAGACGATTGTGCTCGCCTCGGTCTAGCTCCCCTATCTCCTCTGTTACCGAAAGGAGGCTTACCGGAGAAAGTCACGGCGAGTATTACATCTTCTTTATCAGAAACTATGAGGCAGGATTGCAATACCATCAATAATTTCATTACACAGGTGTTAGATCTAGAATAAACTTTAATTGTGACAGTGGCTGTGACAGACACAAATCAAAATCCATGTCAACCACTTTATTGTGATATTGAAGCACAATAAATTTCTTTCTTTATTATTGTGTTATTATTTGTATTAGTCTTCAGAGCAAACATTGTGTTATGTTCTGGAAAGTCTTATAAATGTGCAGGGGTCTAAACTAACCTCATGACAGGATTAGCCTCAGGATTAGCCTTTCTAAGTTCATTTCTCAAAGTTCTAGTCCAAACGAAATACATCTACATAATCCTATTGTCTTTGAGGCACTTACATCTTGTCCTTCACGCTAGTGAACAGTGCATATTATGTCATAGCACAATATTGGAATTGAACGAATGGGCTAGAGCTACAGTGAACACTGCACAGGCGGATACAGAGATTTTGAAAGAGGGGTTCACCATGGAGGTCCATTAAATTTACATGTAAAACTTTTCTAACTCCCTGAACCCACCCCTCTGGATCTGCCACTGCCGTGATGTGTGTCAGGGACAGTTGTGTTCTTACGAGACTCCGACCGTCCCATTTATTGACACATATATCACAGCAACTTCAATACTCGGTTTCTTCTTCAACTAATCCCGCAATGTGACCTCTGTAGAGGAAGTCTGCTGGCATCAAGATTGAGTTAACATTTTACTTACAAAAAGCAGCTAATGGCTACCATGCTGCCGAAGCGGCATTAAACAATAACTCACTCACTCACTCTTACTCACAAAAAAATAATTTATTCATATTTATTCATTATTTAAATCATAGTTCTGTAGTCCTGAATTTCCGACATGAAGACTGTTCCCACAGGATATCCAACTTGTGGCACCACATGGCTTATGACCTTATTTATCTTGAGATCAACAGATATCTCCTTCAGGCATGCCTTTGTTTGAATCAAAACCATTGTATTCACAGATTAACATTGTTCCGACAAAGTTTCTGAAAGACCTTCGACTGAATCGCTCATGTCATTCTCATAAATGTTAGCAATATAACTGTAATGATATCTTAAAAAATCATAGACTCTTTCTGGATATCAAGCGAACTAATCTCTTCAACAATGGCTTGCACTGACTCAAAGGAACATCTCACAAAATGTTGGCCTCAAATCTCATTTCTTTGGTGGGTATGAAGTGACGAAGTTGGTTTCTCTTGATAACCTTCCACCTCCTGCCTGAAGGGTGAAATCTTGACAGATTTTCAAGACTTTTAACCCTAAACTGCAAAAATTGAGTTTGCTCAATTCAGCTCATGTCAAAGCTGCTCTTGCACATATTCAAGTACAACGCAGAAAAGTACTAAATCAAGCCCCGCACAACCACAATAGGTTCATGTGACATCTGAGATCATCCTTGATATCGAAACTTTCTTGCGTAACAAATATATGGCAGTAGTTCATGTATGGGTGATCACTGGAAACACCAATGTTCTGATATCACAAGAGGTTTTCCACACCCCTCAGCTCTTCTTTGCTGAGTGGACTGAGTCCGAACCCTTTCATATCCTCCTGCTTCTCCAGACTTCGCAGAGTGTTCACCTTCGGTTTCAGTTTCGTCCTGATGTCGGACAGCTCCTCATCCAGCTGGGTGTAATCTGGAACCAGAATCATGGGTCGCTTATATACACATCATGGTTTATAAACACTAACACCCTTCTAAGAGACCAATTTACAGGAACTGCAACTTCTTAACCAGGAAAATAATTCCATTTAGCATTATTTAGCTAAATGCTGTTATTGTTCGCTCAATGCATTTATACACTTTCTACACCTATTCTAATTACACATGTATTTACATATATTACTCACAACACAATAACTTCATTTCACAATAAACACGTGTTTATGTTTACAAACATTTAACTTGTGCATTCATCACATCCGTTTACGTGACGTCATCACAAAATCTAACACGTCATCCTCTTACGTCACATCTTTCATTCCTCCGCCATCTTATCTAACGTTCTTTCATTCTTCCTCCGTTTTCAATTTATCATATTTACTCATTTTGAATCTAAGAATAATGCCTCCTAAAAGGAAAGCGTACATCAATCATAAACTGGTAAGAAATCAGGCTAAGAAGCAAAACACGGCTAGCTCGTCAGCAAGACCATCACTTCCTCCAGTCGACACCGAAGAAGCCTCAGGTAATGTCTCACTCACTATTGATTCGGATTTGTTATTATCTCCTAACCCAAATGAAAATAATTCTCAATCTGTGATTCCGCCGGATAGTGACATGCATCGTGCACTAGCCTGGTTATCACAACTAGCATCACAGGGTAACTTCCCACCTCCCCCGTCGTCTGTAGGCCTACCCTCAAATATGGCGTCTGCTCAATCTCTCCCGGGTCAGGTACTTGCAGATCCCTTTGAACCAATAGGCTCACATGTGAAGGAACCCGTACGACAAAAAATATTCAATGGTGAGTATGTTGATTTTCGCAATTTGCTCCCAAATGATAACCAACCCCTCGATGACCATGTCCCGCTTAGACTTGTTTCAGATAGTACCGGTCAGGTATTGTTCAAGCCATTTGAATCAAATTCTTCGCGTCCACTGACCATCAGCGCTTTCCACATCTTCATGGGGATTTACGTCTGTAAACACGTGGACAGAGTGCAGGAATTACTTGCATATGCTGAAACAATCAGGGGTGCAGCATTCAAGCACGGGGCAGACGCATGGGCGACCTATGACTACCATTTTCGTCACAAAATGGCACGTGACCCAGCTAGGTCATGGGGTAAGATAGACAGTGATCTTTGGTTAAAGTGTATGTTGCCAGGTAAGAAAATACAATCACCAAATGTTAATTCACAATTTACAAAATCACAAAATGTTCATGATAATGTATGTTGGGATTTCAATCGTTCTCAGTGTACAAGATCCGTGTGCAAGTTCCCACACAGGTGTTCCAAGTGTCAGAGCTACAACCACGGGGCCCGCTCCTGTCAGTCGTCGCTTTTTCGTTCCCAACAAGCACCAGGAACAGCCCAGCAACATAGCAAGTACAGAAACACAAGTACAAACGGCACAGGTACACCTAAATCAACTGGCTCAGGTACCAATAAATCTTTCTAATATCTCCCCTTGGCTATCGCTGTATGATACTGTAAATACGTTGGATGCACAGTTGTTGTTTCAGGGGTTTTCTGGGGGCTTCAATCTGCAGTACACGGGGCCGACTGGACCAAGGTTCTCGCACAATCTCAAGTCGGTTACCCAACTTCCAGACGTGACAGCCAAAAAACTAAACAAAGAAATCCAACTGGGGAGAATATGCGGACCGTTTGATTCGCCGCCTTTTCCCGATTTGATCGTTTCACCGATAGGTTTGGTCGCAAAAAAAGTAAACAGCGAATCGGTGCCCACGGACGATCACTACCGGTTGATTCATCACTTGTCTCACCCAGAAGGTACGTCTATTAATGATTTTATCCCACAGGAACATTCGTCCGTGACATACACAAAATTTGACGAAGCTGTTGCCCTGGTACAGAAGTTGGGTAAAGGTGCAGAGCTTGCCAAATTTGATATCAAATCTGCATTTCGATTGATACCCGTCCGTCCTAATGATTTTCCCCTGTTGGGAATGTTCTTTCAAGGTAAATATTACTTTGACAAATGTTTACCATTTGGATGTTCTATCTCCTGTGCACTTTTCGAAAAGTTTAGCACATTCCTACAATGGTGTATTATCAACAAAACCTCCTCTCAATTTTTAATTCATTATCTTGATGATTTCTTGTTAGGGGGCTACCCTTTTACAAACACATGTTCAGATTTACTTAAACTTTCTATTGACATGTTTCAGGAGTTTGGTGTACCTATTGCAAATGACAAGACTGTTGGCCCCTCCACTGAGATCACATTTTTGGGACTGACAATTGACACTGTTGCTATGGAGGTGACGATACCGGCCGAGAAGATATCGGAGGTCACTCGGCAGATACAGGCAATTCTCTCCTCCAGTAGACGCAAAGTACGGGTAGTGGAAATACAGTCCCTGGCTGGTAGACTCCAGTTCATTACACGTGCTATCCCAGCGGGCAGAGCGTTCTGCAGACGCCTGTATGACACAATCAAGGGTCAGGTAAAACCGTATCATCGTGTCAGGATTACTAAGGGAGTGAAAGAAGATCTTAAAGTGTGGCAAACATTTCTCACCAATCATAACGGTACATCTGTGTTTCAGAACGAAGAATGGGTTATGTCAACGCAAATTGAGCTGTTCACTGACGCTGCCAGTTCGGGTGGTTTTGGAGTATACTTCCAAGGGAGATGGGCGTATGGTAAATGGCCTCGCGACTGGGTGAGGGCGGGCTACATGACAGACATGACTTTCCTGGAATTGTTTCCCGTCGTCGTAGCACTACGATTGTGGGCACCAAAGCTTACCAACAACAAGGTGATGTTTGTGTGTGACAATCAAGCTGTTGTTTCCATTATCAACAGGCAAACATCAAAGAATACAAAGGTTATGTCTCTCGTGCGTTTGCTGGTAATTTCATGTCTTGATCATAATATTCTTTTCCGCTCCAGGTACATTTCCACTCATGACAATGTTATAGCTGATGCAATTTCGAGGTTTCAGTGGGATCGTTTCCGCAAAGTAGCACCGCAAGCAGACGCAACAGCCACACCACTACCAGCGGACATCTGGGACATCTAAAGCTGGAGTCGGACCGTCTCCTGGACCTGTCACTGTCGAACAACACCTGGAGGACCTACCACACAGCGCTACAGTCTTTTAACGAGTTTAGAGTGTCACATGGTCTCCCGCCGACATGGCCGGCACCGCTTGATCATATCATGTATTACTTGTCAGCATTGTCTTTGCAGGGAAAATCCTCAAGTACGGCCAATGCCTACATCGCTGCGCTGGGTACCTGGCACAAGTGGCACGACATGCAAGACGCAACACAACATTTCCTGGTGCGGAAGACCCTCACAGGATTTAAAAGAGCAACTAGAAGGAAGGATAGTCGGCGGCCAATCACGGCAAATATCTTGTTATCAATTTCAAACATCCTTCATATAGTTTGCTCTTCTGTCTACGAGTGCAATCTATTCAAAGCAGCATATACACTGGCATTTTTTGGATTCTTCAGGATAAGTGAGTTGGTACCTACCTCCCTTTCTGATACGACGCATAGGTGACTCACTATTGATGATGTAAAGATAACAGGTAACCCGGCCGCCATGCATGTCACACTTCAATATTCTAAGACTGATCAAACAGGTAAAGGTATATCTATTCAAATAAAACCTATTCCATATTCTCCTTTATGCCCGGTCGCTAACATGCTAACCTATTTATCCTCTCGACCGACTGTTTCCCCATATCTTTTCTTACACTTTGATGGCAAACAATTAACAAGATTTCAGTTTCAGGCAGTACTACAGAAAGCCATTGGTCATCTCGGAATGGGGCAATCCAAATTCACTTCTCACTCTTTCAGAATCGGAGCTGCGACTACGGCGGCTATGAACGGCGTGGCTGCAGATACCATAAGGAGATTTGGCCGGTGGTCATCCGATTGTTATCTCCAATATATAAGAATATAAACCTCCAAATTATGTATTTATCAATTTATCATGATTGTTTCAGGCGCGTGGGTAGTAGGAGATAGCTACCTGGCGCGTGCGAGGCCAGAGCTGGCGGCCATCCTCGGCAGTGTGGGCCCGGTGAAGTGGCGTGTCAGGGGAGGCTGGTCATGGCGCCACTACAGGCCCGCGATAGACGACCTCATCGCCAACTCGGCCAGTCAGCCGAAACTGCTGTTGCTACACCTGGGCTCTAACAACCTGGGGGTGACCACCGGCCGGGAGCTGTTTGAGCAGATCAACGAGGATCTTCTCTACACGCGGCTCCGGCTCCCCCACACCAGGTTGCTGTGGTCGTCTATGCTACCGAGATGTTGTTGGCGTTTCGCCAGGAACATCAAACGTGTAGAACTGGCTCGCAAGAAACTAAATAGGAGAGTGGCCAACTTAATGAAATATATTAATGGGGAGGTCATTCGCCATGATCGCATATGTCTGACTGGACACCATTACATCACCGATGGCGTCCACCTTACAACCGTTGGGATGAACATTTTTTCTTATGACATTGAACGCGCCGTAAATCATTCATAAATAATCTTTTCAGGTTTTTCAGTGGCAAACATGGCGTGGTTTCCCTCCTTTGTTATCCCTTTCTTATATATTACCCACACAACACAACATTTTTATTTATTTATTTTATTATCGTTATTCGGTGTGTATGGCGCAGCACTTTCCGTGCTCGGTGGCAATTTTGGGGCGGACGCGGGGCCATTGCTCCCTCAATTCGCTCCCTCGCTGCTGCTGCTAGGCTGTCTATTTTCCGATAGAAGCCACTTCCAACCTTCGGGTGGTCAAAATAGCACAATAAAAATCGCCGCTACCTGTCTCGTCTGTTCAGGGTCCAACGGAGAGCAGGCTTACCCCTTCGCTTGGCCCAGCGTCCGCCTTCGCCTTACACACCTGGCCTTTGTATCCAACATTATTACTTTGTTATCTTTTTCTTATCATTCTGTTCTTAACGAGTCGGACAATAATTCCATTTAGCATTATTTAGCTAAATGCTGTTATTGTTCGCTCAATGCATTTATACACTTTCTACACCTATTCTAATTACACATGTATTTACATATATTACTCACAACACAATAACTTCATTTCACAATAAACACGTGTTTATGTTTACAAACATTTAACTTGTGCATTCATCACATCCGTTTACGTGACGTCATCACAAAATCTAACACGTCATCCTCTTACGTCACATCTTTCATTCCTCCGCCATCTTATCTAACGTTCTTTCATTCTTCCTCCGTTTTCAATTTATCATATTTACTCATTTTCCCGCCCACCCACCCTTGTTTGCCAAATATTTTTTATTCATATTAACTCTCCTTTTTAGTATTCCAAATTCAATCCGCCTCTCATACATTCCAAGCATATTAATTATTCTACTGTTCATTAATCTAATTTTATCCACAGCTTTATCCCATAGTGTATACATTCATACTAATTTGTAATAAATTACGTCAGGTGTTAATTTTGGGGCGGACGCGGGGCCATTGCTCCCTCAATTCGCTCCCTCGCTGCTGCTGCTAGGCTGTCTATTTTCCGATAGAAGCCACTTCCAACCTTCGGGTGGTCAAAATAGCACAATAAAAATCGCCGCTACCTGTCTCGTCTGTTCAGGGTCCAACGGAGAGCAGGCTTACCCCTTCGCTTGGCCCAGCGTCCGCCTTCGCCTTACACACCTGGCCTTTGTATCCAACATTATTACTTTGTTATCTTTTTCTTATCATTCTGTTCTTAACGAGTCGGACAATAATCCAAGATTGGTCAACAGTTAATGGTAGATGGCTGTGAAATAATAGTAATGGGTTAATTTCATGTATGTCCTCCTATTTAAGAATCTATATATTATCATTGGCTCATGATCAGGCTTTAAATAATGTATTATATAAGATAGAAAAACTAAATTTCTCCAGTACTTATAATCAACACTAGCCAAGGTATCTGCACAAGATTGAAGCTTTGTAGGGTTCTGTTCTGGAAAAAAGACTAAAAGCTAAGCTTTTCAGTTGTGATCCCTCATGGCCAAAGTCAAATCCAAAATTTTATAATCCCCATTGACCAAGAATCAAAACGCTAATATTACAACATTGTAGGGCTTTTAGTTCTTGAGAAGTAGTCAAAATAGCTGTTAAGGTGTGGCCATTATTAGGGGCCACACGGTTATCCAATTTACGGTGTATTATACCTGATGGCAATGAAGCTCTTGTTGATCCACAAAACATTGGCTATACCAACATCTATTTTGAAGATCATATAAAGATTGTGTAAGTTATTTTTGAATAGGTGCAATGATAGGTGTTAGGTTATCTGTCAGCAACTATATTGAAGACATTAATAAGTGGCTTATAAGCATGAGTAAAATTGTTACCTTTCTCCAGTAGATTAACAGCTTTCTTCTTTGGAAGTTTTATGAACATATTTCCAAAACACACCCAGGACTTCTGTGATTCTTTGTCTTTCTGCAATGCTCTGAAAAAAATAATTCACTTAAAATAAATGTTAGTGACAACTGAAATATTGCCGAATCTGTAATAGCCCACACTGCATAAATCTTATTTAAATTTATATATAAAATTATTAGGATTATAATTTCTGATAACTGTCAGTACATCCTACCTAACTGCCTCTCTTGTTTTATTTCTCTTCCTGTCCAAATCAATGATTTGTCTTCGATCTGCAAGAATTTCCTCAGCAACAACTTCCACCTTAGCCAACTGGCTCACCAAATCCGATTGCTCAGGCTGTGACATGACGTAAGAAGGTGCGCCTTCAAACTCTGAAATGTTTGTAAAAGTAAAAACTAAGTATTAATATATTGCATCTAATAAACGATAAGAATAACCCTTATCTTTCCTTACATTGAAATACTTGTTTTTGATTGGCAAACGGTTGTTACGTTTTTTCTTATGTACCCCGTCAGTCTCACGGTGTACAGATTTCATGTTCCCCGCTTATTTTCGTCGTATTTGCTGCTTGGTTTGGAAACAAATCTTAGTTGGCATTGCTTGCACACTCCATTTAATTAATATTAACTCATTTTAAGGCATTTGAAAGTTTGTAGTAATACATTATACGACTTTTAATATCTCAGTCAAGACGGATGACGCCATTTTGTTTAGCCTGAAGGCTTGGGCGACACTGTTACAAAGATGGTACATGAGACCGTATTACCCTCGTGAGAAGCATACAACTTATAATGGCAATTAGCACAAATATTTTGATATTTGATTTGATTTCATAGATAGTAAGTCTCAACATGCGATTGTCTACAACCAGGCTGAGACCACTGCGATCGTTTGTGCGTTGACTTGCAACCAGCTTGCAAACAGTGATACGGTTTGTGCGATCAAGTGTGACCAAATTACATTTGCAAGTCCAGAGCAACTTTAGTACAATCATGGCAACTCTTTGCACAACCACATTGAGACATATACAACCTCATCAAAACTTCTTATCGGCATAAAATTCATTCTCAGTTCATTCTCCTCCTTCAGAGGTTACTCCACACAATTCATCCATCATAACCTCTGTTTCATAGAGGCCATATGTCACTATTCTTGCATAATTCATTGACAGTGAAAGTTGTAACACTGGTAACATCCCCAATCTTTTTCCTATCAATCATCGTTTTACATCTGCTATCAAATTCTAGGCGAGAAAGTGCTTGATATGCAACAGAGGTAATGGTGGAAGAACTGAGTGGAGTAACATTTTTATCCGACAAGGTTGTCCTGTCCTGTCGCTATCAGGAATATAGTTATAGTAACTAACAAGATTTTATTAAAAATAGAGCCACTGGCTCTGTAGCTCATCAGGCTTTATATACATTAACGAATTCAAAATGTCAACTTCCAGGTGAGATGTACAACAAATAGGAAGCACTTTAAATGGAGAAGATACAAAAGGTCTTACTTATCTGACTTATCTTTGAGGCCAGAGATAAAATCCCCTACAAACAAAGACACACTTGAAGACTTAATCCATCACTGTTGTTTCCTTTAAATTACCTCCCTTTGAAGAGCACATAAAATCTCAAGATGGAAATAGCTTCTCAGGTTATGACCTCTGTGACCGGGAAGCGGTCTTTTCGTAGGTGAAACCAGTTCGTAGGAGTGACCTTTTCGTAGGTGAAACCGGTTCGTAGAAGGTCTTTTCGTAGGAGGATTATTTTTTTTAAATATATTATGTTTTATGATATTACTAAGTGTTTGATGTAATTGTTTTACTTTATTTTGTATAAATAGTGTCTTTTCACATTAACCACGAGTTTTTTTAAATAAATAATGATAAATTGTATTGTATATTTTATTTTGTAATGCTATATTTTGTATGCTTAATTTTGTAAATGTATACGATGGTTTTGCATTCATATATCAGTTGTCGCACTGGATCGCATGTTACCTTGGTCGAACATCTTTCTTACATACAACGCATAGAGCCATGGTTGAAGAAGAGTGACTCACTATTGTATTTTGCCAGTTTATATATCATAAGTGTTTGTATAGTTTGTGGATTAAAATAAATGAGTCTTCTCAGTTTAATCTTCTAGTCGTTGCTGATTAGTCATACTTACCAGATTACTTTATTAAAAACAACATTACAAAACAAATAATATATATTTAATACCAATCATGTTTAAATAAACCTCATCTCCCGCGGCGTATGTAAGGGATTCACTCGCTTTTTAATGCAATATAAATTGAGAGACGATCAGAAAAATAACAAATAAAGACTGCAAATCTTGTACATAATACAATTTAATAATCCTCCTACGAACCGACCGTTATATCCTCCTACGAACCGACCGTTTTGTACTCCTACGAACTGGTTCCTCCTACGAAAAGACCTACACCCCTGTGACCTATATTTGGGGTCCCAGGATCACAAAATCTACAATTTAGAATCCCCATTGGCCAAGGAGTCTGCACACAACTTTTCAGCTCTCTAGACCTTTTGAACTGGAGAAGAAGATGAAAATAGGTTTTTAAGCATGGGACCCCTGTGACCCCATTTGGGGTCACGGGGTCACGAAATCTACAATTTGTTGGCCAAGGAGTCTGCATACAACTTTTCAGCTCTCTTGACCTTTTGGAACTGGAGAAGAAGATGAAAATAGGTTTTTAAGGATGTGACCCCGGTGACCAGTAAATCAGTGACAATCAAACCCTTTAGCCAGTTAGACAGCTAGTAGTAGCAACATCCAGGCATTTTTACTAAGTCAACATGTATTTTTTTAAATATTTTTTTTCTCTTGTTTAAGGTGTATTTAGTGCATATGAATATTATGTGGAGCCCTGTATTTCACGTAATGAGTACTACAGCATCCGAAAAACAATGCTAAAACAGACAACATTTTCAGACTTTGGTGGAAACATAACCTCACTCAATCACACTTTTAATAATGAATTTATACATGAATAAATGTTTACAGAATGTTCTACTGACCTTCACCAACAAGAATAATATCAGAAAACAAAAAGGACTTACGGTGTATTGGAGTAAATGTAGTTAAAACAAAGGTACCCCAAGATAGAAATATCGATTAACTTTGGAAGACATCAGAAAAGTATGCATATTGTCTTAAATAATAGAAGAACACACTTTCAGGATAAAGAATGACATGATATATTTATTAATGGCTTTTGTTTATATCATTATCCACTATTAACGACATGTATCTTAAATGTACAGTTTACAGATACGCCAGATGGATCCAGAGTGGTACCCTTTGTCAACAAAAGCAAAGAAAACCTGAAAAATAGAAAGAATAGAGTCTAGAACAAGAATATTGTATTGAAGGAAGCTGTTGAAAACATATTTAAGAAGTATTATTAATACATACCGGTACTCAGAATCTGTCATGTTTAAACAAATAGAAATATTACTGAATTAAAACTATCGGTGAAATGTGTTCTTGTTATTTTTTCAAATGAATTATATAATAACTTATATATCATAACTTGATACAATTTAAAATATTACTCAACTTTAGTCAAATTTACTTTTCAAATTGTTATTTCATATTCAGAAGTATCAAAAAGGATGTATGAAAGCAGTGTAATAGCATGTCAATTACCTGTTTTTCCTGAAATCAAGTTTCATCTTGGAAAATTTTCGTCTTTCTTCCGCTTCTGAAAACTTACGTTGCCGATTACCAAAACAAGGTTAATAAGACTCTCCAAATTCAATCATCATGATATTTTAGATCAATTATTTTTATCACAGCAGCGCGTAACGTAGTAGGCCTGTCAGTGAGGTTACTAGTGACGCTCATCCACACGATTGCTTGCGCACGGCACCTAGCGGCCATGGATGTTGCTACAGCTAGGTCACTTTCACATCTTCAGTTTACTTTCAGCTGTTCAGTTTCAATATGTTCAAGGTAACTTTAGACTGAATTAGAACTTATAAAACGGGTATAAAACTATTGGCCAGGAACATAATGATCTAGCTTGAAATAATGGAAAATAAACGTTACTGACCATGGAAAACAGATCGATCACAGTAAACAAACCCACGTTTTCGCTGGAACCAAACCGGAAGTGTTGAGAAAATGAGAGTGACCTCCCTTTGATTGTTGCAGTCACCACGTGAAATCGAAAGATTGTTGGGTTTTATTTTGGTATGTTGACATTGTTGTGTTAATAAATAGTATATTTCCCATGTGTTAAATTTGAATTTGATTCATGATATTAAAAAGTATTTTTAGATGATGGTCTGTGTAAAAGGAAGTGAAATGTGCTGTGTTACAGTGTCCATCTTTTTTAGTCAACAAATTCTGAAAGTGTTTCCTATGAAATTGATTGTAGGTCGAAGATGAAAATACAGCACAATTATGCATAATTTATTTGTTACAGATCAACATGCTATTTTGTGTGTACATCGTCAGTAGGCATATAGGCTAATATCATTTGTTAAAAATATATTGTACAATCTTTTTGATTTTGTTTAATTGTAGTAATGATGATTCCCCCTGATGAAGGAGTGAGCATATATACTCAGAAAACTTGTTGTATTCCATTTCTAAATGACATAAAATATATAATCTTCTATTAAGGTATAATAAGCAATGGAGACTTCAATGCGGGAAGATGATGATGGAGATATCGAGAGTGATCATGGAGAAGATTCAGACGTTCCAGATGACATCGAGTTTATGTTGTACAGTCAGCTGCATTATGAACAAGTCGATGGGGAAGAGACGGCAATAGACACATCTCAGCCTTTACTTGAACCAAAGTCTAATGATAAAATGAGCACAAAGACTTCTACAATATCTAGTTCCATATCTGAACAAAGTTATGTTGATAAAAGGACTCAAAATACATCAAAGTCGAGCTATAAGTCTGCAAAAACGTTTAATGACAGAACTCCAAGTACGTCTACATCCAGTTTCAAATCTGAGCTAGAATCAAATGATAGTGCCCCTAGCACTTCAAAAAATCCATATACAAAATCTGTCAGTGACGTTTTGTTTGGAAATAAGGTTCCTTCTAATAAGAATTCAAGGAAAGATAGCAAGAGACTAAATGAAAGCTCAGACATGGCAAAAGGAAGTAAAAAGAGAAAAATCAACAGTCATGAATTGCAGAAAATTATTAGGGTTGACAGTACAAGTTCAAGTTCTGATGTTGAAATCGTTTATCAACCTAAAAAGTTCAGAAAGGAGACAGTGACTGTTGAACATGATAGTGTTTTGGAACCAAGAACAAGTTTCATTACAATTAGTTCTGATGTTTCCGAGACTTCTTGTGAAATTATTGGATCTCATAGTGAAACAGACCTTGATTCTGATGACGAGTCAATTGATGTTTCTGGACTGTCCAGCTCTGAGAGTGAGAGTTCTTCCAGTGTTGATATGACACACTTACAAGTTCACGTTGACAGAGGTCAAGGAGATCTTTTGAAGACTACTGACAGAACAGGTGAAATCATTTATACCGATAATATTTTTTCGTAAAAAATGGGTCTAGGGAGGCTGTCATTCAGTTTCCTTTGACATCCTGACAAGTTGTGATTCCTGTAAATTAGTCATTCAGAATTGTTTAGTATCAATTCATCAGCATTCAGTTAATATTATCCAGTGTATTTTATGAGAAAAATGTGCCATTCTTTCCAACTACAAATGTATGATATTGTATTTCTGAGATTTGTTTATCAGTAAATGTAAATTTAATTTTTCAGTGAACTAAAGAAGTAACCTGTTCTTACAGTACAACTTGTAATATTAAAATCAATTTTCGTACTCAATAAGTATAACTTCTGTTCTCAGACGAGCACAGAGAGAAGTGGAAAGTAAACGAGGAGGACCGGCTGGCTCATATCATCCGACACCGCCAGTCCCCCGGGCAGAGATTCGGAGGGACAGGTATCGGGGGCAGGTACTACAGGCCTTCCTCCGTCAAGTGCTCCAACTGCAACGAGATCGGCCATCTCTCTAAAGACTGTCCTAAACCAAAGGTATTTTCAAAATATTTGTCATGTTTGAGTCTGTTTCATGCAAGTCCTATAAGGCTAAGATCAAGTAGCAGTAAGACACTTTCATGAAATGGATCCCTGGTCTAGGAGTTATATACTTCCCCCTGGCTCACCTCTGATTACTCAGCTTCCATTAACATGAGTAATTTTTGGAATTCTACAATCAAGAATGTTTGGCAGACATCTCATCTCATGTTTGAGATACACTTGTTACAATAATCCAGACTTCCCCCATTTGCTGTTTAAATCTTATGATGTATCACATTCTTTTTACCAAAGAGTTGAAGAAATATGATCACAATAGAAATACTTTGATTTTCATTCACAGAGGTCATACATCTATATAATGTGCATATACACCAATCATCATAATTCAGATTCCCCAATTTGCCATTTAAATCTGTCCTATGATCTATGATGTTTTCCCAAGTTATGATCACTATAGAAATGCCATGATTTTTGTTCACAGAAATCTAACATCTGTATAATGTGTGGCTATACTGGTCACTACTTCCGAGACTGTCCCCAGTCGCTCTGCTACAACTGCAACCTGCCGGGCCACACCGCCAAGGAGTGTACGGAGCGTAGACAGTGGCGATACCAGGAGTGTCAGCGATGCTGTATGATTGGACACTCTCACAAGGTTAGTCCCAATGTGAAATCAACTCTGCTTGAAGCGCTCATAAAATCTCTATGTAAAAAGGTGAGTCACATAAAATGTAATATTATTTTATGTCATCTGCTGCAATGCTGCTGATTGGACCCTCTAACAAAGAGAGTCCTGAGTTTGAAATCAGTTCTGCTTGAAGCGCTCGTAAAATCTTCAATGGAAACAATTACATCAAATAAAACATTAATTGTCAGTGAAAAAAGTTGTTGTTCAAACCAATATATAAATGAACATATATATATATTAACACTTAAGCTGCCGATTCAATTTGTGCCAAACCTGTCAGGCCAATTTAGAGGATTTACAACTTGAGAACAAAATATTAACCCAGGATTGGTCACTGGCTGTAGGCAATCCAAGAATATTCATTGTTGCAAAGGTAGGTAGTTAAAGTATCTGTTTTCTGATTAATTAATTTTCATAGTCTATTTACTTATGATTTACAGGTTTGTCCAGAGAAATGGAGGCAGTTTCATCTGACGGTAAGTACAAACTTTATTATTTTATCATCAAAGATGTATTAAAGTGCTTGAATCTTTCAAGATTAAACATTCCATTTGCATACTAGAATTTGAATCAGAAAAACATATTTTAACAAATAAAAACTTCTCCTGTAAAGTTATTTTTTCAAGTACTTTCAAACATAAAAGTTGTAAGGAAAAATATTCTTGTAGGTTATTAAACAAAACAGCTTCAGTTATGTTAAAAATAAAGATATACAACTAAAATTCATTGAGTTTCTATTTGTGTGAGTACTTTACAGGCAGAATGATTTTATTGTACTCCCAGACTGAGGTGGCCCCCGGGTGTCCGGTGAAGGGGCAAGCAACCATCAACTTCAGGAGGTCCTGTTACAACTGTGCAAGTAAAAAACACTTTGGACATGTGAGTAAACAGTTTGAAGTTTGCACCTTTCTGTATGTTCCTGCTGTAGTGACATGCATCTTGTACCCATGGCAACCATCATACATAAACTTTTGTTTTCCATCTTACCATTATAAGTTAGAAAATTGTAATCCAGAATAAAAGAAAAAAAACTTTCTACTGCAAGAAAGATATGATATATGAGTAAAGTTCAATTTACCTAGCAAACAGAAAATAAAGAAGAAAACCAAGATATATGGATAGTCAACTTCTTTATTGCAATGAATGCGACGTTTCGGTGTAGATACTAACACCGTTATCAAGCAAGTGATACATGAATATGGTAACATACTCACTGCAACTATATATATTATTCTCCTCCTACCATATTCATGTATCACTTGCTTGATAACGGTGTTAGTATCTACACCGAAACGTCGCATTCATTGCAATAAAGAAGTTGACTATCCATATATCTTGGTTTTCTTCATCTCTACAACTTCTAAAATGCCTCTCAAAGAAGTAACAGAAAATAACATGTATACTATGTCAAAGCTTGTCATCTTTGTGCCGGGAAAAAGTCTACCTATGACTGGATGTATAAACCTTGGGAGTCAATTTTGTGTGCAGTCTCTTTCATTTGTCACAACCTTTAGTGTACAGTACACAACCCTGTTCACTTAAAAGAACCCACAAATCTGTTGGTAAATGAAAAGATATGTAAACACCTTGTATGTACAGTATACGCAGACAAACTACTGTGGCCACGTCCACTCAGCTGTGAACTAAGGTTAGGATTCATGAGTATATTGCTGAAACATTGTGTGTCTAGTGATGCAAAAGTGCACACTCCTAGAGAGTTTTGATTGAAAAAGAGTGACATCAAAAGTGACGTATGTATTTATTTGTTTGATTTAAAGCAATACATGGAACATACCATCTTCCCACGGCAAGGTGAAAATGTATCGAGATCTCTCCATTTTTGACCTTGCCTTCAACGTAGCAAGAAGTGGTTAAACGAATCAGCGACACCTATTGTGATCACGAGTTACGTCCCTTACCATCTGCTAACATACAGCCAATGAAATCGCCGTTTACATTCGGAACCAATTCAAAATAAGCAACGATCGACATAGTCACAGAGGCAATACAACTGTCTTCTGATTGGCTTATCCTATTAGGCTGCAGTAAGTTAAAATCTTAGCACTGAAAATGCGAGGTTTGAGGTCAAGGGCGGAAGGAGAAGATATGGAAATATTTTTGTTACGCCTGTGATGTTGTGAAGATGGGAACATACACTAAATCACGATTACCGGCATATGCTTCTTGTTGCACCTCTCTGAATGTTATATTCCATTGTAAATGTTAATCCTGTCCCACTCTCAATCTGTGTTGTGTTACAGGAATGTCCGAGGGAAAGAGTAGACCGACATTCATCACCAACCTACCCGTTGATTGCCAAATATGATGCATGGCATTACCTCAAGACATTCCTGGTTCCTGGTCAGTCTTCATCAAAATTTTGTTATTATACCCCTGCTACGAAGTAGTGGGGGTATATAGCGGTTAGCACGTCCGTCCGTCCGTCGGTGCGTCCGTCCGGTTTTTGTTCCGCTCATAATTCTGAAACCAGTTGCTCAAATTTTACGAAACTTGATATGTACAATCACCATGATGTGTACATCTGCCTTTTGTATGTTTCATACCCTCATTTGCATAATTTATGCAAATTTTCTCCGTTTTCGGCTTATAACCTTTCACACTTTTTGTTCCGCTCATAACTCTGAAACCAGTTGCTCAAATTTTACGAAACTTGATATGTACAATCACCATGATGTGTACATCTGCCTTTTGTATGTTTCATACCCTCATTTGCATAATTTATGCAAATTTTCTCTGTTTTTCGACTTTGCCATTCAGTTTTTGTTCCACTCATAACTCAAGTACTAATTGTTCAAATGTCTTGTAACTTCATACATATAATCATCACGATGTGTACATCTGCCTTTTGTATGTTTCATACCCTCATTTGCATAATTTATGCAAATATTCTCCGTTTTTCATCCTCGCCATTCACACTTTTTGTTCCACTCATAACTCTGAAAGCAGTTGTCCAAATGTTAAGAAACTTGATATGTACAATCACCATGATGTGTACATCTGCCTTTTGTATGTTTCATACCCTCATTTGCATAATTTATGCAAATTTTCTCTGTTTTTCATCCTCGCCATTCACACTTTTTGTTCCACTCATAACTCTGAAAGCAGTTGTCCAAATGTTAAGAAACTTGATATGTACAATCACCATGATGTGTACATCTGCCTTTTGTATGTTTCATACCGTCATTTGCATAATTTATGCAAATTTTCTCCGTTTTTCATCCTCACCATTCACACTTTTTGTTCCACTCATAACTCAGACACTAATTGTTCAAATGTTACGAAACCACTGATGTGTACATCTGTCATTTTTATATTTCATACCCTCATTTGCATATTTGTATGTTTCATACCCTCATTTGCATATTTAATGACATTTTTCAAATTTTTCGACTTTTACTTCTAAAACATGCTTACAAGTGTAATACTTAATCTGCTTTAATAATACTTATATATAATGGTCTGTTCATACAAAAGTTTAAACATTGATGCCCTTTTGCTATTTTCAAACATTTCTTTTTTACCAATATTAAAAGCGGGGGTATCATGAGTGAGCTGTGCTCACTAATTCTCTTGTTCCTTTAACTTAACTATAATCAATATATAGAATATCTCACCGATTGTCTTGTGATAACAAATATATCAACATGAGTTGATAAAAGTTACAAATATCCAGGGCTTGTATTATTGTGATATCATCATGTTTATATGGTCACAGTTTTGTGATATCATCATGTTTATATGGTCACAGTATTATGAATCATTACTTGATGATGTTAAAGCATTGTGATGTTGTGTGGTTGGATTGTGCAAAATCTACTGCAAAAACCACATTAGCAAGGAAAACATGGGTAACTTTCATTTCTGCTTTTCTTCTCCACATGATCTGAGGATGCTACACAGTGTCATTTGTTCCAACATAAGTTACGTCAACCAATCACAAGGCTTCCAACAAAACCCAAACGGCATGAGAAGTGATAGATAACTGACTCTTGAGAACCATTCTTTTGTCTGTGTCCATTGGGAACATGCATTCAAACGAGCGATATGTTTATAAGCTAGTGATTGGTCCACAAATAACTAAGTTTTGACTTTACTAAACTGGCTCAGATCATGCAACAATATAGAGTGTCTTCAGGTATTGAGGAGAGGAAACAAAGAATGAGCTTATATCCCAGTATTTTGTAACTTTTATTCTTCGGAATAGGGTCATAATGGACTGGTAGGAGTACACACTGGTTCCTTAGTTCGGTTACAACATTTGCACACCGGGCTGCACAACAGTTACAGGTGTTCATGTGTTCATTCATTGTTACAATCTCTGATGTTGTAATCTCGAGTCATTCATGAGCCTAATGTGTATTCATGTTAAAGTACCTGTAATTTGGCCAACCAGGAATGGGATTGTACTTAGTAAAACAGCAGGTAATAACCGCTTGATGTATGTTCTGTTGTTTTTGTTTTAGAAGTTGCCAATCGTAAGGAACTGAAAAAAGAAGAGAAGAAACAGAGAAGGAAGGAGAAGAAGAAACAGAAGAAATTAAAAATACAGATGGAAGAAGAACAACAACAGTATGAAGAGGAAAGGAGATTCTCCAGACCTGCCAAGAAACATCCAAAAAAGAAATCCAAACAAAACAATTGGGATTCAAAGTTTTCCACATGTTCAGAGACAGGAAAACAGTTCAAGAATTTTAAGAATAAAAGGAGACAAGCAAATAAATGGAGAAATAAACAAGGTAACATGATTTCTTTTCAACATTTAATCTGCAATAAATACTTCCTTTTCTCTCAATGGAGGTTAATATATTCATTTCTTCCATTGTTACCTCTGTTAGAAATTAGAACTGGGCCATACTTCGCGACTCTTGCTAAGTATCCATTGGCAACACAGATACTGTCCTTATTTCTCTCCCAATCAAAAACCATCTTACATCTCTTTCTTGTAAGAAATAAGTGAGCATCGTACTAGTGAAGGAACATTCTTGACGGTTCTGGCAACTGACCGAATTATCATTTTGAAACATTGCTGATTGCAACCAACACTGGTTCCATATAACTAGTCAAGAAAGTACTCTACTTGTAACAGTGGTTATGTGGGAGGAAAATGAGTTTGGTAACCTCTTGAGGAAGAGAACAAATTCTCTTAGCTTGTTTTAATTCATATCATTATTTCGTAATTCTTGAGATTAACAGATAAGCCACATCACCTTTGACTGACATAAATAGTGGATTATTGACAGTTCTCATTGAATACCATCGAGTGAAGTAGAAATGTATATTTTTACTAGTGACGCAGCCACGAGCATACATCTTTTATTTCTACTTCACAAGATGAGATATACATGGTAATCGATGAGAAATGTCAAATGTTCTATTTCTATCAGATTTAACAAATTATGCATAGTTTGTTTATGAGGTTCTTTTAGGAATAGAGTATCCAAGATCGCCTTGCTTTTCCATAGCCATCTTATGATGTCATCCTATTGTTATGATGGTATCATATGATTGAAAGTGTTATTTCACTGAATAGAATAACATGTTATTTCACTCAGTGAAAATACAGATTTTATTAAATGATAAATGCCGTATTTCACAAAGCAAACTTCATAATCTTTGACATTTTATTCACAGGTTCATCGTCCAATCAGAGGACGAACAAGGGGTTCAATCTGTCCACTAAAGTGCAGGTAACTCAGCAGAAAATGCACCACTGAGAGACTGCACTGGACTGTGCTGAATTGAGGTATAGATGAACTACCACAGAAACATCCAGAGGGCTTGTGCTGAGTTAACGCTGAAAACTCTTGCTGAATGCAGACTTATGATGATGAATTGAGACTGAATCATGCTGAATGATGACTTATGTTGATGAATTGTGAATTGTGCTGAATTAAAACAACTGTGCTATATTATTCTGAATTGTTACTTAAATGACTTGATGAATTGAATCGTGCTGGTTTTAGTCTATGTCATGCAAAATTGAGGCTGAATCGTGGTTGAATCAATCCGCATTGACTCTGATACCCACCTGTCTTTCATTACATTGTCCCTGTCTCAAACTATATTTCAAAGGTAATGGTTGTATATATTGTGACTTGGAAATAAAGAATTTATTTATTTTGGTTTTATCAAATTATATTTATGACTGTTGAATTGCAGGGATAATAGTTTTAAGAAGCTTTCTCTGAACACTCAACTTACATACAGTGGAACCTGTGTAATTTGAAATGCAAAGAACCATTTTCTTAAAAGCTGACAATGTCAATGACACTAATTTGTCCCAATCAAAACCACACAGGTTCACATACATCACAACACACATAAATTTCCATTATAAATTTATTCATATGATTACATTCATAAACATGTAAATAAAGTAATAATAAAATAATACTACCTCGGTTGGGGGAGACATGGAATCTATGTAACACCATTGTTCTTCAGATGTTGGAACACACATCAGGGTCAATTACCATCCATGAAGAGTTGACTAGGGGCAAGTCTATGGTCATCAAAATGATCAAGAACGACTGGATATAGCAAGCACCTGTAAGTGTCCCGTGTACTGTCACCAAATCCAGCTTCAAGTCATAAGAGAAACACCCCCATACTAGAACTGATCCTCCGCCATATGGTATGGTTGGCAAGATGTATGTTTGTAACCCTCTGACTCGCCCATCAACACTGCACAGTGTGTAGGAGGAAACGACTGAATCCTCCTCTATGACCTCAAATTCAACCGTTGCCAGGCATGTTGCAGGAAGTTACTGGAGGCAAACTGCTGACACTCAACATGCATAAAGCCCTATCATCTTGAGGTGTGGTTGCACAAGGTCTACCAGAACGGAGACAGTCCCTTACTAGATTTATTTGTACATGTTTCCTCACAAGACGACTGACTACGCTGCAGGGATACCCAGTTTTTCTACCAATTTCCTCTTAGGACAGTCCTGTTGAATGGAGCCCATGAATCTGCCATCTCAAGGAATCCGACACTATCCTTCGTGCCATTGAATTACATTACTCCAGAAAAGCGCTGATTACACATTTCATACAAAGAGTGAAACTGTATATTGGAAAAACTAGGGCGCCATGATTCAAGTGCCTGTCACTGTGTTCATGACAGTCGTTCAGTAAACATGTTACATTAGTTCCTAATCAGGATAACACCGTTTTCTATTCATAAAACGGAGATTATAGCCTTAAAACTATTGAAGATAAACGATTATGAATTTGGTGGTGCTTAACCTTTTTTTGCTGTGTGTATGTGGTGTGTTGCAACTACACTTTTATAATTCATTCCAATGACATTCTCACTGCTCCTTCAATACCCCCTTTATTGTAAGACCCTTTGATGATCACCCTGTTTAATTACACAATACGATTCCACAATAGTTAAAGAAATTACTCTTAGACCAACTCAATATATTGCTGGTAAAACGTCACCTGAGTATTGTGTCTGTGGTCATCTTCCCACGGCAAGGCAAAAACGCATCGAAATAAATTCTACCAGAAGATTTGGAAATCTTTTCGTTACGCCGTTGTCAAGATGATCTTTGGTAGGTCGGTGTAGATCCACTCTTTACTTTACTACAGATCGTCTGGTCAATGATCAGAAGTGTCAATACAACGTATACGTACATGCTCAGCGTACTAACTATGAACCTTAAACCCTTACTACATCACTGGATGGTATTTCATAGTGTTGCAACATTCGTGAACACTGGATGGTAAAAGTTTGCCAACTTGTTATTCCAAACATGCCTTATTGGACGAAGTTACAATCCGTAAACAATTTCTGTACCATTATTTAACCTTTGCTAATGAATGACAAACATATTTTAAAGAATGCTTTACAATTTAAGTTTAACAGGTTGAACGAATTGGTTTGCTGACTCCTATATGCGTCATTCTAAAAAAAAGTGCACAATTCAGGACACAAAAATTTGAAGAAAAAAATTTTCAGAACTTTTTTTCCACAAATATGAAGACATATCATTAAGATATGAGAAAAATATAAACGCGGTGCTTCATGAGATATATTAAGTCTGTGGCCAATTGATTTAATTACCTAGTGTGACCATGGGTGTCTTTCCTGTAACAGTTATATTTTGTGGTAAAAATGTTGTAATATGGTGGTTATTTCAAATTATTCAAAAGCATGTTATAACCTTGTCTTTGAAGAAGTAAGTATATCACAAAATGTGCTAATAATTTACTTAGGAATTAAAAATAATAGCGACCAATTGTTTGCCTAGGAAACCAGAATGCTCGAGTAAATTTTCAAAACCTTTAGATTCCAAAATAATTGACTTTGTAATAACAGATTTTACTGACATTGTCACATACATATAATTGTATTCTTTCAGGATATTGTCAACATTATATCATTAATATTTATGTAACTAATTAAGAAATAAATGATGTTACAGGAAAGACAACACTGTTATTGTAAAGACACCCTACGTTACTGGACAGACAAACAGAGAGAGAATCCCAGAATTCTCCTGATATCTCAAGACATCGCCAAATTATATTGGTTGAGGCAAATGTAGTATTTAAGGAATGACTCACAATAACACTTTAAGTAATGTGACTTCAATTATATTAAAAGTAGTGTTACAGTAAAGACATAAACTATTACGGAAAAGACAATTCAATAACATTTAGCTTTTTTCGATGAGATCGGATTGGGCATTTAGATCAAGCCAAGCAAAACAATAAAATTTCAATTATAGCTTCACATCTACAATGACCTAGTTCATGTCACGTTTTTTTTTCGGTATTGAACACATTTAAATATTTTGTTACAGTAAAGACAATTCGGTGTTACTGGAAAGACATTAAAGAAAAAGTTTGAAAATTATAATTAAAAAAATATACTAGAAGTTGAAATGTAACTGAAGCTATGGTTGAAATGACATCGGTATAACGTCTTCTCTGGCCATATACATACTTTTTGGTAAAAAAAAATAGATACGTTATTTTAAACATTTATGTCAGGACAGACAATAATGTTACAGACTGAAAGGTGTTTGTAGAATATCTAAGGACTGTGTATACTGTTATTTGGAAGACTAACACATTATTTACAAAGTTAAACTGAAGCATATTCATTTGAACAAAGCAGGGACTAAATGATTGGGCAATCAAACTTGATATACACTTTGAAATAACAAACTGCAAAGAACATAATATAACTCCATTTTAAAGGTTAAACCAGTATAGTCTGCCATTGTAGTTTCCAGTGACCTGTTTCCTTAGCAATCAGGATCATCATGCTATCTAACAGGTTAACAGGAATTGAGGATACCCAATATCTTACTGTAATAAAGGTATCTACCCCTCACCGCCTCACCCAAAACAATAGTCTGAGAGGGTGTTGATACTTTCATATACATTGTTTGCAGTATGATATTGGGTATCATAATGGTACTGGTCCACGAGATGGTTGATCAAACATTGCAGATGTATCAATAGCATCAGGACCGATTAGACTGTCACAGCATGATTTCTCCCTTGAAAACCAAATAAAATCAACCGTAACTTATCTTATCGTGGGTACTATTGAATCCTATCTCGTGTAGTTCAAGTTAAACAACATTTAGTCTATTAAAGTTCATAATTATTCTACCTTCATCAATGTTATTTTATTTCTTTAAGCTTCAGTACCGTGTATTCACTTTATCTAGATCTGCTAAAAGAAGATCTGCACTATATTATAGACTCTAATTTTAACACAGTCATGAGGTAGCTTACAAGTCTTATCCATTGCAAAAGATTCAGTAACAATGTTAGGTCTTTACTGTAACAATGAAGGTCTTTGCTGTAACACTTTGTATAATCCTTTTTTAATTGCTGCTTTTAGATAATAGAAAATAATGCACCTATCTGATTAGATTCCCCCTGGGGTTGTTTCTACTATCAATAATCAGATTCATAATCTGAACATGTCTTTTCTTTTTGTTTTAGTTGTGATAATCTTTCGCAGATTCTTTGCTGTAACAATACCATGTCTTTACAGTAAAAAATTCTAGTGTAAACGCGTGATGCTTAGATCTCTGTGATTCCCTTAAGAATTTGAAGTAATGCACATGAGGATGATGCATTATGTTTAATAAATCTTGCATTTTTAACTTAAATATAAAATGATTGGAATAAGAATTTAAACAAATAGAGATGAAATGTCTTTGCTGTAACAGTTCTGATCTTTCCTGTAACAAGTTTTTCGTTACAGGGAAAGACTGTTACATGAAAGACAATATCTCTTCAAAAGTGCAATTAAAAACAATGACTGATCCCCCAAGTTGACCAGACCTATAGTCTGTGTTGCTTTCAAAAACCGAGATTAAATTACAGACTCCTACTTTTTTTCAAACTAAGACAACATGTGAGAAATAAGTGTTAAAGGAAAGACATTGATTAAAAATACTCTCTTAATTCATACCTTGAAGTTAAGTTTTTACCAAAAGTATCTGTCTGAATTCAAAGCACATGGCTAGTTTTGTGAATCAAAATGTAACGCTGACCATGACAGGACTTTTTCCTGGCAGAAACTTAGGGATCATTTATTTGTTCAAGATTATATGGCACTGTTACAGGAAAGACATTTTATCCTGCGACAAACCTAACGCAGCTAGAAAATAATATTAAACATTAGCCTAGTATGAGTTAATACACATAAGAAGTGCTTAAATTGTTGTTACTTTCAACCACACGGGGAAATAATAATATTCAGATTTTGTTTTCAAATGGCAGACGTTTGAAATTGCATTTCTCTTTGCTGGGACATAGCAAATTAACCACTTTAAAATATTATTAATCAATTTAAAAATTAATAGGGTACATATTTACAAATGAAAGTGGTGTTTAGTCATATTGGATGTTCACATTTATATCAAACATAAAAACAGCTCAATCCTGGCTGTTCTCGCTGATTTAGACACCTTAGAATATGGAGGACAGGAATTGTCCACATTTTTAGAATGACTCATATATAGTCATGTATTGAGATTTGACGTGCATCAATATATTATAACGTGTTTCAATTTATTGTGAATACAGAATACAATATATTTGAATTTGGCCATTTTATTTACAGTGAATCATGTTGATGTATTTGTATTATTTATAAGAGCTCTATTGTCCACATCTGGTTAAAATCAATGGCTTTTACAGATACTAGTGTTTTTCTATCTTGTGAATTAATCATTCTTTCAAAAAATTATGCTCTGTTTCAATATCAGAATTATGTTAGTTTATAAAGTAAATATTCCACGGAAAACATGCACACAAAAAAAATGATCCATCTTTCACGGCAAGGAGGGTTGATAGTTATGCTCCTAAATGTCCTCTTTCCTTGCCGAGGATATTGTCAAAGTAAACAAATGTTATGTTTCCATGTCATAAACCATGAAGAGTATGGCACTAAAAGCAAAAAACCTTGAACATACTCTTTATAAGAGCTGCAATTTTTTCTCACAGTACGTGTCTCTCAAGAAAGTAATCATTAAATACCCATATCTCTCGCCTATGATATTTAATTTTAATTCTATTTTTAGCAAAACTAGCTATGAATCATTCAAATATATGACATTTTCACAAATTTGTCCTAATCAAAGGCATCAGGGGGTGGGATAGCGCAGTGGTTAGCGCGTTCGGCGTCGGATCAAGAGGTCCGGGGTTCAATCCCGCCAGGGGCACGGCCTGCAGTAGAGAACTGTTCTACACGCAGTAAGGTTTGGGTGCAATGCTACACTGAATTTCAGTGCAGTACCACCCATGGTTCGCTAGTTCCAGCCAATGCTCGCAGGTTTCATCGCAATGCATAGCCACATGGCGTTACGGGCTTTCTCCCTGCCATATGCCTAGCAGCCGTGATATAAGTGAAATACTCTTGAAAGCGGCGTTAAACCCCAACTCACCTCACCTCACCTCAAAGGCATCATTTCTCACATGGCTTCATATTCTTAAATCGATTTCAAAGTATGATAATAAACCTTGGTACTCCCTATATCTTTTAAATATATTAAAAGCACCATTTACAAAAAGACGGACAACAACATTCATCCCCAGGCACATCGTAGAAAGAACGTCAATATATCCTGTCTAAACACCTCTTTCTCCAAGATTATATTCGTGGAAATACGGTTATACAAATTTAAATTCAGACTTTGAAGTTTAAGGGATATGCTCTCTGCTGATTGGATTAAACGAGGTAATGTGACCGGTATACATTTTCATAAACACGAGATTAACAGCTGAATATGATAACCTTTAAAGGGGCAGTAGCACGTTTTTTTTGCAAATTTTTTTTTCTTCAAATTTCCCATTTATAATGATAGTTTATGTCATTTAAACTAACTTTAGAGGGTAAAACATCTTATTACACAAACCAATTATCTGTATTGGTAAAAACTATGTTGCGTATAAAGCAAAAATTGCATGGCGGCCATTTTATTGTGAACACAATTTATTATTTTGTATTACAAAAACTATTCCCATGGCTTTACCGAAACATGTACACCCATTTTAAACTTTATTTTCCGAAGCGAGAAGGATGTTTTACTATTGGTGAAATTATTTTTCAAATACATTTCATCAACTTATTTGAGCGAAAAAACGTGCTACTGCCCCTTTAAACTTCAAACTCTGACGTTTATACAAAATAACCTGCGGGACTACTTTATCGCGATATCATTTATGACACTGTTATCACATGCTCTATTTAAGAAATAGATTTCATAATGTTTTTGTTCACTGGCTTATAAACGTTTTAAAAAGTTGCAAGTTAAACAAGTATAAATGCCGGAGCTTGTCGACAGTTATAAAACAAATTTTAGTCTTAGGTCAGGCTCTATAGGCTCCGCCCACAAAAACACTGCATCACTTATGTGTCATCACGCGCAAAATGAAGTTCACAGGAACTATGATTAAATTATTCAATTTTTGGTTTTAACATGCTGTATTAATCTAACGTTCAATCAAATTACAAAAAGAATTCAGGTTGTAAGTTTTTTTTAAAGTTTTATCAAGAGAAGAGCATGTGAGAGCAGTGTCATAATACGCGCAATGATAGAATGATAAAGTAGTACGAAGGTTATCCTTTTCAGCTGTCAATCTCGTGTTTATATGAATGTATACCGGTTTAATCCAATCAGCAGAGAGCATATCGCTTAAATTACATGTCGGAATTTATTCTTGATTAAACTTTTTAAAAACCTTACAACGTGAATTTTAATTTGTAGTTTGATTAAAAGTTATATTAATACAGCATCGACAATTACCGGCATTTATACCAGTTTAACCTGCACCTTTCAAACCGTTTATAAGCCAGTGAACAAACACATTATGAAATCTATGACACCTTTCACAGCGACGTGTTGTGAAATAATCAGAATATTTCACGATAGTACAAAGTTCTTTGTATGTATGGTAATTGGATTTTCTTTAAACAATGGCATGTATTTTGCAATAATATGATTCGAAAAATCTAAGATATAAAATAATGGTTAAAAACTTTATTATAATATAATATAATAATCTTCAATTTTCAACTGTCTGAAAGCCCTTCTTTCATTATACTTTTATTTAAATGATTGACATCCAGGCTTCCGTCTATCCAAGAATAGTTCATCATTCTTTCTCTGGTATATACTAACTAGCCTATCGGTACCGACCCAAGGTGACTGACGCGGAACTGTCTTCCTTCGGGATTGGAACATTTACTTGCTGCATGGACTCTTGACTTGTCGTCTGCTTACTTGACACAGCAGACGATATCCGGAATAGGGCTCTGTAACTGACAGTATGGATATGCGCTACATGGGCGCATGACAACGGTTATCATGGAGATGATGATTTGTTTTTCTCATAGGACTGAAAATATCGTTACCATGGTTTCTTCCATTTAAAACTTTCTTGCCAGTCCTGCTGTTGTTCATGTTTCGGATGTATGTTTTCTAAAGGATGTGCTATGGTGCTGAGAGGTCATCTGAGAAATATGTTTAGCCTTCGCTTTTGATGACGACCCTTTGGAATATTTAACCAAGAACTTAGCATCCGTTGGGTGGAAACATCCCCCGGATATTATTTCCTGTGTAGATGAAATGGAATTACGTTTAGGATGGATTTATGCTCCAAGGATGACGTCGGAATCCGAATATGTTATAGAACACAATCAAATCAGCTACTTGAAAATAACAACTGATATGGTATAGCATGAAATGGTCATGTAAGTGAGTGCATTTTTTTAATGACGTTATATTGCCCAATGTCGATACACGCCTACGTGGAATTCACGCACACATTAGAGACAATTAGTTTCTGACTGTCATTGTAACATAATGTCACGAAGGGAACACTATTTTCTTTAAACGTCGTTCCATAAACACGTGCGGGTGAGTGGCACCTGCGATTTTTAGTTTACCATGCAGTGATATATAAACGTGGAAACCTCAACATGTCGGCTCGAAATTCTCGTGCAAATGAATGTGAAATTGACAACGGTTTTTCAAGAGTGGACGAAAGCCTGAACCATTCTGATGTGGAAATAACAGAAATATCGGCCCCGGTTGATAAGGAGGAAGAAAATGACTTAACAGGACCCGAAGATGAAAAGGAGTCACAATCTCTGAACTATGTTGTTCCAGTGTTGGAGACGAGACCGCCGAACTATATGTGGCTCGCGCTATGCACTACCATTTTCTTTAACCCACTTTCAGGAATTGTTGCCTTGGTGCTTGCCAGTAAGTACTCTTGTGCTTGATGGATTTGTGATTGGTCCGCTACGTTGTAGTGTCAATAGCTTCTCTGTGACATATACCATATTGATTGAATAGTCCGTGCTGGGTATGTTGATAGGGTTCGCTTTGCATTTTGATACGATATCTTTTTGACGTATTTTGCAGAATTTAACTTTATTATTACTTACAAAATGTTTTACCAAAATAAGAGCTGGTAAATTATTGTTATTTATAATTATTAATTAAAGCATTTTGTTTATATATCATGTGGACAACTTTAAATTCAGTGTCAAATAAATTAAGTTTAACGAAAACTAGATAGCTCTATGCTAAGATGAATATAAATGTCAACAACAAAAACAATCAGTACAATTTAATATATTGTTAATTTAGTAAATGTAATTTTTTTTAAAGATTATTACTAATTTCATTAGCATTTAGCTGTCCTTGTCTTATTCATAATGTACCTAGTGAAAGTCATTCCTTGTACCCGCTGATTAGTTGCCAGAGCACGAAACTCAATAAGCAGGAATTCGTTCTCTCACTTCATCTATCTCGGCCACATCTCTTGGGATGTTATATTTAGGTAATGTGGAATCAGGTTAATTATTCTAACTGATTTCTTAAGACTTTTATTGAATAAATACGACTCTCAATATGTGTGTCAGCGTCATATGATTGCAATTTGGACTCTTCATCACAGAAAATTATTTTGAAATATCACCATGCAGCCATGATCATGTTTAAATTAAACGTTTTAAAACAACCATTCTCTAAATACAATTTCAATAAAAAAAATTACGGTCGTATTTGTTAAGTCTTTAGGTTTTACATTTTAATTAAATAAACGTCATCTTTTTATACAATGCTTTTCAATTCCAAAGTGATTTTAATCCCGAATGACGCTAATAGCTCTCCATATCATAGCTAGACATCCCCACAAGTAAAAATTAGATAATACATTTAAATTCATTAGTGTCTTTGAACCATTCTTACTAAGTACAACTTGAAATCCTGAAGAAGAAAAACTTTATGATGAAGTCTTAATTAAATAACTGTTCGTAATAATCTGAATTTAAAGACTTAATTCATATCTATGGGTTACGACAACGTTGTATCCATGGAATCCAATGAAACACAATCCACTCGGTCCGCGCTAGACTTCTAATCCACTTTCTATTCCCCGGGGAACATGCTACTAATTCAACACTCTCCAAAGTTTATATAAACCATGTGTATTGAGAAAAAAACATTCGCTTACATTTTATAGTATTATTGCATATTATACACAAAACTAGTTAGATAATACTTCATGGTGTTCGTCAAATACCCAGTTTATTTCGTCTTCTACTATGTTGATCAGTTCATGAGGGGTCAGCTTTACTTAACCCATATTAGATGAAACAAACCTGGTATGAAGCAAAACCAAATTAACCATATGGTTTTTACAAAAATGTGTTATCTAAAGTGCCATTATATAACAAATTTAGTCTTATTTGATTACATGGTTACATAATGAAAGTACTAGGGGAGACCGGGGCACGTTCGTCTTTTCTCTGTAATTTTTGTTAGGTGGTCACTTTAACTTCAGTTGGTGATTCCCAAGCAACCACGTGACCTAACTCATGTACACATAACCAAATGGTGGCGGTTCCACATGTTATTTGCGATCTGTGAAAGAAAAACCGTTTTTCATTCAGTAGAGTAATATTTCCCCCTTCAATTCAGTTTGTTTTTGACAAATAGTGCCTGTACTTATGTTTGTGTTCCTCAATGGAGGTGAACCAACATGGCAAGGGGTATATGTAATGATTATGTAATGTGGGTATGGTGGCTGTGTATTATCGCAGAGGTAACATAAAGGGGACATGTGGGTCTGGGGCACGTTCGGCCCCTACTGACGGGGCACGTTTGGATACATATATCAGACATAACTGTGATTGATGTTCCTTGGGAATTTTGACTCAGTTCTCCTTTGTGCGACTAACAAATATGCATATTGATTCATGGTACTGTTTTTTAAAACATTATTTATTAATAACGAGAAGGGAGCGGTAATTAGTTCACATTTCAGTCGATTGTATAATCAGATCTGTTTCTTTCTTGGGGTACGTTCGGCCCTGCACATCAATTCTTAATTCATTAAATGAATACTGAATCTACATGATAATAAACTATATCTATACAAAGCAATGATATGTCGTCTTTTATCGGAAATATATGAGAATAATCTATATTTAACAGTCAGCTGTTGCCTCTATTTTAACTGATTAGGGCCGAACATGCCCCGTTTTGGCCAAACCTGTCCCTTGGGGTAGCCGAACCTGCCCCGAGGCGGGGCAAGTTCGGCTTTTAACCCCAGTGTCAAGAAAGCATAGTTATGGGGAAAAGTTATAATATGAGCCATTGTGAACAATTACTACAAGACAGTTAAGATGTCTCTCAATACGTGTACAAACAAGCGCAAGGATATGTTATTTAGCCAACCCATTACATTTATTTTGGTGAAAAGGGGACGAACCTGCCCCGGTCTCCCCTACATGGCAGAAGTTTGGTTTCACGCGTTCACTGGCGTGTTCAGCCAATATACGGAATCGAATCAAAAACAATATTTATGCGTTCTGTGACATTGTCTGTTCCCGCCAGGTGACTCAGTCACTTACTGTACCCCCGGGAACATGCTAGTGGTCCGACGACTTATTCCACACTGATCGTGTCTTTGCGCCGCCTGAACGTCAACTTCCAAATGCAAGGCATAACTGTTGCCAGTCTCCATTACTGGCTGATTTAGGCCTTGCAGTATTTCCTTAAGAAATCTGTGTTTAGAAATCCAGGCCCGCTATGCATATCTAGTGCAGCGATTAACTATCCTGACACAACATAGCGAGGGAAATACCGCAAGGCTTAAATCAGCAAGTAATGCAAACTGGCAAGAGTTATGCCTTGCGTTTGGAAGTTGCCTGAACGTGGGCTGTTCCAATAAGGGAACACTGGAATGTCAAAGATGCCTTAATGTTAGTCCAGCCTCTCCTGTGTTTAAAGTATACCTTTACTTCACCCTAAGCCGTCATGATATATTCCCTAGAAGCATGTCATTTAGGTTTAAAGGGCCATTTCACAAAGACTCCTTTCCAATATGTATTAATGTAATGGCAATTTTCCAAATGAATACAAAATAAGTCAATACGCTTTCAATATGATCAATGATTGGAAATTCTTTTGATGAAAGTTGGCTATCAAGAATCCACTGGAAATCAGATTATACTTAGGAGATGACGCACGAACGAAGAACTTATTCAATATATTTCTCGCTATGTTCATGTTTATTTAAATTCGTTGATTCTTGAAGCAATACAAAGTAATTATTTTATTATTATCATCAATGGATGGTTTACAATGCACTGAAATGAAGTTCCGTCTCCTACCAATCTAATAAATGAGAACAGGACAGACCAATTTGGTGCAGTGTTTTATTTACTGTCTCAATCTTTCTTGACATGCATTTGTGTTTAATAATTGTGGTCATTTATCAGTTTGCTGGGCGCTTAATTGCTTTTTTCTTAAATCACGTCATGTTGCTTCAAACGGTGAATCAGAGAGACGTTATAGCACCCAGTGACAAAGACATATCATGGACAACCTGCATGGGTGGACGAAGACTTGGCCTTGAAGCTCTCTTAGCGTAAAGCCAATGTTAAAGGGGCAGTAGCACGTTTTTCGCTCAAATAAGTTGATGACATGTATTTGAATAATAATGCCACTAATAGTAAAACACCCTTCTCTTTGCTGAAAATCATTTTTAAAATGTGTAAAGGTGTACATGGTTCGATAAAGCCATGGGAATCATTTTTGTCATTAAAAATAATCAAATGTGTTCACAATAAAATGGCTGCCATGCATTTTTTGCAACACCGTAATTACCACTACAGATAATTGGTTTCTGTAAAAAGATGTTTTAACCTCTAAAGTAAATATAAATGACATAAACTATCATTTAAATGGGTAATTTGAAAAAAAAAAATTCCAAAAAACGTGGTTCTGCCCCTTTAAACATATAATCTATATGAACTATAATACACACAAAAAACTTCGAAAATATAGGTCCTGAATTTTACTTTTCGACATGTTACTTTCTGAGACCAACACATATTTCCAGTTTTTAGATTTTAGTGCTAATATAACCTAGATATATTTATAAGGGGTTAAGCCTTATTGATTGTTGTCATAGCATGGGCAAGTGGTATAAATGTTAACATATGTTATTATAACTGTACATGTCATTAAATGAACACTAGTCGTCACACTACGACGAAGTATTGTAGGGAGATCATTGGTGATGTTAAGTTTACACAATGGCTCTTTTGTTTTATTCGGGTGTTCAAGTTTCATACAAACTCGCATTGTTGCGAAATGTATCTTTGTTTGTTTTTGTTAATTGTTTTCAAATCTCACCAAGGGTGCTTGATACAATACCTGTCCATCGATATTTTTAATGTGTTAACCTTAAACTTTGTTAAAAATACCAACAAACATATTAAAATTGTTTAGTGTAAACACTGGCGATATCTACGATAACCATGCATGTCAACATGTTACACGTGCAGCAAGACTTGATTAATAATAATAAGGGTACTGGTACCCGCACACATCCACGTTCAAGCCACATGCTAAATGCGACTTGCTATCAAAAATAGTTACCGACCATGGCCCAGGTTCCAGTTAAAGGACATCTTCCAACGCAAGGCATAACTCTTGCCAGTCTGCATTACTGGCTGGGTAAGCCTTGCGGTATTTCCCACGCTTTATTGTGCCTAGATAGTGAATCGCTGCACCAGAAATGCATAGTGGGCCTGGATTTCTAAGCACAGATTTCTTAAGGGAAATACTACAAGGCCTAAATCCGCCAGTAATGGAGACTGGCAAGAGTTATGCCTTGCATTTGGAAGTTGCGCGAGGGCTTGATCAGCTCGTCCTCAGTCGGAAACTGTTAGTTGGTCGTTATACTATTATAATGCTCACGGAAACAATTCTATGATAATAACAGTTCCATGATGTTTTAAGTATTTGAATCACGATAATCTTCTTTTGACACGTCGGCGTTAGCGCAAATTCACAAACGGGTGTATCCTTACTACAAGTTCGTTTTCACAAAGACATAAACTACTTGGCCTACCTCTATCAATTCTCTTCCCACATCAGGTTTCTCCACTCAATTCTTCTATCGTAACCTCGGTTGTATATGAAGCACTTTCTGGGCTAGAAATAGAGTGTTCTGATTGGCTTGTAGCAAAAGTTATTAGTGCAATTAGTGATTTTGTTCTAAATGATATGTTTCAGTAACTGTCAAAATGTTTCATCTATGCGATATCTAACAAGGCAGAAGTCGGCTGCAGATGTAAAGCGATGTTTGGTTGGATAAAAATATAGTCGTTACAAGTGTTGATAACTTCCACCGCAGGGGGATTTTACGAGAATTTTAAAATATGCTCGATATGTAATAGAAGTTACGATAGAAGACATAGAGTAGAGTAGAGTAATCTATGAGGGAAGAGAATGAGCCCTTTCTTGCTGTTCCTTCACCGTCCTCTGCTTGTGTTACAGTGCAGGCTGACGCCGAGTACATGGGGAACAGATACGAGCGGGCCCGACGTCTGGGTCGTGTCGTCAAGATTGTCTGCATCGTCTCCATCTGCGTCACTGTCGTCGTCCTCGTTATCGTCTCCATCTTCTTCGTCAACCCGCCAGTCAGAGACGACGAGAACAACACGTGATGTATACCGTCGGCCATGTTGAATGAGATATTCGGGATCACACTTTCTGAAATTTACGTTTATCTCTTATGACGATGTTGTTTATGATTTAGCATCACAACAATACAAATCAAAGATGGGTTCTGAAAATAGTACAATGTCGTGTACTTTTACGTGGCAAATCAATATTGGTATTCGAATCAGGCACCCAACACTAGCACTGAATGTACCAGCTTAAAGGTACATCCATTGTGTTGTTGGGGGTCACATATTGGAAACGTTATAAATGGTGTTACTTTATCGAGAAGTACCGACTGTTCCCGAAAACTACCATTTTGATGATAGTAGACTTAGCATATTGACGATATGAAGGTAAAAGTAGTAATTTCTGATCGAAAACCGGACAATGCACTGCATGTGGCGCGCGCCAATGAGTCAAACGTAATATTGGAATCTTATTTATAACAGACAAAAAGATAATTTTGAGTTGATAATGTTTAATAAGTCTTATAACTACTGTGCATGTAAATGGGACGTGCAGTTTCGGTTTCTGCACTTGCATAATGATGTTACTCAATTTTGATTGGAAACTAGTAATTATGATATATTTGGTGATTGGGGATAAATATGCAAGCTGAGTGAATTTATTTGTATTGTAGACATCACATGTGGTGAGTTGGAACGTATCAAAGCCAAATACAATTTTATGAAACACAATGGATGTACCTTTAAACAATCAGCCCCTCGGGTTTAATATTTTGACGTTATTTTGATGTGTATCATTGGATAATTTGGCGATTGTCTTAAACGTCATTGTACTTCCATGGAGGCACGTGGACATGGACAATCTGATAACTGTTGTTATAGTCACGGAGTCCCAGATCGACGTCCATAATGACATGTGATCAAGTTTGTCATCGATATTTTAGATATTCTTTTGAGACAATTTTATGCGTTTCTCTGGGAATCTAGAGTGTTAACGTGATAACGGTTTTTAATTAATAAAAACACCTTAATTAAATATATTCGAGTATTTTTTACAGAAATGAGTTGTCGTCATTTGCTATATCTGACATGTTTTCAAGGAAAAGGTGGCCATATATAATCTTTCATACTTGATGTGTATATGTAAAAGTAGACAAATGCTTACAATCATAATGAAATGGATACTTTCTTTTCGAAATAAGCTTTCGTGACGTTGTCTTTACTTATTTCTCCACAGAGGTTGGAATTTAGGCCTATCAGTATCATGATGATACAATTTGTCAAACTAGCTCCTACGTAGGACTTCGTGACGACGGAATTTGTGATATGTGTACCAACATAAGAATGTGAACTATATAGAAAACATCAATGCTAACGTTGTGTGGTGTAGGACTTACAACTCACGAGTCCATGGAATGTCTAAACATGTCCGTGGTAGTGGCATATGACATTGTGGGTGATATATAAGGGATATATACACCCTGGGCGTTGAGAAGCTGAACTTCAGTAATCCGTTGAGCGAAAAGACAATGTGCCATAAGCGTTGAGGAAGCAACAACATCGAGTTATTTAGATGGACAGACAACCATCGTTGACGCGTATCTGTGACACCATTTTGTGAGCTCCTGTGGGACGTTGGCAAATTCATAAGCGTCTTCACACAGGGCTTCCTGTATGTCTTCATGACTACCAGTATAACAGGGCTGTACAGTACATAGATGTATTTGACAAACCATTTCGAATTGCGACTTTTATGGACGTGTGTCTCTAAGGTCGACATAGCTAAGAGAACATACCAGTATTCCGTTCTCCATATCGTTCCTACTGCGTTTCATCTGTCGGAGCTATATGTACCTTCAGTAAGGACGACAAACAAAGTTTGAATTATTCACAGAAGTTATTCACGCTGATGACACCAGAAGAAATATGACTTTACCCAGTGACATTTTTTTAGACAAAATAAGTTTGATATGCCAATTATGTCAATAACACATCATTTCAGTTTCATAAATTTAAATGCTGAATTTCATCTCTAGTGATATTGAAGTGTTTCATCGGCGTCCATTAGGTACTGCGTCCATGTTTTGTAAGTTTTCAAACCACTGTTAGAGAATGGCTTCATATATTTCAATATGAAAGCTCTGTTGTCTTGTACAGAGATGATGAATCGCTTACGTTCCGGTGTTCTTTCTGTCCTCGAGGTCAATCAGTGTTGTTCACATCGAAACCAGTCGTCATGACGCCAAGGAAAACTGGGGGAATAATTGCTGGATTCCTAAAAATGCGTATGTCATCATTTTAAAATATGTTTTGAATCCCTCATACCTCATCAGTAGATTATTACCAGAACACATTTGTGAATAGTCTTATTGTATTGATTTTAGCATTTCTGTATTAGCATTTCATTATCTGATATTTAGATTATGCCAATAATATAAAAAAATCCGCCAATCCCTGTCCTTGTTTTGCAGTGTTTATGGTAATATTACAGCAGAAGAAAATATATTTATTTATCCTGACAAAAAGGCTCGCATCATACAAGTTTATTCCAAATAAATTCCGCGGTGGCACGTGGTCCTGTGCATAGGTCAGTCGACCGCTATCAGTTAAGTTCAGCAACAACGGGCGTGGCTCGGTGGGTTACCCGCCTCATTGCTGAATGAAAACTTAGAGTTTGAAGGGTGATTCCCTGCCCAACACTTTGAGCATGGCCCTTTGTGTTGTGGAGTTCAGCGAGATATAAATATCCTCATTATTATTATTATATGATATCAATAATAAGGAAATACACGTAATGTGTTGCTCCCTCCGCATCTAAATGATGCCCCTTGGGAATATTTTAATATCTGAGTTGTTGATTAAATTCACCAATTGGTCAATCATTTAATTCTGTAAATTTTTCTTGTCATATCCAACGATACAGCCATATTTACATGCATGTAACGCGAGGTTACTGTTCATCCTATGGAGTAATACAACCCATCCAATGATCACGTGGTAGGACGCATGTCGGTATGTGTGGAAGATGAATCTTCTTGCATGCATGTGTACAACCAATTCCGATTTCGAACATTGCAACTATTTGCACAAAACAACTACCACCACCACCACTATATACTACTACTACTACTACTACTACTACTACTACAAACAATAATAATAATAATAATACTGTTATTACTACTGCTGTTACTACTACTACTACTACTACTACTACTGTTACTACTACTACTACTACTACTACTACTGTTACTACTACTACTACTACTACTACTACTATACTACTTCTACTAATACTACTATTGGCGATATTATTACTACTACTGGTACTGTTGCTAATTCTACTACCACCGCCATACTGCTTCTGTTGGTTCTACTACTATTACTACTACTACCACTACTACTACTACTACTACTACTACTACCACTACTACTACTACTACTACTACAGTATACTACTATTTACTATTGACCTTTTAATTCTCTTCCTACTCAACCCGTAACAACAGCCACAATTTAGACAATGTAGAGCATCATCGACACATTGATACAGGTTATGTCATTATCTCGTAATATCAAAGGAAAATGGGTTCATAAATTCATCTTTTCCTTTCATAACCGTATTGACTTATCCCAGCAGAAACTCTACATTAAAATGTTTTTTAAAGAATACATTAGTTTATGGACCATCAGTACCACCAACTTGAAAATTAGTTACATTATGGATTCCGTAATTCAGCCTTGTTTGCAGACTTGGAATCCTGTGGCATACTTCCTGTCCTGAAGGAAGAAATTCGTTTATGAACCATCACATCAGCAGTTTTATGTAAAACCACATCTGGTAGAAACGGATATCCGCCGTGGTTTATGGACTGTGTATTAAGTACTAACTTCATAAAACCGTGGAAGGTAGTCTGCCCCCGGGAGCCGACGGAATATGGCGCTACATTAAGCACGATTAATGGAGACAGCAAACACGTTATGCAATCATGGTATCATGTAGGTCTAACCATCAGTCAGTGTTGAAAGCCCTTGAGAAACATTAGTGGTTGACGTGTGGAGTATAATGTTTTCTACCTGCTATTATATGTCATTAAGTATCTACCAATATGGTCGAACATAACTCATGTCATAATTTCAATACTTGCACCGGTGCAGATATTACTTATAAGTGGAAATGTGTCACCTGGTTATACCATTGGTTATATACAGCGGAGCGTTATTTACTCTCTATGAGTATAGTGTGCAATGAATCAATTTAAATTTGTTTGATGCTAGCTGTACAAAAAACATGATTTTTCTCAAATGTAAAAGTGGACACTATTTCATTTTACATTTTAACTAATTGAATTGCTAAATTCTCTCACTTTACACTGTTTTATATGAAACCTGATGAGACACAAAAAAAAGACAAAACAGTCCATTTTTGCGTGACAGTGTTCCATTAAAATGATTAAGAAAAACTTCAGAAAAAACAACATACGCAAACTATATTATATGTTAATTTGTACATAATAATGTTCATGAGTTAAGAACATGCAATAAGCTGCTTGCAAGAGATGGTTGTCTATGGAGCAACGGATGTGGTAAAACGTCGCCAATCTCCATACTTAGTCCGAGAAATAAGATGGCTTTATCAACCTCGATATATTTACGGAAGAATATATCGCCATGGATCACGAAATGAGAAACATGCCGCCTGCACAGAGAAAATGATTTCCGTGTATTTCTCTGGCGAATTCCGATTAATAAGATGAGCAGCGTAAGATAAGCGACACGGGTTACTCCCGGGAGGAAATAGTAATCTAGCCATTATACAGCAGCCAGGACCGCTCTCATGTTCTGGCATAGCTTAGTCATCAGTCAGGCGAGGACCTGGAATGGTCACGTAATGTCGAATTTGTCATTACTTGTTCATGGGCAATCGTTTTGGGTTGATATTTTTTATACATACGCCTTGTCGACATAATGACTTTCTCATTATGACGTGACGCCAAGAACACTGGCATGACGTCACGCTTCGTCCTTGACGTTGTTTTATGAATGCGGCGACAGCGGGTAGTCAGCCTATGTTTGTAGTAGATTTGATTAATTGTGTTAATTTCGAGTTTGGTAATAAAAAGAACATACTATTCGGTCCCATGTCATACTATGTTAACGAAACTGCCTAACTTGAATATCGGTTTACATAGTATAAGATATTATTATAAGAGATTATATCATGGGCACTATTTGTTAGCTTCACATTTTGAATAAGGTAACGGTAATCTTGAAATCAAGAACAAATTAATAAACAATGGTACAAGGAGGCATATCATTGAACATACAATGGTAAATATCAAATAATATATGATAAGGATGTACATAAAGAAAACGAAACATAATTCTTAGAAAAATCATTCTGTCCATATAACCAGTGACCGCAGATTCTGGTGACATCAATGCCTGTATCTCGATATAGCCGATTTGAGAACACACTGGACATCGGAGGCAAATCGTTGAAAGACGATCTTACCCCAGCATTATTTAAGAGACGGAAAATCAATATGACCCAATAGATAGATAGAATACGACAGAAATGACTTCTTTTAACAAATAAACATGTCGTGTCATTTCGATCGACCTTCTCAGAAGAAAAACACCACCACTTCGATTTCTTGAGGGGCATTTAGAAGTGAAAGTATACATAAGAAAAACGACTTTCTGGATAACTACTTAGTCATTGTGAAAAAACATGGCAATTCCACCTAATCTTCACAATAAAGAAACAGTTATCCAGAATATATTGGTTCCTTTATATCACCGCGGATCATACCATTGTAGTATACGAGACTAATCATTATGTAAAGGTTTGATGGGTTTTGAGGCAGTCTGATACACGGCATGAAGTTCTGATGGGTTATAAGCCAGTCTGACCCACAGCGTGACGTTATGATGGGTTATAAGGCAGTCTGACACACATCATGACGTTTTGATGTGTTATAAGCCAGTCTGATACACGGCATGAAGTTCTGATGGGTTATAGGGCAGTCTGACACACAGCATGACGTTCTGATGGGTCATAGGGCAGTCTGACACACATCATGACGTTTTGATGGGTTAGAAGCCAGTCTTACCCACAGCATGACGTTCTGGTGAGGTATAAGGCAGTCTGACACATGGCATGAAGTTCTGATTGGTTATAAGCCAGTCTGCCACACAGCATGACGTTTTGATGGGTTATAAGGCAGTCTGACACACATCATGACGTTCTGATGGGTTATAAGCCAGTCTGACACATAGCATGAAATTCTGATGGGTTATAAGCCAGTCTGCCACACAGCATGACGTTTTGATGGGTTATAAGGCAGTCTGACACACATCATGACGTTTTGATGTGTTATAAGCCAGTCTGATACACGGCATGAAGTTCTGATGGGTTATAGGGCAGTCTGACACACAGCATGACGTTCTGATGGGTCATAGGGCAGTCTGACACACATCATGACGTTTTGATGGGTTAGAAGCCAGTCTTACCCACAGCATGACGTTCTGGTGAGGTATAAGGCAGTCTGACACATGGCATGAAGTTCTGATTGGTTATAAGCCAGTCTGCCACACAGCATGACGTTTTGATGGGTTATAAGGCAGTCTGACACACATCATGACGTTCTGATGGGTTATAAGCCAGTCTGACACATAGCATGAAATTATGATGGGTTATAAGCCAGTCTGCCACACAGCATGACGTTTTGATGGGTTATAAGGTAGTCTGACACACAGCATGACGTTATGATGGGTTATAAGCCAGTCTGACCCACAGCATGAAGTTCTGATGGGTTATAAGGCACTCTAACACACGACATGAAGTTCTCCCCAGGAATGAAACAAGCATGATTTGTTTTATCTTCGACCTTGGGCGAAATTGACCAAGTGAGAAACCAGGATGAGAGAGGGAGTTATCCAGTATTTCCTCTGATTCAACTGATTAAAAAGGCAGCTTGAGAGAGAGCTGTAACAGGATAATTTCCAGAGGAAATGGGAATTATTACATCCATTATACGTAATAAGCAAGTAAAAGGTTGTATCTATGTACATGTATGTAGGTTTATGCATATATAGATGGACGAGGTATTGGCATGGTTGATCTGAGTAAAATTGAAATCAAAATGGGAAGCAGTGATTAAATGTTCGCTTTTTTGTCCTTGTTCAGATAATCTAGACGTCGGTTTATGTGCGTCTAGCATGCTGGACTAACTTTGTACATGCAAATAGGTTTATATCTAGATTAACCAGACATTAAATGTGGGACAGATTGTAATTTTGATAGGTCTTTCTTGCAAAATCGTTGCCAGATGGGCGCAGATGTCATGACGTTAGGCGTGGATTTTTCGATTTTTTTTGTGTACAAATTTTGAGTCCTTGACCATTTGTAGATTTGGGACTATGGCCCCAAATAAGGGTCTCACAGGTCTCAAAGAATTTTTTCATATCATTCTCCAGAACGAAAAGGTCTAGCAAACTGAAATGTTTACACACTCCTTGGCAAATGTAGGTTATAAACTGCTCTGGCCTCGGTCAAGGGTCTCTAATGACCTAAAAACGTCTGATCTTCTTCTTCATAACGAAGAGGCATAACAAGTTGAAATGTTGTGTACATACTCATTAGCCAGTGGGGGTTATAAATTGTAGATTTGGTGATCATCTGGTCCTAAGTAAGGGCCACATGTGCCATGACCTAAAATAGAGCCATTGGCTCTGTAGCTCACCAGCCTTTAAATAATAATAAACTAATAACTAGGATTGCCAAGGCAATACTTAGGTCTTCAAGACTTCTGCTTGACCTTGAACTCCATGTTGGACTCTCGGTTATTCACCAGTTTCTATGCTTTAAAATGGTTTATCAAACATGTCTCTATCGTCAATAGTTATTTTACAAAAATTCTCCAAAGACAACGACCCTCTGAAAATGGAACAATCGCTTAGTTAAGGACCCCTACATGCTCTTTCTCATGATTAAGACAAAATGGTTAATATTTTTATACTAAAGTGTACTATAGAAAATGTTGTGCTTTAATTTCCACTTAAGTAGATGTAACCATCATTTAGATTGCATCCATATGTAAAACGTTATGTTCTTCTGAATGAACTATCAAACATGTCTCTATCAAAATTCTTCAAAGACAATGACCCTCTGAAAATGGAACAATCACTTATTAATGGACCCCTACATGATCTTTCTCATGATTAAGACAAAATGGTTAATACTGAGGTGTAGTATAGAAAATGTTGTGCTTTAATTTCCACTTAAGTAGATGTAACCATCATTTAAATTGCATACATATGTAAAACGTTATGTTCTTCTGAATATTCAAGAATTTCGGACCCCTTGACAACGTTCGCGATGTTCGATGATGAAAGTTGACAACAGAAAAGTTGTTGTTCTTGAAATTGGGCATACGTAGGTTTGAGTAAAATTTCAATAGCGTAAGAAGTTAAGCAGTAATGACCCTTTCAACTTTACTGAAAATGGCGATTTTCGAAAAATGACAATCTTCTATGACTTGTCACACATACACTATGACAGATAAAATTATTGTCCTTAATAAATGATGTTTCTCCTTCAAAATAAACTAATAAAGGTGCTGGTATCTTCAGTGGTTTGCGATCAATAATTCTCCAAAGACTATACCCCTCGAAAAATCTCAAAATCCTAATTTTTTAAAATATTTTGGGAAAATGTCCAAATTGTGCGCAAACTATGAACATTTATATCACAATGATATGTTATGGAATTGTTACAATAGGCATTAGTAAGAAATGCCAATAAGTAATTGTGACATACGATCATTAGTAACAGAGTTATACCCCTTTGAACATGCAGCCTAAAAACGACTTTTTGAAAGAGGTCCATATTCAAGGGCAGATTACTCGAATTCAAGGTCAAAATTAAAAAATCTGCCGAAATCACTTTGTTCTTAACTCAATTAGCTTTCAGATGACCTATCACACATAGCTGTATGTATTGCCCTTATTTAGAAGAAGATTTTTGAAGACGCATACCCACAAAACTGCGAAATTGCACAAAATATTCAGTTTTTTCAAAATAGCAAAAAAATCTATTATTACGGCCGATAACCCACATATTGGTGAAAGTTTTGTGAACATATATTGGTTAGTTCTAGAGCTATTAAGGTTTGAAGTTTCAACTTCAAGGGGAGCTACTCAAATAAATTCAACCATTTCTCAAACCACATGTTAAAACTCACATATTTGGGATTACCTTCCTTAGTCTCTGTACAATACTGACTGAAGTGAAGAGCACATAAAATCCAAAGAGTACTGTTCAAAGCTTCTTACATATTTGGGGTCACAGGATCCCTAAATCTACAATTTAGAATCCCCATTGGCGAAGGAGTCTGCACACAACATTTCAGCTCTCTAGACCTTTTGGTACTGGAGAGGAAGATGAAAATAGTTTTTTGAGGTCGTGGCCCGTAACCATAATTGGAGAGCCACAGGGTCATCAAATCTACAATTTAGAATCCCAATTGGCCAAGGAGTCTGCACATAAAATTTCAGCTCTCTAGAGTTATTGGTTTTGGAGAAGAAGTCGAAAAGGGAAAGTTTACGGACGGATGGACGCCATGCTTGATAACGGTGTTAGGATCTACACCGAAACGTCGCATTCATTGCAATAAAGAAGTTGACTATCCATATATCTTGGTTTTCTTCATCTCTACAACTTCTAAAATGCCCTCAAAGAAGTTATGCTATCCTGCTATAGCAGCTGCTACCCTATAGATGGTTACACGGTTGCATCAGTTCAATATATGTATTTGTCTCTTACTGGCAAGTTAAATAATTTCAATTTATCAACACAATGAATAATAAATCTGATTCTGTAATATATGTCTACAAATATAACAGGGATGATTGTAAAGTAGCAAGCTTTACACAGAAAGATCAAAGGAAATCAAATCAAACCATTTACTTTTCAACATGAACTTCCTGTCATGTGATACACTTCTACAATTAATGTTGGAGTACTTTTATACCAATTCTGTAGTCTCAGTTTTGACTTCCTTAGGAGTACCATAAGAACATGAAACATTGCAAATGTTATAACAGAGTTGATGATTTTCCATTCAAGGTTCACTATTTATCAATCTATTCTCATACATGCATCCATAGTATACTTGACAAATTAAGTAAGGGACATTAGATGTTTTATGATTATTATTTAATTAGTATGTCAAGTAATAAATACATCAGTATTTAAAATTTCTAAATTTCAAAATGTTCCTAATTATTTCTGTCCAGTATACTACTATTCTCATATTGAAGATATTGCTGTTAATAAATCTACAATTTTTTTACACATAGTACAGTAACAGCAAATGCTGTCAGAGGCAAGTTGTGCTGTGTGCATGTGAATACATTCAGTGGGCTACATGTCAACAAGTGACTGCATAACGCCACCATTCATTAAATTGAGTCATTATGATTATCAAACTGGTGAATGGTATTGGTATCTTGTTTAATATCGTTTTCTTGTCAGAGCAGTACTTTTAATTGACCCTTGACATTTCTTTTGGATGACAAGTTTTAACAAGTGTTTGCCACTAACATGGCAATGTCCCCCGCCGTTAACATTGAGTTTAGTAAGACACATCATTTGGTCAATTGTCATAGTCATATTGAGAATAAGGTCAAGGTCCCCAAAATCGACAGGTGTCTGTGTCATCCCCCAATGTAGACTGACACCAACTTTGACAACTTTAGGTGCTTGGGTTCATGAGATTTTGCATTAACAAGAGTTCGAAAAGTGGTCAAAGCATTGTGGTGACCTTGAAAATGAGGTAAAGGTCATCAAAATCGACTGGTGTCTGCGTAAACCGCCAATGTAAGCTGTCAGCAAATATTAAGACATTATGTCTAACTGGTCATGAGATATTGCATTAACAAGAGACAATAAAGTGGTTGAAGTGTCGTGGTGACCTTGAAAATATGGTCAAGGTCACCAAAATGGACTGGTGTCTAGAGTCATTCCCCAATGTAACCTGGCACCAAATTTGAAGACTTTGGGTCCATCCAGTCATGATATATCACATTAACAAGAGTTCGAACAGTGGTCAAAGTGTCTTGGTGACCTTGAAAAAAAGGTCACAGTCACCAAAATCGACTGGTGTCTGCGTCTTCCCCCAATGTAGGCCGACACAAATTTGAAAACTCTTACATAATACAACGCTTAATGAGATAATGCGTTAACAAGAGTTTGAAAATTGGTCAAAGTGTTGTGTTGACCTTGAAAATAAGGTCAAGGTCACCAAAATCGACTGGTGTCTGTGTCTTCCCACAATGTAGGCTGACACCAAATTTGAAGACTTTGGATAAAACGCTTCATGAGATATCGCGTTAACAAGAAATGTGACGTACGGACGCCGCTGAATTCATAGTCCCCCGTTCCGCGTTGCGGCGGGGGACAAAAACACTGCACCTCCCATTCTCTCAAACAAAAACCCTGTATCCGCCCCTCTCAAACACTTACTTTTCCAATCGCATCTTCCTGGAGACCATACAACTCATGCAGCCACTGCAACAAAGTTTTTGTGAAGCGACTTTTCCAATCTTACTGTTAGCTGACTGGGTTCAGGCACAGCATTGTGTTTTAGCACAACAAGGTGTTTGCACATTCATAAACATATGTTTCATTCCAATGTACAAAAGAAACGTTTTTTATGATGTACGTAACTACATTTGCATATTTTTGTGACACCAAAATTAACAAACTGAAAGTTGATGTTTTCATGATGATATTTATTCACATTTTTTCTGCAATCTGCCAGGATGATCAAGTAAGAAATAAATTATGCTCTTAAACTGAGAATTTTGTTTACTTAGCACTTCAGAATTCAGCACTTAAAACTGTCTCACATAATAATAATGAGAATGAAACTATATACATTTTAATAAATAATAAACACCTTTTGTAAGAGGGTCTTATTTGCCTTTTTTTGCAAAGTAAAATGAGTCGATATGACATATCATTTCATAGTCATTCTCTTTGATAATATTAACGAACCATGGCAAATTTGCTTTTCATATTCTTACACACTTTCTTAAACCAACAAGGTTTTTCAACTAACACAAGTTAGTGTTCTTTAATTAACATCCATGATTATAGATGTGAGCAAACTCTTTACAAAGATCTATTTTTCCAAAATATGACAGTTAAAACATGACAATTGAATTTTGAAATGAATGGTGATCAAATCATTAAAATACAGTGAAGCTCATTAATGATGTGCATAGCGTTAACCATAGGATGTCCCAATTCAGACTCAGCAGTTCTCGAATAACTGAAATATATATCATGAAACTTTTATTCCCTAAATGATTCGTCTTTGCATAAAGATAAATATAATCATCTAGTTATTTTTCATTGATACAACATGCATAAATCCTTTCATCAAAGGTACATATGGTGTAATACAACTTGTTACATATCCAAAGCATTTTTTTTTAAATATTCAATTTACACATCATCTTCCAAACGCAAGGCATAACTCTTGCCAGTCTGCATTACATGCTGATTTAACCCTTGCGACATTTCCCTCGCTTTGTTGTGTCAAGATAGTGAATCGCTGCACCAGAAATGCATAGCTGGCCTGGATTTCTAAACACAGATTTCTTAAGGAACTACTGCAAGGCCTAATTCAGCCAGTAATGGAGACTGGCAAGAGTTATGCCTTGCATTGGGAAGTTGTTTACACATATACTCCATGTAGAGTATATTCAGTCATTTGACATCAAACAACAAACCAGCTTGATGAGCTTCTTCGTATATCTCCTTATTATTCAAAACTACAATGGTAAAGTCTTGGAAAGATATGAATATTTAGCTGAATTAATGAATTACATATAAAAAGCTTTAAAATACTTTACACAGTAATGAGGACGAAGAGGTCTAAAATCCTAAAGACTTTTCTCATTGATTTAAATGCTCTTTTCAACCTAAGTTTTGTTCTGAACTCAAATTTGTAAATTATATTACTTTTTTGTATTGCCATAACCATACAATGTTTTCCTGCATAAAACTTACCTTATATGTCATTTCAAAAAGAAGCAAATATTTCCCGACCTACCACACTCTTTGTATAAAACCTTTTTTTTTTTACTTATATAAATTTTGAAAGAGAATAATTTCCATTTGGCTATTCTTCTTCAAACGAAACCAAAACTGTGCAGTCATCGTTCCCCACATACTTTGAACATGGTCACTTCCAAAACTCAAGAAACTGCAGTCATAGGTCAATGTGTTCCTTTTCCTTAACAATCTCTATAATCAAATGTTCACAATTTTATCAATTTTCATCCTCTGGTTTCACCGTGGCAGGGAGCAGATATCACAGGCAGAATGTTCAGAGCTATTGATGAAGGTGCAGTGATTACACGTCCAGTTGCTGGCTGCACTGCCAATAGGCGGGAGGGGCGCGGCACCAGGACCTACGTATGAGGCTTGGCGTGACATCGGTGGGGACGGGGCTGAAAACAGAATACAAATTTTACATACAGTTTAGTCAAGGATATTGTAAATTTAGTGTAAATATTATATTTGAAATCTTCAAACAGTTATATGTATGATCCTTAAACAAAACCAATCTTTGAGTTAAATTTTTATCAATTACTATCAAAAGGCACCTGTTAGCCGTTGGATTCATATATGTACCAGTAATCTTCACCCAGTTTCAAATAATGGTCAAGAAACAATTTGCACTATTTCTAACTTTTATCATCAAAATACAAAAAAACTTAAATATTTTTCAAATTTCTTTTAATGAAATAATGAATGACCCTGTTTATCGTTTGATTTATATGTGTACCAAATCTAAAACATCTTCAACCAGTTTCAAGTTTATATGGTCTAATATAGGGTCATAGGGGTCACGAAACTGCAATTTAGAAACCCCATTACACAAGGAGTCTGCACACAACTTTACAGCTCTCTAGACCTGTTGGAACTGGAGAAGAAAACGAAAACAGGTTTTTAAGGTTGTGACCCCTGTCACTCCATTTGGGGTCTTGGGGTCACAAAATCTACAATTTAGAATCCCCATTACCCAAGGAGTCTGCAAACTACTTTTCAACTCTGTAGAGTTCTTGTTCCATATGTATACAGAATTTTATTCAGATATCTTCACAACAAAGTTAGACAAACTGAAGGAAAGCATCAAATCCTATATTACCTTTCATTTATTGATTGGGGATTGTAATAATGCTGTCCCCTTGTATATAACCATAGTTTCTATTAAAATGGTATATAACCACTATCACTAATTTATCAAACATTACGGGAAAGGTTTAAGTTTTTGGAAAAGGCACACTGCATCAAGGACAAGACCAGACGGCCAAAATTTTAGACTAACCTGAGAGGTCTCATCACAATAGCTGCACATGTGAAGTATCAAAGGGCTATCACTGACCAATCATAAGTTATGACTAAGGTTTAAGTTTTTCGAACAAATGAACAGAGATGGACAGGTGAAAAACATTATAGCCCCAGAATCTCCAGTTCATGGGCATAAAAAACAATTAGCTAAGAAAATCAGTACATTGCGATAATGACATACCATGTGCTGACATCATCTCTTCAACTGTGGCCCACTCCTCGATTCTTTTGAACTCCAAAGCTTTGTCTTCACTTCTCGTCTTCACTGCTTCTAGTAATATTCCTATCTTCTCCTGGATAGAATTAAGTACAAACTAATTAAACTGTGACATGGTAAAACAGGCAACACTGGACAAATCAATATCTGTGTGAATCTTGAGCAAGTCTTTGTCTCGAATGAGAATGAAAAATCTAGCATTTAGGACAGTACTTTCGTCGATGTGACTTACTCTAAGTGGCAGCAAGTCTGATGTTGCTAGGAACACGAGTAGATGGAAATCTGACATGGCTTCAAGGAAGTTGCTTGGTGTGAACTGTTCCATATAATGTACCAGACTACCGAAATCCTGAAAAGGAAGAAAATCATGATAGAGAACATTCGTCAACTGCAGCAGCAGGTTCTAAGAATCCAAGGAGTCCCCTTAATGATGGCACAAATGATAATCAAATATTCAGTATTCAGCTCAGGATATTCTTAAAAGGGCCTTGTACAAATGTGTTGTAATCAAAAGAGAGGATCATGCAACAGTTAAGACAATATTATTACCACTGCTTAAATGTCTCTCCAAGGAATGACATGATGCATACAATTGGTGACAGACCTTTTGTGTGCTCCCTGATTCTAAAAAAACAAAAATCCTTCTTCAACCGTAATACAAAAACTTTTCAAAAGCTTCAAAAACATCTCATTCTTCTTATTGAAAAGGTTTTTGTGTGCACTTTACACATGGTTTGAGAGAATTATTGTTGTGCATGGGCAATATTTCAAACAGCCTATGATTACTAAACCCTGATAAGGTAAAGGATAGAAACAGAGGTCCCTCACCATAACGCGAGGTTTGGGAGCCAAATATTGACATCCGCGTTATAGAGAATCAGCGAACCAGAGTGGGAAGAAAAAATAAGTGCTTGACTTCAGCTAACAAACATGACCAACCTTTCTCAGGCATTCCGTAGTATTAAATACATTTAATTTATGTTTATGTTTAGATTTTATAACACGGCGAGTGGAATATTTACGATAGTTCAGCTTATCAAGTGGTCACAGTTGATAAATATTGGGATTCTCTCTCTTTTGAACGCTATGTTTATATTTAAGAGGCCATTTGGCAACTACATGTCAACAATAAGCATCTGAAAACTGAGTCGTATATGTGACAAACTAAAAAGCTGAATGAAAACAAACAAGTGTTTATCAATGATAATATCAAATGCAGTTGAATAAAAACTAGTTCAAACAAGAGTCATCAGAAGATGACATATCCCACCGGTTCCAAAAAATTTGTAAAACACATCTTTGACAGATACTTGTGTATCTACTACCGTACTTCAGTTAGTGGGTATTACTGATGCTGAGTTTCAGGTATGTTAAGAGTTTTAGACATCTGCTCCAGAAGCAGTCAAAATCAACAACAACCAACATCCCTCTCATGTTTCTATGGAAACAGAAAAAATTTAATTTTTCAGAAAAAAATCTGTAAATATCAAAAGGCACCACTTCAGTTAGTGGGTAATACACATGCAAAGTTTCAGGAAGATATGATGAACGGTTTTGGAGCAGTGCTCCGGAAATGAACCTGTCTGTGAACAAAGTCCAAATTCAACAAGTTTCTAAAGAAACGGAAAAAAATTTTTTTTCAGAAATCTGAAAATATCAAAAGGCACCACTTCAGTTAATGGGTAATACACATGCAAAGTTTCAGGAAGATATGATGAACGGTTTTGGAGCTGTGCTCCGGAAACGAACCTGTCTGTGAACAAAGTCCAAATTCAACAAGTTTCTATGGAAACGACCAAAAATAAAATTTTCAGAAATCTGAAAATATCAAAAGGCACCACTTCAGTTGGTGGGTAATACACATGGAAAGTTTCAGAAAGATATGATGAACGGTTTTCGAGTTCTGCTCCGGAAACGAAATGATTTCAGACGGAGAGACGGACGGACGGACAAACGGACGGGGTGATGACTATATCCCACGGTATTACATACCGGTGGGATAAAAAATGTTCATATAAAGCTTGAATGGTAAGATTTTTAATTTTGTTCAGCTGTAAAAACGCAAGATCTTCGATTTGATTATAAGTCATAACAGAATTCAATCTAAATATTGGGAGCCATGGATGACCCCGCGTTACAAATGAGTCCATGGTACATTGAAGGGCGTTAGAGCGAGGGACCACTGTACCTGCATCTCGCCAATGTTGGACCGGTTTTCCACTAGGAAAGGTTTCTTGGTGCTGTTAGCTGTGAACGTGTACTGAGGCTCAACGGGGAAGGCGGCGGGCAGGTCGACCAGCAAGTACTCTACAGGCAGTGGTCGCGCTAGCTGCGTCACCTCGTTACCATAGTTGTCCTTGTCCTGAAGACAGCAATAGTTTATTAATATTATTGGAAAAGATGATGAAATCAGAAACAGTGAATCAAAGTGTTAGTGGTATTGTATGATACTGAATATATGAACGCAGGGTGATCTCTATGCTTCACACATTGTGACAATGCCACACACCAGTGTTTCCGTTTACCGGCATATGCCGGTATTTTACCGATAAATATGTCAAAGGACCGGTATATTTATGGCCAATAAGTCCAGTGGACCGGCAATATATTTACCTGGTTAATTAATCACTAACTTGTCTTTGAACGATACCAACAACTAATTTAGTTACAAACGAAATCTCTAGGAAAATATTAGCAATCTGCGCCGAAAGCGAAACCTGCATGGAATTCCCTGTCTATTTTTAGTAACAATGCTTAGCCTCGAACGAGTGTTTATGTATATGAGAGCGATGCATTTTGGCGTGAGAGTATACTGTATCAGTTAGCAATGCTCTATCGGGGCCAGTGATAAAGTGTAAAGGCTGACTCAATGAATATTTAAGTTTGGATATTTAAAATGGCGATGTCAAAGCAGACGACACTGTCTGGTTTTCTCGGCTCTAAACGAAAACCAGATGTTAACGAGAGTGAGTCAACTACAAATTCAACCAAAACAAACGATGAATCAAAACCAAAGAGATCCCGAAAATTCAATAATGACTGGAAAGAGGAATTTCCTTGGTTACGGTATGATAATCACGGTGACACGTCTAAACAGTCAGGAGGTGGGCTTATGTTTTGTCGTATTTGTGAGGCTGTGAACAAAATAAACGGCTTTACAAAAGGTTGTATAAATTTCCAGAAATCTGCTCTTAAAGAGCATCGAGATAGCGCCAGTCACCATGAGGCAGTTGTACGTCTGTCACATAAAAAGGCAATGGAGTCTCACATAAGTGATTTCCAGAAGCAAAATGACGACAGCCTAACTGCTATGATGCGTACTGTATTGTACATGGCGCATGAAAATGTACCTAGAAATAAGTTCAAGGGCCTGATTGATTTACAAAAAAGAAATGGATGTTCTTCACTAAACGGAGTTATATATTCACATTCTGACTCAATCGACGAAATGGAAGAAGCGTTAACAGAGTGTACCATGGATAATCTCAAAGAAAAATTGTCAAGAAGTCGTTTCGTCGGTCTTATCATGGATGAAACTGTAAACGTTACCGTTGAAAAAAAACTGATCATGTTCGCTCGCATAGTTCACCGTGGCAAAGCAGAAACTATTCTGTTAGGAAACTTTACTGTTCATAGTGGGAATGCCGAGTGCATTACTGAGAAAGTACGAGAAGTAACAGGACAATGGGGCATTTCACTAGAAAAAATCATTGGATTGGGCACTGACGGTGCAAGTGTTATGACAGGCCGCAAAACTGGCGTCGGTGTCAGACTTACCATAGACTCCCCTTACCTAATTCACATGCATTGTATCGCACATCGTGTGGCTTTAGCTTCACAGGACGCTGCCAAACTTTCAGGGACTATTACAGAGTACCGCAATACATTGAATCAGGTGTACAAACTCTATCAATACTCAGCAACGAGATATGCTAGACTAAGGGAACTGAGTGAAGTTTTAGACGATTCAGAGTTTTCCAGCGTAAAACAACCCTGCACTGTTAGATGGCTTTCGTTAGGTCGGGCTGTAAAATCTACAAAAAGCAACTGGCCGGCATTAGTAATGGAAATTGAGGAAGAGGGGGCTGAACGCAACAATACTGCAGCAACGGGAATTTCCAAAAAACTGAAAACATATTCTTTCATCGCAACCACATACATGTTGAGCGACGTTTTGCCTTTAATGGAAAAACTAGTTACGGTTTTTCAAAGAGAAACCCTGAATCTGTCTATCATAAGACCTATGGTTGTGTCTACAAAAGAATCTCTTTTAGAGTTAATCACTGAAAAGGGGGAACATGAAAAGATCATTGACCAGAATTTGAAAGAGGGACAATTCAGGGGGATTAAAGTGACCTATGCTGACAAAAGATCGGTCGAAGCATTTAACAAAACACGTAAATGTTTCATTGAAGAACTTGTCAATTCACTTGATAAAAGATTCCCTGACAAATCATTGGACATTCTTCAAGCGTTGGACAACGTTCAAAATCCTACCAAATACCCCGAGAAAAAGGAAAATCTTGCAGATTATGGTGGGGATTCCCTGACAGTGTTGCTAGATCACTTCTGTCCAGTGATTGGACAAAACAACAATGACGTCACGATGCCACATATCGACCGGGACCGTTCGATTCGTGAATTCCAGCAATTCAAGCGTGTCAATTCATGCATTGGGAGTGGAAGTTTTGACACGAATTGCAAAGTTCTGATAACTGAATATGCTGACATCTTCCCTGATTACTGTATTCTGGCTGAAATTGCGCTAACCATACCGGTGAGTAGCGTGCCTGCCGAGAGAGGGTTCAGCCTCCAAAATCGAATCCATACTGCCAGCAGAAATAGACTCGTGGAGCGACGCATGAACAATCTCATGATTCTAAACATGCATGCACATGATACGTGTGAAAATCCCTTCAATTACACAAAAGCAGCAGACAAATTCAGAAAAAATAGAAAAAGGAAAGTGTAATTAACTGTATACGGATAACATATTGTGAAAATCCCTTTACGTTACACAGATTCAGAAGCAGCAGATTCAGTTAAAATACATGTGTAAATCTGTATTATGTAAACGTATTCTTGTTACAATTAAAAATGAAACACAAACACATTAAAGTCATGTTTTATTTTACAAAAGTCTCTTTATTAACATGGAAACTTTGTTGACTGGCAAAAATATTATTGGACTGGTATATTTGAGGCTAACCAGTCCCATGGACTGGTGATTTTGAAAGTCACCGGAAACACTGACACACTCTCAAATATTTGCTACAAAATGCAATTCTAAAGTGCTGAACAGATTTAAAAACAGCTGACAATATGGTAGACATAGGCAACATATCTTAGTGACCGCCTGGGATTTAGCATTAGCAGTTGAAAATCTCTTGACAGGATTTATCCATGAGGTACATACCTTATAGAAGACATCAGGAACATACTGCTCGTTGGTGGACTCCTTGACGTAACCTAGTTCTGGTACATCTTTAGTGGGGATAAGGCAGTCGTCATTTACAAGCGCCATACACTGGTTAGATACCTGGTACCCATCAAAGTGGATCTGATTGTTGTTGTCACCTACAAAGGGAAACTGATCATCAATATTTTGTACAAGTATCATTAAGATAACAATGTATTAATTGCTAACAATAAATGTCTAATTTTTGTATAACAAACAGAAACTCTTTGAAACTCTTTTTATCATAAACATCTGCAAATTATGTGTTAGCCATTATGTTTGGCAATACCTAAGTTAAATGTAACCCTTCTTCACTAAAAAATCCTGATTGTAGACTTTCCAAACTGACAATGTACATTGTACTCAAAGCAGATTTAAGAGTTACAGAAATATTTCTAAATATTCTGCAGATAGCGAGTTACTGCTGTGCACACTTCGTCAATATTTCAAATATGAGAACTTTAAAATAGAAATTAAAATCACAATCAGAATATGATTTAACAATAAGACATGATGAACAGTACCATATTGGCAGCATGTAAAATGTGGAGTATAACTAGATAACATTTTGTTCAGGATGGCAACGTTTTTTAAATATTTTTTTAAAACTTTAAATGGATAATATTACAGTTTTGCATACTGGGTTTCAAGCTTATTTCTATACAATGATGTTACAGCAGCTAAATCTTCATAAAGAAAAGTTCACCTGTTACAACAACCGTGACAAACTTGGAGCCAAAGTGGCCATCTGGAGAGAGTTTGCAGGGGTTGGGATGTTTATTCTGAAAGTCTGCAGCCATAACACACTCTTCTGAACTGAGGAAGTGGGCATCCTGAAACATCACAAATTGTCTTGAAAATGAATTAGATCCAAGTGAGAGAAGCTATTAGTATACTTCATTCTGGACTAATACTCGCCACTAATGGCTGCAATGTTGCACAAATAGAGTTAAACAATGTCTCACTCACTCACTCTGGACTGATATCACTGGAATGCATCATTAGACATTTAGTCATTTACAGCACACAATTTGACACAGATACAGAATACAGAATGATATGAGAAAGAACCAAACTAAAGTACAAGGTCATGCTGTGACATTTGAAATCCTATTGGGAATTAGAAATCCTATTTCAAATTAATTCTGGACACAGTCTGTTATTCTTTAAGAATTACTTTCAGATATCAATCTACGTCACACTAAATGTAACTCTTACCAAGTTGCCTCTGAAGTTCTTGACTGTTCCCTTCGATAAATCATCTGCTACCAGATCAGAGAAGATCCATCCTATAGGCTGGATACCAAGCTTTTCTGCTACTTCATTTATAAGGGATTCTTTCTCGTCCGGAAGGAGTTCAAGTTTGTTTTTTGTACTTTGCTGTAAATGAAAAAGATCAATTGCTATAAACAAAAGTTTTGAGGACTTATTTGAGACACTTACCAAAATTTACATGGTCATTGGTATAAATCATAGTTCTGTACTGAACCAAAACTGTATCGAAACCATATAACATTTGTATCAAAGTGTAACTGTTTCACAAAGTTAAAATATCCTTGAGTTAATTACTATAACTTAAGTTAACAACATGACATGAACAAAACATTGCATTCATTTAATCTTACACAAAAAGAGTTCCATCTTGAATAAAACTAAAATGTTTTCCTTTCATGACACACTGCACTAAGTCGAATGTGTAAGTCAAGAGATAAAACTGTGTAAATTAGTTTCAAGTTTGTGAATCAAAGATAGGGACAAGACCGACTCTACTTTTGAGATGAGTGGAGAGTTCCCTGATTAAACAAAAACTACTTAAATAGTACCACCACAAACTGTGTACGCTCGTCACCAAGTCATGTCAGCATCACCGTATACATCACATTAAACTAGTATTTAGGGGCTGGATAGCGCAGTGGTTAGCGCGTTCGGCTTCGGATCAAGAGGTCCGGGGTTCGAATCCCGCCAGGGGCACGGCAACTTTGTCTGCAGTAGAGAACTGTTCTACACGCAGTAAGGTTTGGGTGCACTGCTACACTGAATTTCAGCATATTACCACCCATGGTTTGCTAGTTCCAGCCGCTGCTCGCAGGTTTCACCGCAGTGCACAGCCACATGGCGTTGCAGGCTTTCTCCCTGCCATAATACTAGCAGCCGCGATATAAGTGAAATACTCTTGAAAGCGGTGTTAAACCCCAACTCACTCACTCACTCACATTAAAGTGCCTTCCTTGGTCAGCCTTGGCAATCATCTACACTATATATTTATCCTAATATTTTCAAATAGGAAAACTGGTTATCATGTCTTGCTAACATTAATCAAAATAGCTAAGTTAGCGCAAAGTTTAATAGTTTAATTGGCTTATGTTTGGTGAGTAAATTGAGAACATATTTTGCTTATGAACAATCCCCAAAAAAGATTGGAACATTTCTAACCAAGGCTGTTGATGTCAAAGTGCATGTAAATTAGATATCAATGATATTTGTCTGAATCACACACTATCCTGAAATTGATTTCAATCACCGGAAAACATAATAAATATCCCAATTTCTTACTCTCACTTATTGTGGGACACTATCTTTTAAATAACCGATATGAGCTATATGTATAACATACCTGTGGAGGTTCATAAATAGCTGCTATTGTAGCTTTGATTCCAAGGGGAACATCTTTGTGAGGCTCGTATCTCCCATACAGTATTCCAAGTCGCTGATTGCCTGTGCTTCTCCAGTAGTTAAGGAAACGGTCAGCAACAATTGGGTTCTCAAACATTATGTAATCAACATGCCGATATTTCTGGAAAGAAACAAATTTCACATGTTTGAATGTTACCAGTGGAGGTTAATAGTTTCTGAGTGTAAGCTTAGTGGATAAATTATCCTCATCACATTCAGGAGTTCAGCAAAAATCAAGTTTTGACACTTTAACTGTTGAAGAAGTTATCAATACTCATCCTGAGAAGCCAGTTTACAGGTACCACAACTGGTTTACAGAGTGCATAATCTGGAATTGACCACTCGCCGAAGAAACAAGCACTACTACTACTACTACTACTACTACTATTATCATGCAAACCTGTCTGTTGAGGGTGACTGCGTTTGGTTGACACTTGGTACAGATTCCTCCCGGCCATGGTGGATGTTCCTTACACCCTGGCTTTATCTTACAGCTGATGTTCTCTAGGTTCACAAACTTCCCCCTGAAAGCAAATTATGCAATGTTGAAATAATCTTTAATTCATAATTCAGCTTCATGTTTTATCCAGTACTATTAGTTAACTTGGAACTAGTTGCGGTTTATGTGAAAAATATTCCCTACAATCAAAACAAAGTCACTAAAGCAAAGAATGTTTTGATGGTATGTTTCTCCAAAATGAATATTAAGCAGGGGAACTATGATGATTGTATGTCATCCAACTGAAGAAGAAACAAGAAGAGGCCCAATAACATCCTGTGATATGAATAAAGACGTTTCATCCATAAGATTTGTCCTTCATTACTTTACTAACTTTTAAATGCCAGAAGAATTCCATAAAGAAGTTGATCATTAATAAAATCTCCATAGCAGCAGGCATGACATCAAATCAGTGCTACTTACCTATCAACACCTCCTGTGAGTTTCCTGATATATGAATGGAAGGAGAGGAATTTGATTGGTGGATCACAGCTCTTCAAGAACTCCTCATCATAAGGCTGGAAAATATATATAGATAACTTCTTAATTTAAACTATGAACAAAAATATAACATCATGTCTAACCATAGTTTGAAGAAATTTTGGAAGTTTTTGTTAGAATTTAGTTGAAATCTTGGATGTAATTTTGAAGATCTGACAAAGGTTATCATGCTTTTTTTTTTTAAAGAAACAAGCAAATGCCCCCTTACCTCTAATGGCACACAGTGAAGACATTTGTGTTGTGCACCATGGCGACACCTGTAACAGAAAATTGTGTAGAAATGAATTCTAAATATCAGGGAGACAAGAAATAATAACTTGCAAAAAATATTTCAGATTAAAATACTTAAAAAACTTCCACAAGTCATGAAGTGAAGAAGTTAATGTGGACTACAAGTCATTACCCATTTAATGGTCAATCAATTCAAAATAAATAGAGACTCTCACCCAAGTTTCTTCTGATATCAAATATATCAACACAAGTTGATTAAAGTTACAAATATCCGAGGCTTGCCGAGGATATTTTTACTTTAATCAACGAGTGTTGATATATTTGATATCAGAAGACACGAGGCTGAGATTCTCTATTTATCATTCAAAATCATTGTACAACAATTATTAGCAAAATACTGACATATCTGAAACACAAAACTGCCATTTAGCTTCTTCAGCAGTGATCTCAGTGAGGTCATAGCATTGTGACGTCATAAGTATTATGGCATCATAGCATTGTTACGTCATCACCAGTGTGACGTCATATCATTGTCAGCAGTGTTTTAAGTGATGCCAAAGCTTTGTGATGTCATTAACTGATGATGTAATAGGATAATGACGATATCTAAAACGTAGATATCGCTTGTAGATATCGCTTGATCTCACACAAGCGATATCTACTGTGGGAACCAGTTTTGGATGATAAAGTATTATCTTCAAAACAACCTACAACTGTTCATTTCTTTTTCTGTATATTTTCCCATCCTCCTTGCCAAGAATAACATCTACTTCATCCTCCTTTATCGAGTTTGAAGATGGAGGTCTCCCGGTCTCCATTGGCTCTGACTGATCAGCTGATGGGTCAGACTTTCCATCGGACACCATGTATAACATATCTCCATGTCTGCAAACAAAGTGGTCTTTAAAATTTGATTTCAGGGTATCACCAGTGTCAAATCTAGGAGGCGAGATTCATGCTGATAATTAGTATAAGCTCTTATTAACAGCCTCCCCTTTTCTTTATTGAAGGGGTTACAAGTCCCTTCTTGGATTTTAGTTCTAGATTGGACACTTTATCACTTGAGGCTGGATATGGTACCAATTTGTAAACATTAGTTCAACACAAATTAACTTTTACACACCAAACCACAATCATTGACCAACACAAGTCTATTAAAGGAGGTTTAGCATTACACATATTTGTATTCAAAGATTGAACTTCATTTGCTAAATAATGTTACAATGTTTGTGAGCTAATTATTTTGACACTAGTGGAGTCAAGTTATCAGTTATGCTGACCAAAAGCTTGTTTTTATTGTTTTCAGTCAATTGAATGTTTTATTCTTTGCACTAATGAACACTACACATTAGCTAAACTAAAAATATATCGCCATAATCTCTTTAAAGATTGACACTCTGCAACTTCGGTGAAAGTATGGAAATGCCAGGTCCATAAACACTTGAACTCTACGTTTTATTCAATTGAATTTGCAATGTTAGCTTGCAGTTGCTCTGTTTTCAATATTTGTACCTATTTTATGTTGTAAAATGCTGTCTTATGAACATTTCATATATGTCTATGTATCTGAAAAAGAAATAAAATTATAAATCAAAAAAAATAAAAAAATATATCACATATAATATTACGTCATTATAACTAATGGCTGTTGTCACCTGTCCTGTGCTTCTTTACCAACCTATGTGCCAATAACGTCATACAGCTTTGGATGATTGAATTTTTTTATATTTAATTTATGCTTTTTTTCCCCATCCGTTGTTAGATTACAATGTACCTATATACACAACATTTGGTACTCATTTCTGATCATGAATAAAGAAGTACTTGCAACTGTAACATTTTAAAAACCATGATAAAAATCAAACAAAGTGTACAAAACACTGAACAACATTCTTGCTTCTAAGTGCAACTCACTTTAATTTATATGAATCCACTGTCTTGGCTCTTGAGTTTCTAACTACACCAGTTTTGTTTCGCTCTTTTGATACAATCCACCCTGTGTCACCAAGACCAAGCTCTTTCTGAATCTGAAATTACAAGATAGCATGTCAAGTTGGTGAATCAGCATTAAAATTAAGTCACAGAAAATTAAATTACAATTTGTAATTTAAACAAATTAAATTTAATTTATAATTATCAAATCAACAGCATAACTGAATGTGTATTGTTATCTTTTTTATTTCTTCAAAGCATACCATTCGGATTCAATCTGAATTTGAGGTTTTCAGTACTAATAATTGACATAAAGCCATCTTAGAAATATCCAAAGAGGTGCTATTGAGGCTATTCTCTTTTTCAATTTTGAGAGGGTGCTAATAATAGGTGGTGAAGTTGGCTTTTATAAATGAGTATGTTGATATCAAGGAGCATGGTTGCTCTTTGTACGGAATTCACTTGTTTTAATACTGTTTAATGTCTCTAATTCTCTATTAGTTATGAATTACAGATTACATATCATGCTTTAAAAACTTACCTTATCATAAAGTACAGCAATGGTATCAGAACCTTTGGTTTCAATTCGCTTAGTACCATGTTGAGCTGACTGTACACGGACAATCTGAAAATGAAAAGCCAAGGTACAATTTGCAAATGGTACATCTTGCTTTTGTGCCTTACGTGAAATGAGAAAATGCTGTATTTAAAACTTTTAATAATAAAACATGTGTATCAATAGAATAGCCGAAACACAACATACCGGTAGTAACAAATGATTTATTATTAGACTGATCAACAATGTCTTGTTAGACCATAGTAAAGCTTTTCACACTCGTAGCGCTGATGAATGGCTTAAATTCTCAATGTTTTATTTTTAATTAATATGGGCTGTCTTTATGAAATTGTCAAATATAAAGTCATCAAAATATTACCCCCAGTCATGTGTTTCAACAGGATTGCGCAATAATCATGTGTTAATAAAATGAATGTATGAATGATCTTCGATTTGCATTAACCACGATTGAACCCTCACTTAAAGCCTTCTCTCCAAACAGAGGTTACACAAGTCATTTCATCTCTTGTAACCTCTTAGTAGAGTAATAGATTTAGAGAAATTGAGAACCCTGGTCAGTTGGAACGATAATTAATTGTACAATTAGCAATATTGTTTCCAACTGATCAATCAGTCTGTTACCGTACCCTTTGAGACGATAGGAGTTCCTTCACCTGTGTAATGTGAATATATTTCTTACAATTGCAACCCCTGTATTAACAGTTACTAATCACTAAATCTGCAGCTTAAAATGTCTAATTGGTCATCGTTCATGTTCACAAGATTTCAGTTCCCTAAAGCAAATGTCTTGTAGAAGTTTTTAAAGTTGAAAAACTAATTTTTCATTGAAATAAAACATCAGTAACAATGAGGATTAGAAAGAGGTTGAAATTGTAAAACTAACTCAAACATATTACACAGTGCCAGTGATATCTAGTAAAATCTGTTGGAATGACATATTTTTCTTCAAAATAGAAGGCTTTCTTTATACAAATTAATATATTTTGTTACTGTAGGTCATAAAATTCTTAATCATTACTTAATGTATTTATTTTCAGAAAAGTAATGACAAACTTGTTTAATATTTATTTTGTGAATACTTTATTCACAAGCAAGTTTATACATTGATTGACTGACAACATCATGTGAAGAAATAAACAAAGGCTAAATAAATGCATATGAAATTAAATAATGATAAATGTTTGTATCAGGCAACTTATTTTGAAATTATTATTTTCAAACATCTCTATGAATATTTTGACAATCCAACAGACAACTTCTCAGGCTAAAAAAACAAGACATTTTGGAGGTAGTGTAAACAGTGATTTTGAGGACATTTGTTTAGAAAATTGGCATTGTAAATGTAAAATTATTTAAATGCTACTGAAAGTTGTATCAATCGATTTTGTATTTGAAACATTCAGAAACAATAGTCCGGACATCTCAGATTTTTTGTGCGAGTCATAAGGGAGCACGCACATGTGTAAATGACGTCACAAACCTCGGGTACTAACAAACTTTGGGCACTCTTCCATAAATCATATCAATAAATCTTAAACATGATAACCATACACTTGACATTTTTCAATGAATTTTAGATGACACGTGTAACAAGCTAAAAAGTCAAACATAAGTTACAAGTGACGTTCAATCCGCAATCTTTGTGGTGCCAAGAAGATTACAATGTACATAGTCATAAGAATCGTAATTACGAATTTAAAAGGAAACTTCAAATTTAAAGTAGACTGATGTAAAACAAAAATATAAAACGATATGTATGATATATGACGTTATACCAATTTATCAACAATGCATCAATGTGTAAAATTAGAAGTGACAACAACTCCGAAAAGTGTATCGTCATCGTATTCCCGAAGAATATCTAAGAATTTAGCTGGTCTTAGAGGAATCGGCATTGATTGATCTATTGGAAATTCCCAAGAAATGTATAATCCACCACGATTACACGTACAATAGACTTCGGCATGACTATACGATTCGCAGAACTTCGGCACGGCGTTCCAGGCAAAATTTCTACTGCTCAACACAAGGCGGCCATGACAGGTGCTCTCGTAGCGGAAGTTGACGAACGAGATGTCAAACATAAATAAACGATATTATTTTTTGATAACATTCCATGAAAAAAAGGTTTCTATCTATATAAAATATTAGTATATATCGGAAAATAGTTTTAAATTTCAAAATACCTTTTGTTGACATGTAGCAACACGTGTAAACAATATGGCGACCAAAATAGGCTTTGGTCCTGAAAACGCAGGAGTAAAAGGTGAAAAACAGAACTTATGCTCATATGATTAATTTCAAATGAATCGCTTTCGGCTTCTGTTAAATAGAAAACTTTTTATATAAACATGTTGTCACCGATAGCACAAAGGAATTGGAAAAGGAATCAGTTTCACATTTTAATTTTTTATTTTAAAAAAAAATTTAAATCACAAATAAAATGGATTTTTTTGTGGCGATTTTATTTTTTTCAAATATTTTATTCATCCAATGGCATGTTTACAAAAGTAGAAGTACTCCGGTACATAAAATCCTATTTACAAAAGTATAAGTATTTGCATATGTGGTAGGGGAGAGCGGGGATGGTTCGGACAGCGGGATGGTTCGGACACCCCCGCTAACTCCCAAACCGAAAATGTAACAGATGTTTTCATTGGTTGAGGAAACTCGCACTACGTCAACAACCATGCCATATTCGCGAAAAGTTGGGCAAGTGGGAAGTTTGATTAGCTGAGACGATTTTTGTTTTTTACCAAAACCCATGTAAGTTTTGAATATCAGAACGTAAGCGCTCACTGCCATAATAGGCATTGTTTTTTTAGGAATAGAATGTTGTCTTGTATTGATAAGCACAACTCATGTTTGGACAGTTTCATTCTCGTATAATCTCTCCTGTCAATTTATATTTATCTGAAAAACGTTACAGTGGGGTAGCTTCGTCCAGATGGACGAACCTACCCCATACATGTCCCTTATTATGTGTGTGACTGTTTTAAACTTTCACAGACATGGAAATTAATCAAAAGCCTTTGCTTTTAACATTATTAATTTTGTTCAATGCATATTTACTACCTGTTTCGGTATTGCACCGTATATGCCTATTCATTGAAAACTGGTTGCTTATTTTCAAAAGTCCAATGAGTAATGGTCTATATTGAAGTTTCCTACACGTTACTTTGTTGACATACTTGTAAGTTAGAAGCGTATAGACTTTAAACACATGTTTGGTCAAAGACGCATATATGACAGACACGTACATTTTTTGACACCTTCATAAACATTGCTACGATTAACAAGTCGCCGGCGTATGATTGGTTAAGATTGTTTTCCACAACCATGCCTTCTCTTGAATGTCACTAATAAAATATAGAAACATTTTGCAATAACCTCAATATAAATCTTTTAAACGATTTTATTGAATTTCCAGAACGTGTAACTACTTTTGATTCTTCTTTTATACGTTGTAGCTTTTTATAAGAGCTGTATAGGATTATTTAGTGCTGTAAGGATAAAATATCCTGGATTTCGTTTTTGATTTCTTACCGTATCTTAATGTTATGTCATGGAAGATGTGGTTAAAGAATAGCAGAAAACTGCAGTAGTGTATAGTTATACTTGATGTTGGTTCATATTAATTTCATTTTCATGAATTCATTGCAATAAACTGATTTTTCAGCAAATGCAGTATGTGTGGACAATGTGGGCATCTTTCAAAATCTGATACATTTATTTTACTATGAGAGGTAGCACTCTCATTCAAGGCATATACATACAAGATACTAAGCTTTATTGAGGCATGTATCACAGCTTTCATATCTTTGTATTTAAAAGTCCAGGAATTGTCTGAAAATCGCCCGAACCATCCCCGCTCTCCCCATATAATATCAGCAATAAAGGTTGTTCTAAGGGGTGCCCAGTATGTGCATCAATGGCATCAATTTTCTGCAAAAGAGATTCAAAGTTTGGGATTTCTTAGCTATAAATTTCACATTTTTAGCTCATCAGGCCTGAAAGGCCCGATGGGCTTATGGCATGGCATGGTGTCCGGCGTCCGTCCATCCGTCCATCCGTCCATCCGTCCGTCCGTCCGTCCGTCCATCCGTAAACTTTTCGCATTTTCGACTTCTTCTCCAGAACCAATGACTCCACAGAGCTGAAATTTTATGTGCAGACTCCTTGGCCAATGGGGATTCTAAATTGTAGATTTCGTGACCCCATGACCCCAAATGGGGTCACAGGGGTCACATCCTTAAAAACCTATTATCATCTTCTTCTCCAGTTCCAAAAGGTCTAGGGAGCTGAAAAATTGTGTGCAGACTCCTTGGCCCATGGGGATTCTAAATTGTAGATCTCGTGACCCCATGACCCCAAATGGGGTCACAGGGGTCACATCCTTAGAAACCCATATTTCATCTTCTTCTCCAGTTTCAAAAGGTCTAGAGAGCTGAAAAATTGTGTGCAGACTCCTTGGCCCATGGGGATTCAAAATTGTTGATCTCGTGACCCCATGACCCCAAATGGGGTCACAGGGGTCACATCCTTAAAAACCTATTATCATCTTCTTCTCCAGTTCCAAAAGTTCTAGAGAGCTGAAAAGTTGTGTGCATACTCCTTGGCCAATGGGGATTCTAAATTGTAGATTTCGTGACCCCATGACCACTAATGGGGTCTCAGGGGTCACATCCTTAAAAACCTATTTTCATCTTCTTCTCCAGTTCCAAAAGGTCTAGAGAGCTGAAAAGTTGTGTGCATACTCTTTGGCCAATGGGGATTTTAAATTGTAGATTTTGTGACCCCGTGACCCTAAATAGGGTCACAGGGGTCACATCCTTAAAAACCTATTTTCATCTTCTTCTCCAGTTCCAAAAGGTCTAGAGAGCTGAAAAGTTAATTGTGTGCATACTCCTTGGCCAATGGGGATTCTAAATTGTATATTTCGTGACCCCGTGACCCCAAATGGGGTCACAGGGGTCACATCTTCAAAAACCTATTATCATATCTTCTTCTCAAGTTCCAAAAGGTCTAGAGAGCTGAAAATTTGTGTGCAGACTCCTTGGCCCATGGGGATTCAAAATTGTAGATCTCTTGACCCCGTGACCCCAAATGGGGTCACAGGGGTCACATCCTTAGAAACCTATTTTCATCTTCTTCTCCAGTTCCAAAAGTTCTAGAGAGCTGAAAAGTTGTGTGCATACTCCTTGGCCAATGGGGATTCAAAATTGTAGATCTCGTGACCCCATGACCCCAAATGGGGTCACAGGGGTCACATCCTTAGAAACCTATTTTCATCTTCTTCTCCAGTTCCAAAAGTTCTAGAGAGCTGAAAAGTTGTGTGCATACTCCTTGGCCAATGGGGATTCTAAATTGTAGATTTCATGACCCCGTGACCTCAAATGGGGTCTCAGGGGTCACATTCTTAGAAACCTATTTTCATCTTCTTCTCCAGTTTCAAAAGGTCTAGAGAGCTGAAAAATTGTGTGCAGACTCCTTGGCCCATGGGGATTCAAAATTGTAGATCTCGTGACCCCATGACCCCAAATGGGGTCACAGGGGTCACATCCTTAGAAACCTATTTTCATCTTCTTATCCAGTTCCAAAAGGTCTAGTGCTGAAAAGTTGTGTGCATACTCCTTGGCCAATGGGGATTCTAAATTGTAGATTTCGTGACCCCGTGACCTCAAATGGGGTCTCAGGGGTCACATCCTTAAAAACCTATTTTTATATTCTTGTCCAGTTCCAAAAGGTCTAGAGAGCTGAAATGTTGTGTAGAGACTCTTTAGACAATGGGAATTCTAAACTGTAGAACCTATTTTCCAGTATAAAAAGCTCTAGAACTAGCTGAGAACAATTTATTTCAGTGTTGCAAACAATACAAATCCTGATGAGCTACAGAGCCAATGGCTCTATTTTTTTAATTTTCTTTTAAAATTTGTTTTAAATCACAAATAAAATGGATATTTTTGTGATGATTTACTAAATGTTATCTCCAATGTAGGTCATTACTCTATGAAAATACAGTTATAACAAATATAATGAACAGTGAAAAAAATTATTCGTTACTATTTTCCATTTGGCACTGTTTGCTTTCAGTTCATCTATTAAATATAAACCCATATACGGCAAAGGCCAAAAAAGGAGGGTTCTATCGGGAATTTTTTTTGTGGAAACGAAATTCTGGAGGATATTCCTGTTAACACAAATATGTTATTAATACATTATTAAAACAGTCAAATTAAAAGATAGTAATAAATGTAATATTTTGATGAATGTACATATGTCACAACTTCATAAATTTTAACTTCTAGTACAATTTAGACTTTTTTTAAAATCAGAAATGCTAAATGCATTGACACTGAAAGTAATCCAATACCCCCATTGGTCAACAAGTGTAGACTAAAGCACAGGGGCGTGTAATGGTTAGAAACAGCGTTTGAAAGACAAATACCCATATAGACACTACCCTATTACTACCGGTATATAAAAGGAAAGGGATGTAACGATGAAACCACCCCATGCTCATTTAAACTCCTATTTCGCATCAAAAATTTTTTTTATGGCACAATTGATGACTACAATACGAAAGATGAATGATTTCCCCACAAAATGAGCTATAAATGGTCACAATCTGATCATTATTTCAAATGGTATGCGACAAGACAGTCCGTATATCGCTACCTCCAAATTTTCAAGCCAATTTCCCCACTTACAAAAATCAAAGAAAACTCACCTTCGTTTATTAATTCCAGCAATGTTGACAGCACCAATGAATTGGCAGATTCGAACCGCAGAGTGAAACTACAGGAATAAAAAAATATCACAACACCTACATATCATTTCTCTGACTGTACGACGGCATTTTGTCACAAATCATTGCCATGCAGTGGGATGTAGTTCGCTTGTCAGCCATTTATGACCTTGACAATCAGTTGACCGGAGTTTCCCATATCCAGGTTCCAGGGCCTTTGTTCTCGCTAATAGGCCCTAGAATCTGGATATGGGACACTCTGGGTCCACTTTCATTTCCCAACTCACAAGAATAAGGACATCGCATGGGTGCAATTCAAATTAATGCACCCCAGTAATGACCAAGATGAAATGTCCAACACAATTCTATTGGTCTTAATCAGATCAGCTTTAAACAAGCCCTTAAACAAGCCCAATTCCAAGCCTGTAGCACCATTAATAAGTGGGGGGGGGATAATCAAAATATTAGGTACTGCTTCTTATCTGGGGAAACTTTGGCTTGTAGTCAGAACTGCATCTTATGTAATGATCTGTGTGCCTTCAGCTTAGTGCAGATGTCTGGGGCCACTTGAGTAGAATGCATGTTTGTTATCATTGGTGTGATATAAAGTGTCAAGGGTGGGAAGAGGGTGGTGGGAGGTGTGCTAGAAGATGGGTTAGGAATGGGTTGGCACAAATTATTTCATTCCTAAATCAGGCATATTTACAAATGTTATCCTTCAAGCTCTTTAAAGGGAGACTAGTCGCCAGAGCGTCATCCCAAATTGACCGCCACTAACGAGCCCATTACGTAATTGATTTTATGGGTAACACGGTCACGTGAATCAAACTGGGCTGCTGCCGAGCAAGCTCGTCAATGTCTAGGCGGGGGATTTCCCCTTTTGACATGCGATCGCTGATTGGCTGTTTCATCTCACTGCACACCGACATGTACACCTTGTCCTGAGTTGTTCACGCTTCTGATGTCGTATTTGAAGAGTAAATTTTTATACATTCTATAAATATTATTAGTAATGACAATATTTAACATCTTGAAACGAAATTAATAGAAATATTTTCAACTCGAAATTATTTGACAGGTTGTTGATACAATCTTTCGGAATCTACTTCTACATTAAAACTTCACATACGGGATTAAATGTAAATGTAAGAACACGTATATATTACTTTAACGGCATGTATTTCAAGATGCCGTTAAAAGATGACAAACAAGGTTACAGGTACACACACACTTTTATCATTGCTTTACTGCATGTAATGTTCCTCCAGGATTGTGATTTCAACAAGTTTGTTACAATATTTCATAGAGAAAGTCGTCGTTTACCAAGTTTCTGAATACCAATAAATAATAATATAATTTAAATGCTACTAAATGGTTTCATAAAATGCATTAGAGGGGTAATATTACGACATCGATTTCCTGAAAAGATGTGTGCGTGTTTGGTGAAAATATCACGGTTACGACTCACATTTCATTCAACGTTTCTTTGTTGCTGTCACGTTTGATATCAGTGAAGTATATCCAAAAGTGTAAGAACATAAACATAAAAGGTTATTTTAATTAGGTTAAGTTTGTCGATCAAAATATTGTTTAGACCCCTATATGATGCAATATAATGCAAACCATTTTCACTTGCTATATGAGTTTTATGAAATTTATTTCATGTATAAATGCATGAACTGGATTGGTCAACAACTGAACAAGCTCACTGAATTTTACATGAAAATTGTTACACTGTACACGCACACATATACATTATGATTATTGTGTTCATAAATTTATCATCATTTAAACATGATGTATAAATGTGAACCATACATGCGTTGTTGATTGGCATTTACAAAAGTCATCTAGACTTTTTTGCCAATTCATTTCTTCTCATTGAATAAAATACAATTAAACAACATTGTGATTATACACATTTATAGACAACGAACAAGATCGAATGAAAGCATTTTTGTTACCAAACTTACTGTATATCTTGTAAATGAAAACGACACGGATCGGTAAATACGCTGATAGAATTTACTTGCCGCTCCAATACAAATGATGAGTTTAGCGTACCATATAGATGTTTCTTCAAGATCAAAGAGGGGAGAAGTGTTGTTACAGCAAATTAGTTTACGTAAGTAAGCAGAACAAAGTCAAATAAGCTTAGTATAGGTGAGAAAAAGGGAGGAGCCTCGAGTGTAATTATTATGTTTTTACAGTTAACAAGTTTACTGGACCGGTTCTATTACACAACAAATGGCATCTCGGTGACGGCATGTCAATAGACATGTTAATTGTCAAATGTTCGGTCTTGGTGACACAATGCTGATCATGACAACAAATACACATTAATGCGACATTCAGTCTAGATATTGTCAGCCAATCAAAGTTAGGAATATATATTCGACCAATGGAATTTAGGTATAGGATGATAGTTTTGTATTTTGTTTGTTTGACACTCATTTGAATAAAACCATATCATTGGACGATTACTAACGGTCACTATCTCTGAACGCAGACGTAAAACCTCAGTCCAACAACAATTAGGCAACTTAGGGTGTTATACGACAATGTGCATGGATTATCAAGCTCACAGGTTCGTTGTTCTAATCACACATTGTAGATTGCTATTCGCATGCAAAATATTTGCAAAATCATCACAATTGTACTTTGGTTATATTTATAAAAATGATATAATTGGCCTGTACGTCGCGTGTATGTTTTCTCTATACTTTCATATATATAAGACGCTCGCATCCGGTTGAGTATCGGGCTTGTACGGCAAGTAGTGGCGAGTAGGCCTCTGCGCAATGAAAACACCGCTGAGTAGAGGGAGCGCTGATTGAGATTTCCGACTGGCTGTGAGCTAATTAATTAATGCCTTCCACAGCCAAAATTGGGAGACTTGTCCCCCTTTAAGAAGGCATTTTCTGAAGATTTGAAAGCATCGATCTTATTGAGTATAAATGACATTGTGTGTGTCATAGACTAAGAGATCACCCCCTAAAAGTTATTTTTCTACTTCTACTAATGAACTTGAAGCACTTAAAGTGTTTTTTGGATGATGTTTCATTGTCCCCCGCCGCAACGCGCGGAACTATGTATTCAGCGACGTCCTTACGTACGTCCATACGTCCGTACGTCACATTTCTTGTTTACGCGATATCTTATGAAGTGTTGCATCCAAAGTCTTCAAATTTGATGTCTGCCTACATTGTGGGAAGACGCAGACACTAATCAATTTTGGTGACCTTGGCCTTATTGTCAAGGTCACCACGGCACTTTGACCACTCTTTGAACTCTTGTTAAGGCGATATCTCATGAAACATTGCATCCAAAGTGTTCAAATTAGTTGTCAGTCTACATTGGGGAAAGACACAGACACCAGTTGATTTTGGTGACCTTGACCTTATTTTCAAGGTCACTGCGACACTTTGACCACTATTCTAACTCTTGTTAACACCATTTATTATGACGCAATGTTTTCAAATTAGGTGTCAGTCTACATTGGGGAAAGACACAGACACCAGTTGATTTTGGTGACCTTGACCTTTTTTCAAGGTCACCGCGACACTTTGACCACTTTTCAAACTCTTGCTTACGTGATATATCATGACCGGTTGGACCAAATGTTTTCAAATTTGGTGTCAGTCTACATTGGAGGATGACGCAGACACCAGTCGATTTGGTGACCTTGACCTTATTTTCAAGGCCACCTCTACACTTTGACCACTTTTTGAACTCTTGTTAACACAATATATCATGAACCCAAGCACCCAAAGTCTTAAAATTTGCTGATCATCATGGCACTTGTTACCAGTATTGCAATATATAAAGTATCTCCAATGATATGTCTTACTAACTCAATGTCACCGGCGGGGGACATTGCCATGTTAGTGGCAAACACTTGTTGCATTTATATTATCAACTTATTATTTCATATGTACAAATCATACACAAACTGATGAGCTTCAGAGCCAACAGCTCTATTTTGTTTATTTCGGAAAAAATATATGTCATTTTCAAGATTTACAAAATCCATTTTAACTGATTCTAATATCATTAATAATTCTAAAGTTGTTTGTACATCTTTCAGTTGAACACCTCCCTCCCTCAGGCCAATTCTACAATTCTGATTATCAAAAAGGATTTCACTATCGAGGCAAACTATTTTGCTCAAGTTCGAAACGAATAAACACATTAACTCGTCAGGCATCAGAAGAGTCTTTGCATAGTGCTGAAGAAGATCGTAAAGATTACAGTGAGTTTGAACGTCCGCCAAGTCGTGCAAGTAATAGAACTGAAACAACACCTATTACTAAGACGTCAAAACCAAGACGAATTCAAAGTGCTAAAGGAAGGCTCGAAAAAAGACAAGATGAAGACACAACAAATAAACTGGAAAAATCAGGAAGTCAAGTTTCAGTATTTGACATTAATCTCAACGTTGACATCCCTAAACAGAAGCTGAAAAGACCCTCAAGTGCATCACAGTGTCAATATTTTAAACGGGACTTATCAACTGAAAAATACTCTAGTCGCCCATCCTCAGCAAAATTGCCTCTTGAGAGGCAGAGACCAATTGGTGCAGAAAATGATGATAGTGTTAAGCCATCTGTCTATGGTCTCAAATATAAACGTCAAGTTTTTGGAAATGATCCAAGTACATTTACTGGTTCAGGACCAACCAAGGATAGCCCTTATTTCTTCTCAAAGGACGCAAACTCCATGGAAAAGAAAGAGATTAAAGAAAACCTAAGGTGAGATTAAGAAAAAAGCGTGTCATTGTATTGTTTGTCAATTTCACACAATATTTTGATTAAAAAAAATGTCAATAAACACAAATCATTACTGAATAGGAATTCTTTTAAGGACTATAAACTGATATTAATGTATTTTTTAAATGCTAAAATTTTATGATTTTTGTCTTTCAGACCAATGCCTGCTTGCCTGGAACCCTTGCGTCCATGGTTAACGACTGATGTATCCAGCGAAGTGCTAGGCGTCGACCCTGAAACATGTCTCGTGTTTCTGTCAGGCTGCCTGACGAATCTGCCGGAGGTTCCGTCCCCACAGCACACTGAGGATCCCCTGCCTGTGAGGGGACATCTTCATGAAAAACCTCTGGTAGTGTAATTCTAATTTTCATTTCTTTTGTGCATCATTAGTAATAGTGCATTTCCAAAATCTTGTCAACATCCATGTAAGAGGAAAATCTTTTTTTTTAAATAAGAAGTAAGTTATCTACTAAGTAAGGTATCTATATGGATGAATTGAATTTGTTAACATCAGTCTTGATTAGTGGCACTCGAAGTATGTTCCTATTTTGTTCCCCCTATCAATATCATTAATCCTAGTGTCAAAGATGGATTATGGTATGTACACGTATGCAATGCAACATTACACAGGAATCACAGTAGTTTTTAGTGGCAGACCCCCTTTTGAACATTTTGCATAAATTTGATGGACCTCCAAGATGACCCCCGCACCCCCCCTCTTCAATGAGTGAACCCCCTATTTAAAAAATTCTAGATCCACCACTGGTAGTTGAAACGTTTTAGAAGGGTTTAGAAGACTCTAGATAAATTGTTTTAATGTTGAGTTACTATTACATAATTATATTTTCTTTTTATTTTGATGATTTTAGAATATCCTTTCTTTCAGCCACACAAGAAATATGCACACCCGTTTGTAAGTAAAAGCATTTTCACTATGAGATAATCATAAAACTTTATTCAGTTTTCACATAAAGTAAAGTTTTAGCATCACAGTTACTTAGTTTCTATTCTAAGTATTCATTATGTGGCACTCATCTAAAGCAACCTTCATACGCCATGACACAAGTATTATGTCATTTAATCCTTAAGTTTTACAACATGTTTGATGTTTTATAAACCTTGAATTGTACATGATTTGATTTTATATAAATATTTGTCAATGAATTTATTACAAACAATCTTTTTGTCCTCTATTGCTACTAACTATCTGATCATTACAAAATTTTGTGTGAACTTAGCTCACGGTAGGAAATATTAAATTGTCTGCAGTTCAATTATAGGAGTTTTAATTGTTTTCAATTACCCCAAAATTCTGAAAAATAATTTTTAGGACAGAAGGATGTATCGTAATAATATTTCACTGTCAATGTAAATTTATAATCTTTTGCAGTTTGAGAGGAGACGTTTGTCTGAGATGGATGGAAATAATCGACCACTCAAGAAGATTTGTACAGAGGATGGGACAGTGCTACATGCGTGAGTCCCACAGATTTTGATCTTTCTGAAACTTTACATGCTCTGGATATACATCAGGTATACGCATATACTTTTTCCAGGAAAATCAGACAGATATTTACAGAGTTGTGGCCCTTGACTTAGAACGCTTGGCTTTCCTATTTCAGCCTGACAGTACATGTGTTCTGAAATCCACTCCTCCCACAGTCTTTTATCAATCTTTCTAAAACATATTCTTTTACTTTTAACTTTGACCTTGATGAAAGATACAATTTATGCAACCTCAACCTTGACAATAACCTATGGCAGTATCTGAACCCACAATGATACTCTGATAGATAAAATGAAACAGTGTAATTATAAGATGAATACTTGTGTTCGTAAATTTTGTAAAATTGTCATAATATCTGTCACCTAAGTTCCTATATAGAAGTGAAATACTCTCCTAAGTTGTGTGAAAGCCAAAAACACCTCATTTACCTTGAAATGCTTGTTTTCATAGGTAGAAAACCCTATCAAAATCTAACAAGTCGACAATTTTTATTGATCTTTCAGACGATACGAAGGAAGAAGAACCAAGGATGTGGTGAGGAAAGAGATTCAAGAACTGGAAAACCTTCTCAAAGGTATTTTCTTTTCCTTTTCAAGTTTACAATGATTCTGAAGAAATTATTAAAGACTACTTCAAGACATGAAGCTTATAAATTTGAGAGATTGAAATATGTTTACCCAACCATTGTAATGGAAGAAAATTGCCTTTCAGCTGATTTCATTAGTTTTGGTTCATTCTCTCCCTATAAAGGTTACTCAACTTACATAATGCAACTGTTTTATTATTCCAGCAATATTGATCCTTATTGGTAGCAGTCAAAGTTATAAACTGAGCATCGAAACTGTTTCAACCTGTCAGAAAGTTTTAAGAGTTATTTCACACGGTCAATCAAAAATGTATGATGATTTTTGATTAGATAGAAATTAGAACAATATGTATCTGTCTGGCTTTAAAGTTTTTACGTGTTAGGAATTTGTTGAGAATTGAGAAATATGGCCCCCTTGCAACACAGAGATTGCTGCAGAAAATATGTTTTGGAGAATGCATTCACAGCAGTGAATTCGTTAAAAATAATGAAGCCGCAATGTCATCTTAATGAATGTATAAAGTCACTAACCATACATACCGTATGTGATTATTTTGCATTTCAAAAAATAAATTTCAGATATGTGAAACCAAAATTAATTTGATTCTGCAAATTTCTGTGTTCATTCATCGGATATGGTACACATAGCGACCCTCAAGAAATGGATTTTCCTACACATGTCTAACACAAACATAAAAGTCTCTTTAAATTTTTCATCCCAATTGATGTATGTAAGTACGGTATGTGTGCAGGTATCGGCAGCTACGACAGTGAGTGTATGATGGTACAATACCAGGCAGACATCACTCGACTTAGAGAGATGGTAGACGACACATACGCCAAGATGCCTGATAGGTATGTTATGTTTATTATATGATTCTAGCAGTGAATAGTTAAATGATATAATATAAGTTGTCAGAAAAGTGAGAAAAGTTCTTTTGTAATCAGATTTTAACCCTTAACATGCGGGTCCCGGAATTATCCGGGCGGGCTATAAGCGATTCCGAGGTGTCTGTATACGGATCCCGGATCGCTTACTTAGAATAATTCACGGCTGTCTATGTACTTGGCTATCTGCCATACCGGGTCCCGAGTCGATTGTTTCCGCGACTCGCTGCATGAGAATGGCTGTATTTATGCCTCGCAGCCCGCAATGAGAATAAAACTTTCTTCAGTGTCTGGTCAGAACGTCCAGCAAAATTCACACCAATTTGCGTGTGCATTGTTGACCCGTAACGCATCGATAATTAGCTTTACAAAAGGCCAATTTTGTCCTGCTTCGCTCCGATGGCTACACTGCCCGGCGGCTAATTAGCACCTAAGTGTCTGCACTGCCCCGGGGTGAGATAGGCCCGTACAGGCTTATCTGTCTCGCATCCCGCCACATGGGCAGATAGCCTATGCTTATCTGTCTCGCATCTCGCCACATGGGCAGATAGCTTCTAATTACGGGAAGATATTGCGATAAGCTACCTTTCTCTCGCACTTCGTATCATATGAACCAATTGGTTGTTTTCATTTTTTTTTATACCAAAATAAAGAGGAAAGAATGGCCTTTATTCCCATATAAAAATCGCAATTGCGCTAACATAACTGAAAATACAGCAATCGCACAGAGATAGCCGACTTTCGCACTTTTGAATTTTGATACATGTGGCGCATTTACCCCAACATGCCTCGGCGCTCTATTTCTAAGAAACTACTTGGGATATTTTCATAATTTTTTTATCAGTATATAGATAAAAGAATTGTCTTCAATTCCATATAAAATACGTGTATTTTCGGCAATAACTTTTGATGCGCCAGGTGTCGCGCAGAAGGTGATATTCGGCTTTGAATAAGTGGCGCTCTTAGCATATACCATCATTACGGGCTTTATAACTTGAGAACCGCAAGTCCGATTTTTATAATTTTTACATCATTGTAAAGAGAAAAACATTGTCTTCAATTCCATGTATAATGGGCATGTTTTCGGGAAGAACTCTGCATGCGCAAAGCGCCGCGCCAAAAGGTATAATTTTCGCATTTCATAACTTTTGAACCGCAAGTCCGATTTTTATAATTTTTACATCATTGTAAAGAGAAAAACATTGTCTTTAATTCCAGATATAATGCGCATGTTTTTGGGAAGAACTATGCATGCGCGAAGAGCCGCAATATTGATGTACGCATAAGTGAAGAAGTATGATAATATATAACTAAAATACTGTTCTTTTGATACGCAAATATAGAGCTTTATAAACGATGAACAACTGTCATGACGGAATTTTGTTTCCAGTTTTGGAGAAAAAAAATATAACATAAAAGTGAAAATATATTTGAGTACGGGACCCGCCGCTCGGGGAAAAGCCTTTTCGTGGGAATATTTTCTCAGGAAAATATTTCACTTTTCGGAGTTTCTAAAAATGCGTGAACATTTTTGTTACTGATGCCATTTGTGAAAGGTTTTTATTTCTAAAATTCAAATGCGAGGGCGCACCTTTCCAAACCATTTGAATTGAATTTATTATTTTATCTTTTACATTATTGAATAAAAGACGTTTCATTCAATAAGATTTGAAGAATTATTTATATGTGTAGCGGACTGAACTGAGCAGATGGAGAATTTGATTCCTCACCACTTTTATTACCAAAGTTCTTTTGTATCACAATTACTTTTTTAGGTATTAGTTTTTTCGTGAGCAGGGGAATTTCCGACGGGATTCGCCATGACATAATGAGAAAAAATTCCCATGAACATGGGCGTGGTCCGTCATCTTCGGGACCGACCCACAAGTATAAATATCTACCGGGGGGTGCGCGGACCCCCCCGCTTTTGGTCGCCACCCCCCAAACTTTTTGTGCAAATTATTATTTTTTTTCTACTTTGAAATAAAGGTTCGTGTCATTCCGAGGTATGAAGGTTTCTGCTATATATGTCGAGAGGGCATGGGAACCCATTCCCAATAGAATCCGGGGTTCGTCCCATAGGATTGTTCCTCGGAGTCTCTCGTTCTCAAAAGAGAACATGGGAAACCTGTCCCGCGATTGAATCCGGGGTCCGCCGCGGAAGACGGGGACGGGAATTCCCGGAGAGCATGGGAGTATGCTCCCATGGGTCCGGGCTCCGCCTCGAGAGACCGCTCCTTGGATGCTCTGCTTCTCGAAAAGAGAAGTCATTCGGCAACTGACAACCCGAGCTTCCCTGACATAGTAGTTTATTTTCCGGGCCTCGCGCCCGGTGCTACACGTCGCCGAGGAAATCAGAAAATGGTCCGTTTGACATATGCGTCGGAAAAATCGGCGCGATGTCAGAAGCCGTCGGCGCCGTCGGCGCTTGCGGCGCAGTCGTCCTAGATGCGCCGGGAGGTTCTGAAACTGGCAAATGAACGTCCATGAAGCTCACATTCATTATCTCTGTATGTTTATTGTCTCTAATCACATGTTATATGTTGCATACATCTAACGCATTTTCAATCATTTACAGGTTGAAGCAGAATGCTGCGCGGACGTGGACGCAAGGCCCTACGACGGCCTAGGACGTTGCATACTAGGACACGCAGCTTTGAAGCCGTTTCAAGCGACGACGACTTCATCAACGAGATCCATGCTGATGAAGCCTCTGATATGGAGTCAACTGACAGTGATGGTAGCAGTGGTTTAGACAGTGATGATGCATAAGATCGGGACACTGTAATAGATAGTGAACATGGTGACACAGATGCTCTGAGTGATATAGAGACAGAGATTGCCAGAAAGATTCTAGCCGCCGGTAATTCCACCGAAGAAGACTTTAGTGGTTTTGAGGAGGAGTTTGCCGAAATACCACAATATAATCATGATAATTCACAGACGTTTGATGAGTGGGTGGATGGTCCGCGGCCACGTGTAAACTTGCCTTTCACTGGTCAAACTGGGTTGCGCCAGTTCATAGAACTTCCTGAGAACCCTGAACCTATTGACTTTTTCAATTTGTTTATACATAATGATGACTATGAGGATATGGCAACGGAAACCAATAGATATTTTAAACAAGCAATGGAGGACAAAATTCTAAGACCCCGTTCAAGAATGCAACAGTGGCAAGACACTAATGCAGAAGAGATGAAGGTATTTGTAGCCATGACAATTGCCATGTCATTGGTTGTGCAGAGAAACTTTGCTGATTACTGGTCAACAAGTGATGTTACCTCAACGCCTTTCTTTGCCAAGTGCATGCCCCGAGACAGGTTTTGGCTTCTTATAACCTACCTACACTTGGCTGACAACAGGAGGATGCCGGGCCGTAACACCCCGTGCTTTTCACCAATAAATAAACTGGGACACTTGTATAACCGGATAGTTCACCGTTTTTCAAGAGTGTATAAACCGCATCAAAACATTTCAGTCGACGAGGGCATGGTGCCCTGGAAAGGTAACTTATCTTTCAAAGTTTATCTTCCCGACAAGCCTAAGAAGTATGGGATAAAGGCTTTCATGTTGTGTGACTCGCACAACGGATACGTTTGCAAGTTCAAACTCTACACTGGAAAAACGAATGAACCGGTTTCTGAAGGTGGCAAAACTTATGATGTAGTCATGGACTTGGTGAACGACTACGTTGGACAGGGGCATCACATCTTTATGGACAACTACTATTCGTCCACAAATCTGTACATAAATTTGTGGGAGCGGGGAATAGGTGCCACGGGGACGTTGAGAGCCAATCGAAAGGGACTTCCTGATTCAGTCAAGAAACCTAAAAAGAAAGCCAAGCAAGGGGACATGACAGTTTCTCACAACCATGGCCTACTCGTTCTTCGCTACGAAGATAGAAAATCAGTGCTTCTCATGTCTACTGTTGAAGATACACAACTTGAACAAACAGGGAAGAAGAACCGGGCAACAGGGGAACCAGTTCTCAAGCCGCGCATTGTAACAACGTACAACAAGTACATGGGAGGTGTTGATCGGGCCGACCAGATGTTGTCGTACACGCCGTTCCGAGTGAAGACCCTGAAGTGGTGGAAACGGGTTTGGTTTCACGTTCTCAACGTTGCCATGTTGAACTCTTACATCGTTTATAAAGAATACAGCAAAGATAAACCTCTAAAAACAAGTCGGGAATACAGGAAGGCTTTGGCGCAACATATAGTAACATTTGCGGACAAGGAACAAGTTCCATCACTTTGCAGACGTCCCCGTGGTCGGCCGAGCACGAGCGACGAGAGTGTCACTCGTCTTCATGGACGTCACTTTCCGACGAAGATTGAAGATTGAGCCTGTCGGAAGGAAGAAAAACGTCACAAGGATGTGTGTGGTATGCTCTAAGGCAAAACGCGCCGTCCTCGCAAAACAGATTGAAGAAGGCAATGGGCCAGCAAGGAAGAAAAAACGAGTAGGCAGAGAGTCTTCTTATGAATGTACAGATTGTAATGTTTCTCTGTGCGCCGCACCATGCTTCAAACTGTACCACACCGCCACTGACTATTCCAGGGCTTACATCACTGCCACGGAAAAAGAAAGAAATGAAGAAGGGAATGAAGAAGAAGAAAATTGAAAGTAAAGAGAGCCGAAGTGTGGACAACCAGTATATACACATTATATACATACCTTGTTAGGTCCCTAAAGCTGTTCTGCGCACAACCGCAGGTAAATATTGTGTATATTTGTACGTAAATGCATTGTAATTTCATTGTAATACATGTCATTGCAAATAAAATATTTTTTATTTTATCAAAGAGACAGAGAAAGTGAATGCGAGCTTTCATTGGAAGTTCAGCCAGAACCGCATCATAAAAAACACCCATAAATGCTGAACCGGGTGGCCGATTTTCATAAAACTTACATGGGGTAAAGAGGAAAGATTCGGCTTTGATTCAATATAAAATTTATACATGCGCACGAAAAACTAAAGTTGCGGCACGTGCCCCGATATGCGCGATAGTCAAAAAGTTGCCTCAAAGTACCGAGGGTACCTTCATTTGGCCCGCTATAGCTTCCGAACGAAGTTGCGCATTTTTTTTCTTTTTACATCATCGTAAAGAGCAATAAATTGTCTTCAATTCCATGTATCATATGTATATGCGCAGCGAAAAATAAACATGCGGCAAATGATGCGCCAGATGTCGCAAAAAGTTAGTTTTTCAAAAATGAATTTTCTAAGTACTGGGGGTGCCTTCCTTACGCTCTTCATATATTGCGAACCATTTGACGTATTCCAATAATTTTTATATCATTGTAAAGAGGAATAAATTGTCTTCAAGTACATACGTGTTTCGCATGCGCGCGAAATAATTTACGATTTTATAAAGCTGGAAATAAAGACAAACTTTACACCGCGCAACATGTATTGCGTTCGCCGCGGTGATTAGTGTATGCTGTGCTCATTAGTACCCATTAGTTCCACGCGCGCTCGGCTCTGGCACCCTCGAGGAGGTCTCGAGGAGGTCTCGAGGAGGTAACGGTACTGTAATTAGCACAGTCCCGGGGGGACCAAGCAGTGCCAGTAACTTGGTGCGCGTCGGGACCATTCACGTGGTACTGTCGGGGTAGCGTCACTCTCCTTTGGTTGGTTATATTTTCTGAACCATAAGTCGTATTCTAATAATTTTTACGTCATTGTAAAGAGGAATAAACTATCTACAAGCACATATAAATTTCGCAATATGCGCGCTCAGGAGTTTTGATTTCATGAAGCTGGAAATAAAGACAAACTTTAGATGACAATAGAATTATAACCATAGGTCGCATTCTAATATTTTTTATATCATTGTAAAGACAAACATCTGGTCTTCAAGTCCATATAAAAATTTCAGTAGCGCGCTCCAAATTCATGATGTTATAAGGCCCGAATTAAAGACAATCTTTACAAAGTAATAGAAAAGTAAAGAAAAATCGTAAAAAAATAATTCAAAGATGCGGGTATAAAGCAACCATTTGTGTACGGGTGCCGCGACTTGAATTTGTATTCAACGCCCGTATATAGCCCGTATTCGCCATGAAGATGCGGTATATTTCGTAAAAACGGTACCGGAATCGCCGCCTGGAAATTCCGCCAGCAGAGCTCGTTAGTGCCTAAGCTCAAACTACTGCTGCGAGCTGCGAGCCTGTAAATTCCGCCACAGGGGCTAAAAAGGGTAAAATATATATACGCAACGTAAGGGTTAACAAGTGCATACAAATATTAGTCTATTTAATACTTTAAAGAAAAAGTCATAAGCTTTTAAAACTATGCCTCTCTCGAATATGCCAATATAATGAGTGATCATACAGTCTTGAGTTGACATGCATAGAATGAAAAAAAACAGCAGAATAGAGGAAACATAAATAACAGTAGAGCAGCCGGGGTATTCTTTAAAATTGAAATATTTAAAAAACAGTCATAATAAGGTTTCAAGAATTAGGAATTTTATTACAGTGCTAGAATGTGGTCTCTAAATCGGCAAGTACTCCATGGCTTTTAGCAAATCGATTTTGAAGAAGAAAAAAGCTTTTAGTGTTAGATAATTTTCTCAACATCCCTCTGCTTAACCTGTAACATGTGGTCTAGTAAAATGTTGATCACACACCACCCTAACCCATGATACCCTGCCTCTCCCCCTCCCCCCAACCCGCCATTTTGGTGCAAAATAATAATTGAAAGTGAATAGTTTCATTGCCCAAGAAAAAAGTTTTCTCTGCTTCTAATATACAGTCTTTGATAGTGGGTTGTTTTGGCATAATCCCATGGGCCTGCTTGTAATTTAATCTAAATTAGATTTTTAAAAAACAAATTGCAGTGAGAACTTTTTTTCTGCTTAAGTGTCAGAATATATTTTGTGCTGAAAGTCTGCCTTCAACATGTTCTTTTATTGAGATATTTTATTTGTTACTTTACTTGCCTTTAGCTGTAAAGCTTTCCTAATATCTGCTTATACAAATAATTGATGTCCTCTTTCATATTTCTTTGAGGAACCTTGAAAGGATTAGCAAATTAGTTTTTTTTAGTCTTTTAGCTTTTGAATTTTGAAAATGATTTCTTCTGAAAGTCAACAGAAATAACCAAAATGTTGAGTTACGCATATTTCATCCTTAATATTTGTATTATTAGTCTCAAACTTAATATCTCATGTATCTTATTATACCCCCGTTACGAAGTAAGCGGGGGTATATATAGCGGTGACTCCGTCCGTCCTTCCATCCGTCCGTCCTTCCGTCCGGTCAATTTTCTCAAAAAACGTCAAAGGTACATCAACCAAACTTTGTACAGATGTTAACCATGTTCTTCCGATCGCGCACAGACAATTTTCAATTTTCTGAGATTGATATTTTTTGTCGTTTCCATGGAAACGTCACTTTTTGGACTTAGTTTTATTGTGTTCAATGGGGACAAGTTTTCTCCGATACTCAGTCACTCACAGTTCAACCTAGGTGAATGAAATTTTGGATGTGAGTACTCATGACCATACTCTTTATCGAGTTCGAAAACCAGTTCCGAAATATTATTTTTTATGGAGTTATGGCCCTTGAAACCGAAATTGAACTTCGTACCAGAAGAACTGTGATGCTCCAATGGGGACAAGTTTTCTCAGAAACTATTACATCTAGGTGAATGAAATTTAATATGGAGGTAGTCCAGATGATACTCTTTATCGAGTTCGAAAACCAGTTCCAAAATATTATTTTTTACGGAGTTATGGCCCTTGAATCCGAAATTGAACTTCGTACCAGAAGAACTGTGATGCTCCAATGGGGACAAGTTTTCTCAGAAACTATTACATCTAGGTGAATGAAATTTAACATGGAGGTAGTCCAGATGATACTCTTCATCGAGTTCGAAAACCAGTTCCGAAATATTATTTTTTACGGAGTTATGGCCCTTGAATCCGAAATTGAACTTTGTACCAAAAGAGCTGTGATGCTCCAATTGGGACAAGTTTTCTCGGAAACTATTACATCTAGGTGAATGAAATTTTACATGTAGGTAGTCCTGATGATACTCTTCATCAAGTTCACAGTCCAGTTCCGAAATATTATTTTTTCAGAGTTATGAAGCCCTTGAATCTGTAATTGAACTTGGTACAAATTACCGGCGTGATGCCCTAATGGGAAAAATTAAGTTACCTGAAAAATATTACATCTGGGTGAATGAAATTTTGTAATAACAGTCAGTTCCTAAAATTATTTTGGACAATATTATGATGCTTGAAGCTGTTTTTTAAACATAGTAACCTTCACATCTATAATTCTCAATGGACGGATAGCGGATGGCGGGGGTATGTGAGCCATGCTCACTTTTTTCTTGTTAACATTATCTTTGAAAAACAATTCTTCTACAATTCTAGATATTCAAGTACTGTAATGAATAAGAGTTTTTGAAGGTTAGGTAAATAGTATTCTGGTTCCTGGTATTTATGACATTACTTTTCAAGGAGATTCTCATTAAGAACAAGGTTAATTTGTTAATCCATGTATTTAAGTATATGTATGTCAAACTGCAGGTTTGCAGAGCAATTTCTCATTTAACACTGGCTGTTGGGAGAGGAACAGAAAAATTATAAATATCAGTGAAAATGGCAGTTGTTGGACAGAGGAGCCCCTCCTTACAACATTGTATGATATAAGATTGAAAAGTAGCCTGCCAAAATGTTATTTTGTAAATTTAAATGGAAATGTAAGAGAAAGGTTTACACCCAAATGCTTCCAGGACCAGGTAGTCAGGGACAGACTTTATTTTATACACTGTTTATAAGCTTGAATTTGACATAAAGATGCTTGTTGCAGGGACTTTGTTCTTTGATTCTTGACAATTTGAAAATATTGATCTTTCAGAATCAGAAATCCACCCGAACCACCAGATACTGTAAGTTATTTTATTGAGTGAGTTGTTGATTTTTAAAGATGGAACCAAATGATTTCCAGAAAAACATTTTCTCTTGCAGTTTGAGTTACAGAAGTTCTATGAAATATATTTTCTTTCAAAATATTTTATGACTATTTGAATTTTGTTTTCAATTAAACTTAATTACCTTATATCTTTATGAAAGAATATTTCACGACAGCCCATGTTTTCAATATATCATTGGTCATGCGCTGATATTACTGAACCGTGATTCCCGTAAATTAGCCACTGAGAATGGATTGGCACTAGTTAATTCAACAGCTTATAAGTGTTACGATATATTGTAATATTAGGAACTAATCCTAAGAATTTTATACTCCAGTTTGGATTGCGGAAGTTCTGTCGAGAGCATGATGAGATAATGTTGAAGATCCGACAGCAGCACGAGCTGTGTGTCCAGGAGCTGGCTATGCTGGAGAGTGGCATGGAGCTAGAGGAGACCCAGAAATATTTCTCTCTACACAGTCTCCAGGTCCATCTGCCCACACCACCCACCTAAGAATTCTTCACAAAGCAGCAGATTCAGAAACCATGTCCAGACCAATATTTATCATTTATTTATTATATTTATTTATCATTCCACATAACCTCTGTTACAAAAGAGATTTTTATTTACAACCTTCAGAGAATGTGATTGATTGCAATGTTCATATATTTGAGCATAAGGCAAAAGTTAATGATGTTATATATACAATTACGGGGGAAACCAGGGATATCAGTGTTTTGTAACAGAGGTTATGTACGTGTAAGTAGTTATGATTCTACTAACATCTCAGTGGGCAGGGAATGGACTTGACTCTGTCTTACAAGGGTTATTTAAGGACTACAGAGATTACAAAGGTTACAGACCATCAGATAAGATTTAGTTTTTATCTTGACACAAAATTCCAATTTAAGACCCTCTCCACAGTGTTAAGGTCCATCTGGCCACTGTCTGCAAGCAACTGCATACAATAACTTCCTTTTATTATTAATTGGGTTGAATAGCACAGTGGGTAGCATTTGGGTCAAGAGGTCACGCTTTGAATCCGCCTAAGGGACCCAACAACCATTCTACATGCAGTAAGGTTTGGTTGCAATACTACTTTGAATTTTTAGTTAAATACCACCCATAAATAGCTAGTTCCAGTGAATGCTAGGAGGTTGCACCACAATGCATAACCACAATGGTGTTGCAGGCTTTCTCCCTGCTATAATACTAGCAGCTGTGCAAGTGAAATACTCATTAACACCTAACATTGTTCTTAGGCATTAGTCTCTGATTTGGTGGGCAACAACCATGACAAACTATATTTATCTAAAGAAGGCCCATGATCCAATAAAACATTTAGATTTAGTAACAAGCGTTAGAGGGGCAAGTGCTGCTGTTTTGCTTTGAATAGTATGATATGAAGCTGTGGTGAAGAGGAGATTGTTGATTTTTATCCCATTGGTATGTAATACCGTGGGATATAGTCATCACCCCGTCTGTCTCTCCGTCCATTCCATAATCATTCGTTTCCGGAGCAGAATTCGAAAACCGTTCATGATATCTTTCTGAAACTTTCCATGTGTATTACCCACCAACTGAAGTGGTGCCTTTTGATATTTTCAGATTTCTGAAAATTTTATTTTTGGTCGTTTCCATAAAAACATGTTGAAGTTGGACTTTGTTCAGAGATAGGTTCGTTTCCGGTGCACAGCTCCAAAACCATTCATCATATCTTCCTGAAACTTTGCATGTGTATAACCAACTAACTGAAGTGGTGCCTTTTGATATTCTCAGATTTCAGAATTTTTTTTTTTCCTTTCCATAGAAACTTGTTGAATTTGGACTTTGTTCAGAGACAGGTTCGTTTCCGGAGCACAGCTCCAAAACCGTTAATCATATCTTCCTGAAACTTTGCATGTGTATTACCCACTAACTGAAGTGGTGCCTTTTGATATTTCCAGATTTTTTCTGAAAAATAAAAAAAAATTCTGTTTCCATAGAAACATGAGAGGGATGTTGGTTGTTGTCTAAAACCCTTAACATACCTGAAACTCGGCATCTGTAATAACCACTAACTGAAGTAGATACACAAGTATCTGTCAAAGATGGGTTTTACAAATTTTGTGGAACCGGTGGGATATGTCATCTTCTGATGACTCTTGTTATTTATTATTTGTTATTGCATATTTTGGTGCTGATCCAGAGCCAGTGATAATTATTTCTAGGATATTGGTGATTGTACATAATCTACTGTTTACATTACCGGTACCATTATTTTACCAACTTCTCCCCTCAAGGTATCTTGCATTCCAATCTCCATCACTGGCTAATTTAAGCCTTACCGTATTTCCTCAAATGATGAGGCAACTGTTAATATTAATAAAACTTGTAAGGTCATGTATATATTGGTATTTTAAGAAAATTAAGAAAAAGTTATTTCTGTCTCCATTTAAATTTTTGAGTTTACAAAGATGTTTACTGTCACAATATTCACCAATCACACATGTCTGTAAGTAAGGTTAAGTTGTTTATACCATGTCTGCAAGAGGATGCACATTAAACATCAACTATTAAGTGAGTTAAGGTGAACCATCCATAAATGTAAATCATATGTAAACTGAAATTGTTTTTTCATTATGTCAGAAGAGGATGAACACTAAACATCATCAAGGACACAAGGATCTGCCCTCATTATGACCAGTTGTGACTAGGTCCGTAGATAGACTTTATGAAGTCATTAATTAGGGTTAAAGCTGAGATGGGTTTGAAACTGGAATCATGTTTTTATATACTGTACTAATTACCCGATAATCAAGAAAACCAAGAAAACCGGTAGATAGTTTCTGAATATAATTACAACTTTTGATATTGAATTTTAGAAAAAAATGAACAGAATAAATGAAAAAGACTTTATGTTTTGTATCATTTAGTTGTTTCGTCTAGTCTCTTCTCTAATGTAACCATGATATTTATGTCATAGGCTTATCTAATGTGGTTATGCGATTCCTAAAAATGGATTTCAATTGTACCCGACCGGATTACCTGAGCATCAGACAGCCTTACTGAGGGCTGAACAGATAGAGTAAACTTGTATGTAAATTAGTAACACTGCCTTTAATTTGCCGATTTCCCAATTCTAGTCACTAAATTGTTTTATCATGCTTATCATTATTAAAATTTACCACAAATGATATTTTAATGTACCATAATCGACCTAATAAGGGTAAAGCTAAAATAATGTGCGAAGAGGTGCTTATTGGGGTACCCAATTTGAGGAGTGGTAATTATTAAGAACAAAGAACAAGTAATTTGGTTTTGCCATTCTTGTTGTGGATATCAGAAGCCATGTTTGCCTTAATGTTCAACATTCCCTTGGCATTATGTTGGTATGGTTTCAAAGAACAGACCTCACATAAGGTGGCTTACTTGTCACAAACTTTGAGGAAGAGAGGGGCACCTGCTTCAGTTGGGGTTGGGGATGCTTATATTAGGTCGATTACGGTATATCAACAAAGATATCCATTATCTTGCTTATAGTTGACATGAACATATTTGTACAATTTTTAGATATCTTTTTCTTGAAGGAGGGATAGAAATAAAAGTTTTTTATAGTTCATTGTGTTATGTGTTGATTTGTCTTCAACTATTTTAACCAGTTCACTTTTGTACACATGTCCCTCCCCAATTTAAAATAGACATATACAGGAAAATAGATAATAACTTACTAAGCCTTCTAAGGCAAGTCATCTTGAAGTTAACTGATCATTTCCACTTGAAATCAATCTGACTTTATTAGTATTTTCGTAAGTCACTTTTGTATGACAAATGTATCATTGTGAAGGTATTGAGAGGTGAAAGACATAAAAATAAAAGAATAATTTGTGACATACAACAAATATTCGAAATTCTGAATTTATCATCAACATTTGCTCAGTAGTTTCAAATCGATGAATTAATGACCTATTCAGGAAAGTTATTTGTATGATTTTTCTTATTTCAAGGGTTCATGATCTCTGAAGTTGAACATTATGTTCAAGGCATCTCTCCCTGTAGAATCTTCACCAGAACACTAGTGTCTATATTTCCTCCAGATATAATACACACAACATTGCCGTCCCCTGCCTTTCCTGTCAGAGCAGCAGCCACAGTCGCTGCTCCTGCTCCTTCGGCTATCACACGATTCCTCTCAGCCAATAATCTTACTGCGTCTGCTACTTCCTCAAGGGAGACAACTATGGAGCCATCAATTAGCTTTTTGACTAATGGCCACATTTCATCCAGCACACATCGGGAACCCATACCGTCGACAAAACTTGGCGTATATTTACATTGTACAGGTTTTCCAGCTTCTAGCGCTGCGTGAACAGGGGCAGCTGTGTTCACTTCACATGTGAACACTTTGGTTTCTGGTCTGATTGCTTTCACAGCTATAGCAATACCGCATGATAGTCCTCCTCCACCAAATGGAATAATGATGGAATCGACATTGGGAAGATCTTCGAGAATTTCTAGCCCAATTGTGCCATTACCTGTTCACAGAATTTGAAAGAATAATTGAATTATCATTTATAAAAACCTAAGACTATTCATCCAAGACAAACTAAATTCTTATTCCACCAATCCATACTAAGAAAATAACAAGATACTCATTTGTGTATGCTTTAAATAGAAGAGTTATCAAATAGTTATCACCAATGATGACATAAGAAAAAGGTCTGTGAACATTTAATGATATAATCTTTGTAAAATTTTATTCACATTTTAAGAATCTGTGTTAACAAACTTCCACAGTGGACTACAAAATATTATGATTTGATGAAACCAGAATTATCTACCTGCAATAACATCTCTGCTCGAAACTGGATGTACGAATGTTCCTGGAATGTTGTCATAGTGATGCTCCATTATTATCTTCCACCAGGTGTCATAAGGCACTCGGGTCACATGACCTCCAAGATGCTCTGTTGCCGCCAGTTTGGTTTTGGGAGCATGCTCTGGAACCAGTACATTACATGGGATTCCAAGTCTTTGAGCATTCCATGCAAGACCTTGAGAGAAATTCCCAGCACTTGCTGTGTATACACCGTCCTGTAGTTTGTCTTTGGGTAGAAGTTGGACAGCGTTGCAGGCCCCCCTTAGCTTGAAGGAGCCAATTGGTTGAAGGTTCTCCAGTTTTATGAATATCTGGAGAAGAAGTGGGGAAGTGTAATCAGCACTGTGGTTTGGACAGGTTAAATGCAACATTTCTATGGGTAGAAATTTGTACAGTATTGCAGCCCCTTTAAGTATGAAGGAGTACATTGTTTAGAGGTTATATAACATTACATATATATCAAAGTATTATAAATGTAGCATGATGAACTGTGAAACAGTTTGTTCGGAAGCTGTACAGTATTGCTGACTCCTTGCAGTTAGGAGGGTCTAAAATGAAGGATTCAGGGCTGAAGATGAAAGAATGATTTTGCACGATGATGTGCTGTAAGCCAAATGCTTAGAGGGCAACAAGAGGAGTTGAAGGAACCTTGCAGATAAACATATTGTGTTGGAGCCAGATGGGTGAGCTACAGGTCAAGCCAGTCTATTTTCAGTCTTTAAGTTGACTAATTTGATATACCCGCCATGTGGATGAATTGAGAATGACATTACATTTTTAGAATTGAGTCTTGGCTTATATTTATTAATAAACAATAATTCAGTTTCTACCAAGTAATCAGATTCAGTGGATTCAGAAAAACAGAATATTTATTTTTCCCACATAGTTAAAAAAGAATGTATCTATGCAATGTATTGTGATGTCATAATTACACTTAATGACGCATCAATCGACTCAATGTCATTCACCTGAAGCGACCCGAAATGGTCGAAAGCATGCTTGTGAATCTGATTAAATCATTGTAATTGTATTTGAACATTTTATGTTCTGTGTATATAATAAATAACTATCAACTAGACAATTATTTACGGATGTGTGGAAATTTATTAACTATTCACCAGCCATCACACTCTGCCTAGACTACATCAATATATCAGTCTCTGGCTGACCTGTCAAAAGCTATTGAACTTTATATCTCACGTGGTAACAGCTGTGTCATAAATACTGGTTTAACATACCATAAATCCTTAAATAATTGTCTGTCAAGATAGGTTTTCAATCAAGGTTACTTTTAAAATATAATAAGTGTGCAACTTTGTGAAATTTAAATATAACAGCAATATTGTTAATTTCTTAATGTGAATATTTTAACCACAGGTCTTGCCATGAGGTTAAACCTCACATTTTATATATCTGTATCACAGAAGTGTTATAAAGTGTTATAAAGTGACATCAAATCACAAATCACAGATCAAGGCAGACAATTATTTTATTTCAGCAAGGAGTTAGACCCAACAAGTTTTATTTAAGGCAGAGATATACAATGCCGCCGATTATTCGAGGATTTACTGTACATCCACTGGTACAAAGGCCATGGCCGTATCGGAGTCTTTATTAGATGAACTGCTATAACAGCAGTAGATAAATGGTTGAATTCTCTTACAAGTCCACTAGATGACACAGACTAAGACTAAAACTAATAGTGCACTGTCGTCTGGTACAACTACATATAATCGTCATTATTGAAACACAAGTGCATAAATGTTGTTAAGAATACACTTGCGCGTCTATTGTAACGAATACGGTAAGTGCTTGACCTGAACAAGCCGACTGTATGGCCTGTCTTTAGCGTTGTGTTTTTTAAAATAGAGTCCCTATTTTCCAAAACGTCACCGTATTTGTTATGAAGTGATTAAAATAATAAAATTGTTACTTACAGCGACTGGTAAATGACAATTTTATAACATGATTTTAGTTTTATTCTTATTTGACACATAGGTTGTATGCATAAAAGGCAAAATCATTAGCTTTTAAAATTGTTTTAACACGGGTGTTTGCATACCAACCCACGTACCTACCCTTGTATTATCGTCTACCTCTGATCTATTCAAAGCAACGAGTGGGGTTTTCTTCACAGAGCCCTGCAGTCGTTCTCTCGCCTCCTCGACATCTTTCAAACATATATCTTCGAGGGACATTGCTTCAATATTAGCTGACAAAATGGAGTCCCTAGCTATAAGTATTGTAGAAGGCGATCAGTCAGTCAGGAAGACACGCGGGACCATATAATATAGTTGTTATCGCATGGATCCACTGTATGCAGGCTTCTGATTGATGGAAAGTGGACCAGAGTACGTACAAGGTTCAGCGTGCGGTTGGATTTTGGAACACAGGCCAGGCGGACAAGAGTACCGTATTCCCTCTAGTAAGAAAACTTAACCTTCGACAGGGCCAAGTCTCTGATGTGTGATGTAATCCACAGAGTAAGCATCACTCTAATTTGGAAGAGCCTAATTATTTTGATCATTACACAATCAATGAGTTACACGCATTTTATTTTGATCAATTTCTCCTTTCATTTTGAGGTGCCAACAAGGGATATCCCTACTTTCGTTTTGAAATATATGAGAGTAACCTCCCTTAGACCACCTTTAGGCAATATGTGTTCAGAATTCAAATTAATATAATAAAACATTTTTTATTAAAATAATATTGTTTTAAAAGTTATTTCAGATAAAATATTTTACTTGAACTGCTTTACATGCTAGGGCAGCAACGAAACTGTTCAAAAACCTTATTATTTATGTTTGAGCTATTTAGTAATAAGTCATTCTAACCGATACAATATAAACCTTATTATAATTTAATTCTTATCCATTCTGTTCAAATATGAAGTACCGTATGTATTAATCAAAACAGCAGGAAACAAACAAAGTATGATACTGTTAAAAATGACTTTATTCATGACTCCTTTTCCCAAATGTTATGTTATAGAATCGTCCAGTCGTAATATATAAGGGACAGATATAACCTTTTTTGTTTTGAATATTACTTTAGTATGAAAACTGATTTATCACCAGGTAATATTTTTGGTGACATTTTCCTATGCCTAATCATAGAATGGATAACAGATTAATGTCTAAATGCCAGAGTGTCATTGGCTCTATAGCCCATCAAACTTTAAGTAATATTCATGATTAGAAATACTTGCCATTTAGATAGTGGACAAATATAACATGGCTATATTTGGGATAACACTACCTTCAATAGTACAAATTCTTGTACCTTTTCGACACTTTGTCTGAGTGTGTGGGTTCGAATCCCGCATGGGACTCGGCCCGAAAAAATTGAAGGTAGTGTTACCCCAAATATAACCATGTTATTGAAGTAAAATGTAGTAGGCCTACATGTATAAGGTTTTGAAGATTTAAATTTTCCAGAATTACTTGTCAGAGGGTCAACAAATTTACAATTTATTATCCGCATTGTACACAACATTTCAGCTTTGTAAGCATTTTAGTTCTTGAAAGGGACACAAAACAAGGTTTCGAGTTTGTAAAGTCTGTCCCATGTTGGAATAGGATCTAAACATTTAGTCTGTAAAATGTAGTTTTTCATTATATTGATATTTAGGGTGTGACCAAACCTACGATGTATAAATCCTCTTGGCCATAGAGTTTGTGTACACTAGATTTCAGCTCTTTCGGACTTTAGTTATGCCAAAGAAGAAGAAAAATAGTTGTTTTAGGACATGACCCATCAACTTCCCAATGCAAGGCATAACTCTTGCCAGTCTCCATTACTGGCTGATTTAGGCCTTGCAGTATTTCTAGACCTCTTCGTCCTCATTACTGTGTAAAGTATTTTAAAGCTTTTTATATGTAATTCATTTATTCAGCTAAATATTCATATCTTTCCAAGACTTTACCATTGTAGTTTTGAATAATAAGGAGAAATACGAAGAAGCTCATCAAGCTGGTTTGTTGTTGGGTGTCAAATGACTGAATATACTCTACATGGAGTATATGTGTAAACAACTTCCCAATGCAAGGCATAACTCTTGCCAGTCTCCATTACTGGCTGATTTAGGCCTTGCAGTAGTTCCTTAAGAAATCTGTGTTTAGAAATCCAGGCCCGCTGTGCATTTCTGGTGCAGCGATTCACTTTATCTTGACAAAACAAAGCGAGGGAAATACCGCAAGGCTTAAATCAGCCAGTAATGCAGACTGGCAAGAGTTATACCTTGCGTTTGGAAGTTGATGACCCATGTGCACGAACACAATCGTCAAATCTACAATTGATACACAATTTCAGCTTTCTAAGCTTTTTTCTGAAGAAATGAAAAAAGGTTTTAGAGTGTGAAAGGGGGCGGTGCACAAGGAGGTTGTCTGTATTTAAAGGTACATCCATTGTGTTGTTGGGTGTCAAATATTCCAAACGTTATAAATTGTGTCATTTTATCGAGAAGTACTGACTGTTACCGAAAACTACCATTTTGATGACAGTAGACTTAGCATTTTGATCATCTGAAGGTAAAAGTAGTGATTTCTGATCGAAAACCGGACAATGTACAGCGTGTGGCGCGCGTCAATGAGTCAAACGTAATTTTGGAATCTTATTTATAACAGATAAAAAGACAAATTTGAGTTGATAATGTTTAATAGGTCCCATAACTACTGTGCATGTAAATGGGACGTGCAGTTTCAGTTTCTGCACATGCATAATTATGTTACTCAATTTTAATTCAAAACTAGTCATTATGATATATTTGGCGATTTGGGATAAATATGCAAGTTGAGAGAATTTGTTTGTGTTGTAGACAACACATGTCGTGAGTTGGAACGTATAAAAGCCAAATAAAATTTTATGAAACACAATGGATGTACCTTTAATAGTCTTAAATATCTGGGGACAAAAAGACTGCAATCTATGTCATTTCTCTCTATATTAATCATATTGTAGGTGATTAAAAATAAACTATGACGGCACTATGAATGAATGTTAAATAAATCATATCTTTATTCTTTGATTAAGGCTAAGGATAGACCTATTTGGATTGTCACTCATCCCAAATTTTTAAAGCGCAACCATGGAAAGGAATCAAATTAAGATATGATTTTAATAATTTCCAACTTGTAAAAACACTGGCAATGTGGACCCGTATCGTATCAGAGTGGAACTGACTAGGTGCAGTCTTAGTGGTTAATCGCAGCGCAACCAAAGAGAAACACCATCTGAACTTCTCACGGTCAAAAAGACTGATAGTTTGGTTTGGTGACCAAACTCCCTTTCAGAACAAGAAAGAGTGGTAATAATTCTATCGTGTGAAGTATATCTATACGTCGAAATGTGGTTATTTCATTTAAATATCACAAAGTTCTCACTTATTAGTATGGCGTAGCCTATATATTGATTGTCCAGTTTTCGATCATTCACTTTTGAAGCAGAAAACGATGTGATGTTAGGTGTTTGGCATGTTCTGCTCAGCTACCAATCTGAATCACATCATAGCTTAGTTCATTAGATCTACACACTAGTGGCAATGTTGATGCTATTTTGAGAAGATTCGGTTACTCAACTTACTGTACATCGCCGCTAATGGCTGCAATACTGCCGAAGCGGCGTTAAACAATAACTCACTCACTCACTTACTGTACATTTTCCTGAATAATATATAAAATGTGACTTAGTCACTGTACAAGTCTTGTTTCTGTTTTGTTGTATCTTTAAAGATATGCTAACCTCAGGGGGTAGACTTCGCGGAAATGATTCTGACAACAGTAAAGAATATCGATACAAAAGTATTGGATTACAAATCCAACCCTAAATAGTAGAAAAAACGTTTTTAAAAAATACTTCATTCTTACAGCCGCCAAACATTTCATTAGCCAATCAGCTGCTAGCAGAGGTGTGACGTGTTACTCAGGAGTCCTGCTCAACGAGTAGCTGGCTTATGTTATTGTTTACATTATACACTCGTATAGCCGTCACGTATGTTTCACTGATCTCACTTGTCAAAACAGCCTAAACGCGATCAAAGTATTAGACACAATGTCGGCATATTCTGTTCAGTCGTTAATCAACTTTGGTTGTTGTACACATGTGTTTAGATTGTTTATTCTCCGATAATGCCGAGTGGATATTTCAGCGTAAGTCTACCGCCATTGTCTTCTCTTTGTGTCATTTTGAATTGTCAGTTCTATAGAGTTACTGCGTGAATGTCCATCACAGACCATTTCCGTTATGTCAGACTCTTATTCTAGCAATGAGATCTCGCTTTGAACAACGTAAGTCAAGCGATAACAAAGATTTGAATGAAGAACAAGCGAATGTACCAAATGATCGGGATACATATCTCGTTACTCTCACGTTTATCTATTTCATTATTTAACAGTTGAAATAAAATAACAGCACATATGTATGATACTATCTCAAAGTATTTTGATTCAATAAAACAATTCATTAAACAATGTGTTTCCACAATTATACAAAATTGTATCGGCAAACAAACGAGAATTCATGTTAATCCTACCCAACGAAAAACGAGACTTATGCGACGTATATATCTATATCATTTTAAAAAATGAAAAGAAATACATATCAATTATTGCACTATATTGTGATGATTTTCTGACTAGTTCTCATGTAAACAACACTTTACGATGTCCTTATTGATTTAAATAACTAACCTGTTGTCACCATATGATTGCTAATCCATGTACATCGGTGTGCATCATACATAATAGTGAATGACTGGCTGCTATCACAGACGAAACAACAGAACATGATATTCTTAAATTTCGTTGGCTGAATGTAACATTCCTAATTTTGATTGGGCTCACTATGTCCAGACTGAATGTCGCCTATATGTGTATCTTTTTTAAACTAACGACACCAGTTACGTCATATGACAGGACGTTGGCAATATCTTGACGCGCCACCTCTTATATAATTGAACCGGTCCAGTGACCATCGCCCTGACCGATATCTGACATCAAAGCTAAGGTGTTAATGCATTAAGCGCAATTAGTGAGTGTTGATAACATGGCTAACTAGTACTTCTGAACAATATAGAATTAATATAGAAATGAAAAGCTAGATTTTCAGCATTCTACATTAACATTTCATCGATTTTACCCAAATAACATGATATTGATGGAACAGAATGAAAGAAAATGTATACCGAAAAAGAAAACGCCATTTTCATTTCGATTTGAAATTATTCATGATTCCTTATCATAGATACATCATTGTAGGCTTTAAAATCTTTTGACATTTTCACCCGCCACATTTTTCTACATTTGCATTACACTGAATAAAATAACTGCCTCAATGAAAGTAATTGTAAATGTACAATATTATAAATTTAACGATAGCTCGTTTTTTTCCCTCTTTAAACTGTTAACCAGTAACAATGATGAAAATTTCTAAGTTATAATGCAATTTATTCTATTATGAATAAAAATTCACCATGAGAAATATTGACTCAGTAGACCTCAAACTATACAGGCCTCTTGAAACTTAAAATCAAGCACATAAAAAATAAATAATAGTGACGTTTACAATTGAAATTATTCATTTCAAAGCATATTGTAGCCTACGAAATAACCCAACGCTCCGCTCGATTGGTAAAAGAACCCAACTAAAACCAGCAACTGAATATCGAAAAGTCCTTCAAAAACTCCGAACTTACTTCCTACAGACGCACAAATACCTATTCTATCGGAAACTTACAATGTCAAAAGTTGTTTTTGTGTTTTAAACGAATCATCGACGAAAATCGACAAATCGCCTAAGGATTTCATTGTAGCAACTCCTGTATATGACGTCACATCGCTAACGAAGGTTATGCTACACTGAGGGGCCGCGGAAAACTGTTTGAAGAATGAGATAATGAGCAGGCCAAATTTACTCACTTTGAACCGCGATATCTGGCTAAGTAGGTGACGCTTCGAAATAACAGTTAGTGTTTTGTTTACTTGAATGTATTGTCTATATAAATAAATGAATTAAGATAGAACAAAACTGAGAGGTTCTATTATCTTTAACACTTGATTAACTATCATAAAATTGGTAATTTTCGGCAACAGTCAGTCCTCGAAAAACTAACACCATTTATAATGTTTGGCATATGTGACCCCCAACAACACAATTATGGATGTACCTTTAAAACAAAATGGAGCTGTATAATTCTTATCCAAAGAAATTTCTACAGTAATGTTGTCTTTAGACTGAAACTTCTGTCCGAATCCCTCTCACACAGCGAACCACATACTAACTATCCATTGGGGTTGCAGGTAGTCTCGAGATCTAAGTTGTCTTCAATATGAGTATAAGAATCAATATTAACCATTATTACAGTATGTTGTTGGATTTATATGGTTACCAAGGGGGAATATCTTGGATAAACATGTAAAGATTACAACATATAATACTATTAATAGCTATATTTTTTTTATGATACCACAATACTTCTTTGTTCCATGCAACATGTGTATTGTGTGTAATGTAAACGATTTTCTTTTGCAGACCCTTCTTGACAAAGATGCTGAAGACCCTGCAGCATCTTCGAGTTGGTGCCAGATATGCACAAATCATTTTATCCTCTAAATCTTCCCACCTTAAAACAATAAGCAGCCTCCAATGTCCAGGACTCCTCCAGACAAGAACAGTGACAGACACTAAAACACCTCTCGGTGATATCACAGCCACAGAATCAGCGTCATTTACACCTGTTTATCGATTTAACTACATTGTTCTTCTGAAGATCCTCGCTCGTCTGAAAATCTACCAAACTGGAATTACAGTTGCCTTTGTACCTCCATCTTTCTACTTCCATAGCATAGACGCAATATCAACAGGCCAGCTTGCTACTAGCCTCGGGATAGCAAGTCTCGCCGGTACTATGTTGTATGTTATAAGTTTTGCCATTAGGAAAGTTGTAGGCATGATCAGCTTGAGTGAAGATAGAAGTACTGCAAAAATATCTCATCTCACATTTTGGGGCAAAAGGAATGATGTATTTTGTGATGTGAATGACATTGTCCCATTGGCTGATATGTCTGAAAATAAATCAGACATTTTTGTCAGGCTAAAAAGATATTCTACCAAGGATAATTTCCACTTCTTTCTCCGACATGGGCAAATATTGGATGAAAGTAAGCTTGAAGATGTTATAGGATCCTTGAAATAAAGATTTTGTATGTGAAATAGATTTTGCGTTTTTATTTATTTACTGTAAAACAATAATAATGTTTACTAACATCATTATCAATGTGTTAAAATAATTGAATGCATATATTCAATGAGTTGTCACCGACTGGCTAGGAGCTCCTTATCCATAAAAGGATTCTAGACAGTTCCGCTAATGACCACTGTCTTTCCACAGAGCTAACCCCACTGAGTTCTTCAATCCTAAACTCTGTTGCATATGGAACACTTTCTAGGCTAGAAATAGAGATCATACATACAATCAGCCACATCTTTTCAAACGTTTTTTTCATAACTGACGAAATGACCAGAGTTTCTTCATCAGTGTGATGTGCACATATCTCTTACAAGACAGAAGCTGATCGCAGATGTAAAATGATGTTTGATTGGATAAAAATAAGGAAGTTGCCAGTGTTGCAAACTTTCACCGTCATTGGATTTTGCAAGAATCATGAAGTTAGAGGTTAGGATGGAAAAACTGAGTGGAGTAACCTCTGTGGGAAGAGAATGGCTAACGACTTGTCCTTAGGTGAATCTAAATGGAGGTATAACAATCAACAGAGAGCAAGACCAGGGGTTAAAGGTCTACCAATCAAACCGAGAGCAAGACCAGAGATTAAAGGTCTACCAATCAAACATAGCAAGATCAGGGGTTAAAGGTCTACCAATCAAACAGAGAGCAAGACCAGGGGTAAAATGTCTACCAATCAAACAGAACAAGACCAGGGGTTAAAGGTCTACCAATCAAACAGAGAGCAAGACCAGGGGTTAAAGGTCTACCAATCAATCAGAGAGCAAGACCAGGATTAAAGGTCTACCAATCAAACAGAGAGCAAGACCAGGGGTTAAAGGTCTACCAATCAATCAGAGAGCAAGACCAGGATTAAAGGTCTACCAATCAAACCGAGAGCAAGACCAGGGGTTAAAGGTCTACCAATCAAACAGAGAGCAAAACCAGGGGTTAAAGGTCTACCAATCAATCAGAGAGCAAGACCAGGATTAAAGGTCTACCAATCAAACAGAGAGCAAGACCAGGGGTTAAAGGTCTACCAATCAAACAGAGAGCAAGACCAGGGGTTAAAGGTCTACCAATCAAACAGAGAGCAAGACCAGGATTAAAGGTCTACCAATCAAACAGAGAGCAAGACCAGGATTAAAGGTCTACCAATCAAACAGAGAGCAAAACCAGGGGTTAAAGGTCTACCAATCAATCAGAGAGCAAGACCAGGATTAAAGGTCTACCAATCAAACAGAGAGCAAGACCAGGGGTTAAAGGTCTACCAATCAAACAGAGAGCAAGACCAGGGGTTAAAGGTCTACCAATCAAACAGAGAGCAAGACCAGGGGTTAAAGGTCTACCAATCAAACAGAGAGCAAGACCAGGGGTTAAAGGTCTACCAGTCAAACTGAGAGCAAGACCAGGGTTGAAGGTCTACCAATCAAACAGAGCAAGACCAGGGGTTAAAGGTCTACCAATCAAACAGAGAACAAGACCAGGGGTTAAAGGTCTACCAATCAAACAGAGAACAAGACCAGGGTTAAAGGTCTACCAGTCAAATGAAGTACAAAACCAGGGTTTCAGTTGATGAGACATAATTAAGACTCCTTCAACTGTAACCCCTGTTTTTGTTCTTTTTGATCGGCACACGTGTTATGTTTCAACACCCTTTGAGTAATCAATGTTGTTCCAGGATGATCAGCTGAGGGGGTCAATTACTGAACAGATGGGGCCCTATGCAATGCTAAATGTATCCTTCATTTAAAACTTTAAAGGGACACCAAGACAAAAGGGTGGGTAAATTTTCCAAGGAACCTGTCCAGGAACAACGCTGAGTTGTAATCATTAGTTGCTTCAAATGAATGAATGAAATAGAAATGAGGTACAGGTGTGTATAGCGGATTTACGCCAAGTTTGCACAGCTTTTTTAAGTTTATACCTCCATGAACTTAATAAATTTTGAAGTCAATTCTTATAAATAGATATACTCGTACACCGATGTTTGGAAAAGGTTTCAATTCTCCAAATACACAAATTTGTAACAATTAGAGCTGTACTATTTACGAGTATGAAGACACAAGATGTCAAATCAAAACGTCATTGGATAATTAGGCCCAACGCATTCATCAGTCAATGAAAATCCACAACGCAACGAGCCATGAACCTCACGTCATGGGGGCGTGGCTAAATGTGATGTGACATCACAAAATTAAGTTTATGCAGGTATGAACTGAATCTCCCTGACAGTGTTCAGCGAATCTGATCCACGCAAAGCAATTGCTATAGGGAGTTGAAAGTGTTCCTATTGGAAGAGCACAGGACTTCACCTGCAGGTCCCGGGTTCGATCCCACTGGAGGTAATCTCACAATCACTTCTCCTACATTGTGAAAATTTAGTTTGTCTTTGAAGTTGATAATTCAATAAACTTCAACAAGGAAGCAATGTGATCAGTCTAATCACTGAATCTAAATGTTTTCACTATATCAGCTATAATTAACCCCCTGGTGAAGCCCAAGGGGGTTATTATCGTGTCCATCCGTCCGCCCGGAAAACGATATGCATGTGCTTTTGGGGACCAATCAGGTTAATATTTAGAGAGTTATAGCCCTTGATTTTGAGTGCTCGGCTTTCTGACTGTGGGTTAAACTTTAACTTAGTGTGGCTCAAACTACCATCTTTGAAACTTCATGTATGTGTATCCTTTGACATAAAACCAAATAAATATAGTCATATTTTAACCCTCTAACACTGACCTGATGAAAGTTACAATTTTTGGCATTTTAACCTTCACTGTAACTTTAAATTCGTCAGCATTTGAAAATGTTTCCAATGTCACAAACTGAGGTTACCATATAACCTTTGACCTTAACTTTGATGTAGGATCCATTTTGTGAGAAACCTAAACATGGTCATAATTTTTTTTTGATTGGTGATAGGCCTTCAATATTTGACATGCTTACTTATTTCTATAGATCATTCCGACAATATCGTAATTTTCAAGCTGATCAAAGACTCTCTCACATTAAATGCAGATCTAGACGATAAGATCTGATCAATCGTAAAAGTACCCTTACCTAGTACATTTAAACTGTTTATTTCGAGAATAAGGAACCCGGGGGTTCTCGTGCTCCCAGAGCACTCTTGTTCCAGATTATATCATTCTGTTTGTCGTCCTTAGTTAACAAGTTTTTATTCTTGTAAATTGGCTGTGGTTTGACACCAATTAAAGTAGCAGCTAAAGTGATGAACCAGAACTAAGAGCGAAACCGTTCACATTATCTGAACTGCAGTATTTTGCTTTTGGTTTGGTGCACCGTCCAAAGTCTATTTTCAATTTATACCACAATATATATATATTTTATATATTTAATTCCATAAAATTCTGGTTATGTTATTGTTGTGAGTTGCATTCATGGTTCTAAACTGAACTGAAAATATACCCGACTGAGGGTTCTGTACCACAATACGTACTGAACTGAAAATATAGCCGACTGAGGGTTCTGTACCACAATACGTACTGAACTGAAAATATACCCGACTGAGGGTTCTGTACCACAATACGTACTGAACTGAAAATATAGCCGACTGAGGGTTCTGTACCACAATACGTACTGAACTGAAAATATAGCCGATTGAGGGTTCTGTACCACAATACGTACTGAACTGAAAATATAGCCGACTGAGGGTTCTGTACCGCAATACGTACTGAACTGAAAATATAGCCGACTGAGGGTTCTGTACCACAATACGTACTGAACTGAAAATATAGCCGACTGAGGGTTCTGTACCACAATACGTACTGAACTGAAAATATAGCCGACTGAGGGTTCTGTACCACAATACGTACTGAACTGAAAATATACCCGACTGAGGGTTCTGTACCACAATACGTACTGAACTGAAAATATAGCCGACTGAGGGTTCTGTACCACAATACGTACTGAACTGAAGGTCAAGTGTGATGTTTCATCCTAACCAGAACAGTTGAAAATACAAGACAATATTATTTGAAATCAATATTTATTTATGAACACAATCATGTCAGTATCTGTAAGACCTGTCGAGCTCGCTGATACTTCTCTGTGGAGGTCACGTCTGAAACAGAAGTCGTAAGAGTCCAGTGACCATGCAAATATGTAACATAAAATCACTCGTACATCCAATACATTGTACTGGGAATAAGACACTGATTCCAGAGTCACCAGAGGCAAACTTTGTATTTAAAACATCAATGAAACACACTTTGCACTGTAGCAAAAATCTTGATAACCCAAGATTATCTTACTTTAGATGTATTAAGAACATGAAGATTTTGTGGATAAGGACTTCTTTAATGTGAAAATACACGACGTTTCAGAGTACATACTCACTCCTTCATCGGGTGGAATAGATGCATTGATTGCATTTTCATCTGTACTTTTATTATAAAGCTGAAAATCATGACCTATCGATGTTTCGATGTTTTGTTACACCACTATTTTTTTTATACATTACAAAATTCATTTATAATAGGCAAGAAAAACATAAAGTACTTTGTCATTCTGAGGAGGATAAAATTGCACAATTGTGTGAAACGTTTTGACAATACCTTCTTTCTTTTTTGTTTCCTCTTTCTTTTTCTTCTTAACTGTTTTTTCTTTTAGTTTTTCTTCTCCATCTTCATCATCATTACTACTGCTGTCCGAGCTTTCCTCTTCTTCTTTTTCTTCCCCTTCCTCTTTCTCTACTTCTTCTTCTTTCTCTACTTCTTCTTTCTCTACTTCTTCTTCTTTCTCTACCTCTTCTTCTTCTTCCTCTTCCTCTTCTTCTTTCTCTGCTACTGCCAGTATTTTTTCTGCTTCTTCAATCGTCTGTACTTTACTGTGACCTTTCAAGTCTTCAAGATACTTCAGCATGACTTTAAAATTTGAATCAGAAATCTGAAAGATAAGAACATCATATGTTGTATGATGAACAATTTTTTCAGGAATGCAAATAAAAATGCTGCAAGAAATATGTAAAATTTCTGACTGGAATTGTTTAAAACAAATAATATATGTTTGAAAATAACTTGTATTGTAAGATAAAATAGTGTTTTTACTTAACAGCACTGAACAGATTTTTTTGGCCAAAAAAGCAACATATAGACATATTTGATGACTTGCAAATCGCCACTATGGAGATGGTCAGCCATCCTCAAAAGTGTTTGAAAATGGAAACTTAAATCACCCTGCGAATTTTACAAAGTATAATTGAGCCAAGAAACCAGTTTAACCATTTATATTGGGTACATGTGAGAATTCCAAGATGGCCGATCATGATCAACAATGGCTATGCTTGATTCGTTAAAGCAGCGAATACACCGACCACTTGGCCGACGCACGCCGCTCCTGGACCTCGCTCAAGTCAAATCAAGTGTATCGGCACATAGACAGGAAGATGTCCGCATCATTTAAACTAGCTTCAATCAATATATCATTTATATGATACAACTATCTTATTAAAAATATTTCGAAACATAGATGATCTTTTTATTACCGTATGAAGCATAGTTTAAAATAATCAGTATCATCTAAAAATATATCATTTAGCTATCTAATTGTCAAAAGCAAAGTCATAAAAAAATAGTTTTGAATGTCACATGGATAATAGTTGACTGCCATTATACGACTCCTTCGCCGGTCATTCCAAACCAGGAACACTCAGAGTATACCAATGGTGTATGCCAGGTTATAATCAAGTGATCCGGCGAGGTCCTCCTGGTAATGCCCTAGGTCCCGAATCAAGCACAGCCATTGTGTTGGGGTTTATAGATAAGGTATACTTTCTTTTATATTTAGGGTCAAATTCTGTTCAATGAAGCATACTTCGCCACTTTAATAAAATAAATGTTGATGACCTTTTTTATGAACTTGAACTTACCAAATCTGTATTATACATATGTCCGAGAAGCCAGACTTGTCTAACTTTCTGAAACCTCCAGATTTCTCTGCTCGTGTTCCACAGACTCAAATACTGAAGTGCAGCATCTTTTGCAACAGTGCTTTCAATTTTCTTCCCCTTATTTTTCTTTTTTTCATTTCTTTTCTTTCTCATTCTTTCTCTCTTTTCATCTTTCATCTTTTCAATGGCAATTTCCTCTGCTGTTTTTGGAACTACTTTTGGCTCTTCCTCAATTTTTGGAGGTTTTGATTGAAGAAGCCGAAGAAAATCTGGAACTTTGTCCTTAAACTTGTCTTTCCTCTTCTTTATTTTTCTATGAGATTGTTTTGTTTGTTGATCAGATTCTGTTTTCTTTGTCTTTGCAAATGGTTCTATGTCTTGCATGTCAGTTTCTACATGTCTCTTGTTGGACTTGGACTTCTTTCTGTCTCTCACAATTGTTGCATCATCATCTCCCTTCATTTCTGAAACTTTTGGTTCTTCTGAATCATGTTTAGATTTCTTCTTCTTTTTCTCATTCTTTCTTTTCACCTTGAGTTCACTGTCATCTACTGCCATGTTGAGGTTTACAATTTACTGAAACATTCAATATTTGGGAACTTCCTTTAATGATGTTAGCTTTAAAACAAAATAGAATCCATTGCATCGATCCGATACTTTTAATGACGGTAATAATAAATGTCTATGGAGTTAAAAACATAGCCATCACTCCTGCAATAATAATTCTGGTACAAGGTAACAATGAAACAAGTCCAGACTAAATAATGTAGGCTTTACTTTGTAATTTTTCACTTTGGCGTGCAATTTAACATACTGTATTAAAGCTATCCCGGGGCTCCTCGGTTTGCCAAATGAGAATACAGTCATGGAGCAAAGATTACATCGTGATACACTGATACAGTCACAGTGACAGCGACAATATAACAGCTTTCAGTTTGGATTAAAAATTTTAATTTGACATAGCTTTCTATCTCAATATCTCATTCTTTTGAAAAAAATATTTGTAATCTGATACCCGATTGTTATTTCTGTCAAAACACAAATAAATATCTGCTCATACAATCAGCAACAGTATCTGAATATCTTACCAGGACAACTGTAAATGCTGAAGAAGTAAACACGTGGTTGTGCCCGGAAGTAAACACGAGGACGTTTTATTAGAGTTACCTTCCCCTGTTCATGAACTTTGTAGAGCAATCACCCAAACGCAACACATTTTATGAAAAAAAACCGACAAAATGCGTTTTATTAACAAATTGATTGTTGATAACAATGAATTATTTTGGATATAAAGTCACAAAATATGTAATGTGTTTTAACAGTTTTATAGTTAGAATCTGTATGTCTTAATTTTCCAAACAATCAACATATTTAGCAAACAGATGACAAATAATATTTTTACAATTAAGAAATATCTGTACTGTAAAGTCGGAGGACTATTCATGTTTGTGCATTGGTCAAATAAATTAATAACTAAGTGGTACCGGCAAACTAAAATTATAGGTGACAAATTAGGAAGAAATACAATTTTATGGATTCATGAATTTGGCACAATGTCCAGTACCTATTGCTTGATAACGGTGTAAATCCATAAAATTGTTTTTCTTCGTCTTACTAAATTCAAAATGCCTCTGAAGAAATTTGAAGATATTATGATTTTCAAATCAATATTATGTGCCTGCCTTGCTTACCTAAACAATTTACGTCTACACTAGAGCAAAATTGATTTTCCATCCTGCCGTTAGACAATTTGTCTACAAAAATCCCTAAACCATGCCATTAATTTTGTCTAAAAAGGACTTTTGAATAGATTGCATTGTTTTGATTTTAATTAAGCTGTAATGAGGAGCGTAGTTGCGTAGTAAATTACCTAAAGTTCTGTAAGGTTAGGGCTTTTTTCAATTGATTGAAATTTTTAAAAAATCAAAATTATCGAAAAGCTTTGGATATTGGATATAGAGGGGTTTGAAGTAGATTTCCCGTAGTTCATTAGAAGAGGCATTCTCTTCCCACATTGGTTACTCCCTTCAGATTTTCTCTGCCGGAAGAGAACGTGAAAGAGGGAATGGTTACTGACGATGTATCTTTGAAACTTATCTTATAAGTTAAAATCCCACTCATGCTTTTAATCCCCAATAAGTGTTACTCATGTATTAATTTTAATTTCAATGACTTAAGTTGAACTTTTGAAACGTTTTCTTACCATTTTAAATATACCCTGCCGGTCCATCAATTCCGAAATCAAATCTGATAACATGGTAAGCGTAACCTCATTCACCTGAATATTTTGGAAATTCTTGGAAAATGTCAGTTGGAAATGAATGTGCTTTTCGACTATGGAATGCAAAATAATATAATACTGAACAATTAAAAATGCGCTCTTGTCGCATACAAGTATACTAGCTAGTGTTTTTGATGAAAATACAAATAATGTTTGCCAATAAGACAAATAAAGAATTATTTCGGATTAACCATAGTATCGCTTGGTTAATAATTTTGTTCAGCTCTGTTCATTGGGCATTAGAATTGCCAAGATACAACCATACACATATCATTGGCTGAAAGGTCTTAATATATGTAGTAGTAGTAGTAGTAGTAGTAGTAGTAGTAGTAGTAGTAGTAGTAGTAGTAGAAGTGTGAAATATCACATAATGAGTGCCCGAGCAATAACACAAATAGAAACAGTGTTGAATATATTGAAACATCGAGCCACAATCACCATTATCCTAAACACTTTTCAGTTAAGTTGTAATACATTGTATTTTATCAGTCGATAGAGCTACAGTGTCCCAATCTGCCAACTTCAGCGACTTGTACAGAATGATGCTTTACCTTACAACAGTCAATCGACTTATATCATAAAATAAACTAATGAGATTTGTATTCAAACTTTGCTTCAATCAAAACAGTTCCTTTATAAAAAGCTAACATGATAATGTCACACGTTGCTAACGTTGAGTCAAGTAAGACAAATTTTATCATTTGGTCAAAAGGTGGTTCCTCATGTATTACATTATTGCTAAAAAGTGTCAAAACGAATGTAGTGTTATTTGCCTTCATAAACGACAGTCACTGATCTTAAATCCAATTCTTAGTCTTGGCGTTGTTCAAGGTGGCAATAATGAGGGAAAAACATTCAAATTTGGCAGGTTTTTTTCATTATTATTTTTACCATGCCACGACTGACAGAAAGTGATGTCAATGAGACGAAAAGCAACTGGGTCGATTGAACCTGGAACATCACAATATGACGTTGCACACCAATTTAACATCCACAAAAACACCATGAGCAGTCAATGGAGACATTATCAGCAATATGTCCACGTTAGAGATCGTTCCAGAACTGGTCGTCAGCCTGTAACCACACCTCGGAAAAACTGGTGGATTCGAACCACGCACCTCTGCAGGAGTTTTCAACCATCAACTCTTACACCTCAGTCTGACCCTGGTTACAGAGGCGAGGCGTCGACTAGCTGATATGACATCCATGCAAGACAACCAATGTTGATCAGTGAACATGAGTGGGGACGAGTCCTGGTTTCTGCTGAATCAGTCTGATGGTCGGAATAGAGTTTTCAGACATTGTCGCTCATCAATGTGTTGTGATGTAATAGTGTATGGGTAGGGATAACTAACGCTGGAAGAATAGATTTAGTATCGATTGATGGCTATCTTACTGGCTTGAGATACAGGGATGAAATTTTAAACAGCTGTGCTGTCGTTTTTGCAACAGAATGGTCGGAGTTTGATTCATCAACATGATAATGCTTGACTAGGGTTGTTGCCAAGATCAATGTTACAATTCTACCCTGCCCTCTCCATAGGCACCAGACCCTAATTTTTTTTATATACATACATGTATACCTACCTAGTACCTACCTATATAATATATCAAGAAGGTGAGACACTGTCCTCCATCTTGGATCCTGCCATAGGACCGGAAATAGAAACTTGGATCAGTCTACGAATATTACAAAGTGTATTTGAGTGAGTGAGTGAGTTGAGGTTTAACGCCGCTTTCAAGAGTATTTCACTTATATCGGGGCTGCTAGTATTATGGCAGGGAGAAAGCCCGCAACGCTGTGTGGCTATGCACTGCGGTGAAACCTGCGAACAGCAGCTGGAACTACGCTGAAATTCAGTGTAGCATTGCACCCAAACCTTACTGCGTGTAGAACAGTTCTCTACTGCAGACAAAGTTGCCGTCCCCCTGGCGGGATAAAGCGTATTTGAGCCAGCAAACCACTTTAACCATTATACTGTCCCATAGTAGGATCCAAAATGGCGGACATGGTCTCACCTTTCTTATAATATATATTATATACCGGGTAGGTAGGTATAGGTCAATGCGTTTTAGGCAGGATTTCGACTACGTCTGAATACCACTGCACTGAATTCGTATTGCATTGACGCATGCAAGTTTGGAGGTTTACACTTCACATGTCTTGAATGCGAATGTCATAAGGGAGATTGTTTTAGTTCCATCGGTGATAATGTATGTACATGTACATTTTTGTATGTAATCACTGTGGGTGTATGTACAGGTTTTATGTATAGAATCTGATGTATGTACAAATGTATGTTGTATGTACAGATGCATCTATGTACAAATGAATGTATGAATACACGTCTGAATGGGTAGATGTGTATTTGTAAGTAATTACTAAGTATCAACGTATAGATGTTTGTTGGCAAAAGCCGTGAAATGTTATGAAGAGAGACCTTGCTGACTATTTTGCTAAAACACATACCTGGAAATACCCCTTTCAGATGTAAACCCCCCCCTTAAGCAAAGTGTCTCATTTGCATATCTGATGAAATCGGACTATTCTACCTCAGTTTAATAAATTTGTAATATAACATGATTCCTTCATGTGCTCTTTGTTGTACGTCACAGTAACTATTGCCTCGGAGTAAAGCATTAACAAATGTTTTTAAACTGGTTAAAGCGTTGTGGTGACATTGAAAATAAATTTAAGGTAACTAAAGATGACAGTGTCTGCTTAACTTGCCAATGAAATACATCATAATCACCAAACTTGAGTTGATTAAGGGCTATGGTTCATGACGTATTGCTTAAACCATATGACCTTGAAAATAAGGCCATGGTCACCAAATTCGACTGGTGTCTGTGTAATCTTGCAATTATAGGCGTTCAGCAAATTTTAAGACATTTTGTACTATGGTACATACAAGAGTTTGAAAAGTGTGGAGGCGACCTTGACTTTGCAGTCAAATGGTTTCCACGTAATCCCCCAAAGAAGGCTGTTACTGAATTTGAAGACACTAGATGCAACTGGTCAGGAGATATTAACCGCCAATATAGGCTGTCAAACTTCAAGACTTTGGTTGCTGTGTGTCATGAAATATGCGCATACACGTTCAGGATCTCCAGCGCTAAATACATAGTACCATGTTTTTGCGGGGGACAATGAAACATCAATCTTTTCATGACTCTTAGAACACCCTTGACAAGTGCAGAGATCGAAAATGTGTTTCCAAACAATGGTGTAAAATTTCAACATTCAGCTGTAGTTTGAACAAAAGGCTCTGCATTGGGTGAGGACTATGGAATGCAAAATAATATAATACTGAACAATTAAAAATGCGCTCTTGTCGCATACAAGTATACTAGCTAGTGTTTTTGATGAAAATACAAATAATGTTTGCCAATAAGACAAATAAAGAATTATTTCGGATTAACCATAGTATCGCTTGGTTAATAATTTTGTTCAGCTCTGTTCATTGGGCATTAGAATTGCCAAGATACAACCATACACATATCATTGGCTGAAAGGTCTTAATATATGTAGTAGTAGTAGTAGTAGTAGTAGTAGTAGTAGTAGTAGTAGTAGTAGTAGTAGTAGTAGTAGAAGTGTGAAATATCACATAATGAGTGCCCGAGCAATAACACAAATAGAAACAGTGTTGAATATATTGAAACATCGAGCCACAATCACCATTATCCTAAACACTTTTCAGTTAAGTTGTAATACATTGTATTTTATCAGTCGATAGAGCTACAGTGTCCCAATCTGCCAACTTCAGCGACTTGTACAGAATGATGCTTTACCTTACAACAGTCAATCGACTTATATCATAAAATAAACTAATGAGATTTGTATTCAAACTTTGCTTCAATCAAAACAGTTCCTTTATAAAAAGCTAACATGATAATGTCACACGTTGCTAACGTTGAGTCAAGTAAGACAAATTTTATCATTTGGTCAAAAGGTGGTTCCTCATGTATTACATTATTGCTAAAAAGTGTCAAAACGAATGTAGTGTTATTTGCCTTCATAAACGACAGTCACTGATCTTAAATCCAATTCTTAGTCTTGGCGTTGTTCAAGGTGGCAATAATGAGGGAAAAACATTCAAATTTGGCAGGTTTTTTTCATTATTATTTTTACCATGCCACGACTGACAGAAAGTGATGTCAATGAGACGAAAAGCAACTGGGTCGATTGAACCTGGAACATCACAATATGACGTTGCACACCAATTTAACATCCACAAAAACACCATGAGCAGTCAATGGAGACATTATCAGCAATATGTCCACGTTAGAGATCGTTCCAGAACTGGTCGTCAGCCTGTAACCACACCTCGGAAAAACTGGTGGATTCGAACCACGCACCTCTGCAGGAGTTTTCAACCATCAACTCTTACACCTCAGTCTGACCCTGGTTACAGAGGCGAGGCGTCGACTAGCTGATATGACATCCATGCAAGACAACCAATGTTGATCAGTGAACATGAGTGGGGACGAGTCCTGGTTTCTGCTGAATCAGTCTGATGGTCGGAATAGAGTTTTCAGACATTGTCGCTCATCAATGTGTTGTGATGTAATAGTGTATGGGTAGGGATAACTAACGCTGGAAGAATAGATTTAGTATCGATTGATGGCTATCTTACTGGCTTGAGATACAGGGATGAAATTTTAAACAGCTGTGCTGTCGTTTTTGCAACAGAATGGTCGGAGTTTGATTCATCAACATGATAATGCTTGACTAGGGTTGTTGCCAAGATCAATGTTACGATTCTACCCTGCCCTCTCCATAGGCACCAGACCCTTATTTGTTTATATACATACATGTATACCTACCTACCTATATAATATATCAAGAAGGTGAGACACCGTCCTCCATCTTGGATCCTGCCATAGGACCGGAAATAGAAACTTGGATCAGTCTACGAATATTACAAAGCGTATTTGAGTGAGTGAGTGAGTTGAGGTTTAACGCCGCTTTCAAGAGTATTTCACTTATATCGTGGCTGCTAGTATTATGGCAGGGAGAAAGCCCCCAACGCTGTGTGGCTATGCACTGCGGTGAAACCTGCGAGCAGCGGCTGGAACTACGCTGAAATTCAGTGTAGCATTGCACCCAAACCTTACTGCGTGTATAACAGTTCTCTACTGCAGACAAAGTTGCCGTCCCCCTGGCGGGATAAAGCGTATTTGAGCCAGCAAACCACTTTAACCATTATACTGTCCCATAGTAGGATCCAAAATGGCGGACATGGTCTCACCTTTCTTATATATATTATATACCGGGTAGGTAGGTATAGGTCAATGCGTTTTAGGCAGGATTTCGACTACGTCTGAATACCACTGCACTGAATTCGTATTGCATTGACGCATGCAAGTTTGGAGGTTTACACTTCACATGTCTTGAATGCGAATGTCATAAGGGAGATTGTTTTAGTTCCATCGGTGATAATGTATGTACATGTACATTTTTGTATGTAATCACTGTGGGTGTATGTACAGGTTTTATGTATAGAATCTGATGTATGTACAAATGTATGTTGTATGTACAGATGCATCTATGTACAAATGAATGTATGAATACACGTCTGAATGGGTAGATGTGTATTTGTAAGTAATTTCTAAGTATCAACGTATAGATGTTTGTTGGCAAAAGCCGTGAAATGTTATGAAGAGAGACCTTGCTGACTATTTTGCTAAAACACATACCTGGAAATACCCCTTTCAGATGTAAACCCCCCCTTAAGCAAAGTGTCTCATTTGCATATCTGATGAAATCGGACTATTCTACCTCAGTTTAATAAATTTGTAATATAACATGATTCCTTCATGTGCTCTTTGTTGTACGTCACAGTAACTATTGCCTCGGAGTAAAGCATTAACAAATGTTTTAAAACTGGTTAAAGCGTTGTGGTGACATTGAAAATAAATTTAAGGTAACTAAAGATGGCAGTGTCTGCTTAACTTGCCAATGAAATACATCATAATCACCAAACTTGAGTTGATTAAGGGCTATGGTTCATGACGTATTGCTTAAACCATATGACCTTGAAAATAAGGCCATGGTCACCAAATTCGACTGGTGTCTGTGTAATCTTGCAATTATAGGCGTTCACCAAATTTTAAGACATTTTGTACTATGGTTCATTACAAGAGTTTGAAAAGTGTGGAGGCGACCTTGACTTTACAGTCAAATGGTTTCCACGTAATCCCCCAAAGAAGGCTGTTACTGAATTTGAAGACACCAGATGCAACTGGTCAGGAGATATTAACCGCCAATATAGGCTGTCAAACTTCAAGACTTTGGTTGCTGTGTGTCATGAAATATGCGCTAACACGTACAGGATCTCCAGCGCTAAATACATAGTACCATGTTTTTGCGGGGGACAATGAAACATCAATCTTTTCATGACTCTTAGAACACCCTTGACAAGTGCAGAGATCGAAAATGTGTTTCCAAACAATGGTGTAAAATTTCAACATTCAGCTGTAGTTTGAACAAAAGGCTCTGCATTGGGTGAGGAGCACTTGGAGAGCTCCATTAGAAGCACATGGTGAAGTGAGTGAGTTATTGTTTAACAGCAACCAATAGTGGCGAGGACATGGCGGATGTACAGTCAGATTAAAATCAACCTTGTTCCGAAGAATAAAATTTGCCAAATAATGCATCTTCCTGGATACGAACAGGTTCTGTAGGCTAGATTCCTCGCCCAAAGGTCTGAGGACACCCCACATAGGTGCGTATTCCGAACCAGTTTCGCACAGACAAAACCTAGTCAAATAGCTGACCAATCACATCATAGTTTTTACAACGCTGCCGTTTTGAAAGCATTTGGAACAGACGAAAGGATAGCTGTTTGGAGTTTTCTGACCCTAGCTTCTTGCATCGAAAGTATTGTTGGAGGTCTTGTGATTGGTTAACTGAATTTCATCAGAACATGGGGGCTACGGACTGTTATCAGACATTTTGCGAGGAAACATCCGAATGATAGGAGTTCGTATCCCGGTAGATGCTCTATTTTGCAATTTTTATTCCTTGGAAAACCGTTGATTTTAATCAGACTGGGCAGATGTTTGATGCAGATATTGCTTAGAGATTAATTATATGTTCTGTTCCTAACCCATAGGATAGAGATATCATTGACACAAAAGTTTGCAAAATATCACCGCAATCGTCAGTAGCTTAGTGATATTTGGAACGCATTACATGTCATCATATATCTATTACTGTGCAGCAACCGAATTAACTTAATAATGTTTGACACCGCTATTAAGAATCTGGCAAAATAACTTTCATTATTTGTAACATTCTGTATCTGATTTTGTCAACACTTTGCAAGACAGCAGTTTATTTTCACTATGCTCCCGTCTCAAATCCAATAGGCACATATCATAAAGGTATTTTTGTATAAAAGTGTTTCATGTCTTTGTGTCATTTGGATGTGATGTTGTACATAACCATTTACTCTGTATTTTATCATGATTAATTAAGACTTTGAAAACATCTTCTTTCTGATGAAACAGGGTCTTGTACATAGCTCTTAGTACACGGTCATTTAGAAATTATACTCATAGTTTAATTTCATAGGCACCAGACCCTAACTATACACTTACGTATATCTACCTACCTATATAACATATAAAGAAGGTAAGACACTGTCCGCCATCTTGATCCTTCCATAGGACCCGAAATGTAAACATTAATCAGTCTACGAATATTATAAAGCGTATTTGAACCAGCAAACCAGTTTAACCATTTCCGTGCTATGGCAGGATTCAAGATGGCGGACAGAGTCTTACCTTCTTTATATGTTATATATAGTGTATACGTATATATGTACATTTAGGGTCTCGCCTATATGTTTCAGCAACGTTCAGCCAGCAACAGTAGTCACTAACATGATTGTTTACATAAAAAAGAAAAGAGTTCACATGTTTTCCCACCATCCCTTATTCAAACCCATTTTCAATAGTTTGTTTACAAGAGCTCAATTTAAATTTTCAAACTTGAGACAGAGCACTTTGTGAAAACTTTTATGCTCTTTTAAATATGTGTAAATATTCAAACATACATAATTTTTTTTTACTTATATTTGGAAGCATAAATCTTTGCTTTTTTTCAAACTTAGGGATAAGAGGTATTGATGAGCACATCCCTGTTTGATTCCAATTCACAAAGTGTCCTGTTTCTAATCTTCTTTCAACATCATTTCTTTTGATGGATGCATCAGTTCATAAACTTATTAGTTAATGTGCTTTCAGTTCAGTAAACTGAGCTTCATTATATATATTTTCTGTTAAAGGTACTTCTCTTTTTGAAAGCTTACTCATGTAAGTATATTCGTTCCAAAATTTGAAGATCCAAAGTTGTCAAGAATCTTTCAAAGTGTGATCATTCAGAACTATTCAGATCTTTACAAACGGTAAATGTGATTTTCAATACTGAACAGAAAATGTACCAAAACAAGCATCTTTAAGCGGAAAACAAACCAAAGCTCAAGTGTACCATTTTGCCCTATTTCTTTTTCTTAAAGACCTTTTCCAGAGAAAACACAAAGAAAGGTCATGAATTTTATTCATCAGGATCGAAGGAGTTTACAATGGACAACAAACAATATATCCTGAGAACCTTAATCTAGATCAGGAGCATGATGTAATGATAAAAACTTAGAAATGTACAAGAAAATGAGTTATTACAGTGAAAACAAGTATCAAGATTGGAAAAATGAGGGACATGTTAGTTATTGACAGAAAAATCTAACCTTTGAAATCCAATTACAAATAATCCAAATTTAAGTGGAAATAGACGTAACCAGCGTAAAGGATAATTTCAACTGTCCTCTTTAAGTTCTGTCAGATATCATCCTGGTTGGGCTTCCAGCTGAAATGACAACCAGAAGGAAGAAAGAGATTAGTCGAGGATATGAAATGGACATCGCGCAGATACTCTCTAATGCTTTGTAGTGATACAGCTCTAAATCAGTGTGATACCACCCACCTCACTAACAAAGATGAAAGACGCAAGTGCTGCCTCCGGCTACTGTCCGAGCTGAATGATGAATATCATCTTTTCTCCCATCTTGCCTTGGTCCAAACAGAAACCTTACAGTTAATCCAATCACAAAAAAACCTTATAGAATATTCCCATGATGTGGTAATTCCCCAACTTCTGTTTATTCAAAAAGTTCAATAATTAATATATGAAATTCTAAAGAATTATATTTAGAACTAAAATACAGTAAAATTTGGAATATATATCAACAGATAAATATAACTCTTAATGTATTACTTCCCCCAAAATTCAACTACCCAATTTCTCATTAATGCCAAAGCATTACATATAATCAATTATGGCTCAAAAAGAAAATCCAAATTTTCATCTAAACTTTCCCAAATAATTTTGATATCCCTGAAAATGACCTTTTTACTAAAACTTTTCCCAAAAGTGAAAGTGACTTCTACTTGTGAAGACCACACAATCTCTTTCTGATAAACATGAACATGCATAATTATTTCTCCATTGCCCTGATAACAACGCATGAGCACTATCCATTTGAATAAAAAATAAATAAATAAAATTCCTGTGTCATGCAGTTGTTATCAAAGGCAAATAGGTCTAGATGTAATCTGTCACCACATGAAATACCTGTCATATAAAACTTTGATATTCCGTAATTGAAATGAACTTCGTTGACGGCGTTTCCTTCCGTGGCTCTCAAAACATCAGCTTACGCTAGTGGTGTGCGTCACATCGGGGAGAGGCAATAACGCTACAACGTTGTGGATCAAGCTGCTACAAGTGTCTGATTGGTGGGCGTTCCTTGGAACATTACCCAAAATGCAACAGCTCTAATCCATGCTTTGATTACATCAATTGTCATTTACCGATTACATCGTTTAATTTTGAAAGATATTCCCATCTCAAAAATGGAATATTTTGTAAATTGCATGATCATATATACAAATATTTTCTGGTTATAATTAAACCTTATTATCATGCCCATGAACAAAATAATTTCAAATGAGAATAACATTTATTAATTTCATTACTTTTGAATTTAATTGTCAACAATTACAACTCAAGAGAAAACCAGAAAATATTTGCCTTGTCAAAAACACAAACTTTCACGTTGACTAAAATTCATGAAAGACTGCATACTTTAGACATTTTCTATGCAAGTTTGTGCAGAGTGTCTTTCATGAATTAAACCATAACTGAAACCTGCTGAGCGTGGATGAAAGTGTATATCTTGACATTAGCAACATCAAAAGGATTTCTCCTTGAATACTGACCCACAGTAACCAACTGACCCACAGTAAGCACTTCATGCAAACTAAAGTATTACCACCAAATTGCACAATACCCAAAGATTATCCTTAGCATAATGAAATTGAGCTAGAATCTAGGATATATATATATATATACTATTTTGATCTTATTATAAAGCATTAATTGTAAGCATAAAGGATAACTATATCAAAATCATGCTTGTGACCCTGGTTATTCAAAATAATTTTCATCTACTATCTTAAACTCAGTTAATACAGTTAACTATTTCATCATCTACATTCAAATTGTGTGTCAAGTATCCAAGCTTGTATCTTGGTCTTTGTTGTTTGTCTTGTGTAGTTCAAGATACCAGTGTCATGATACACGTTTTGCAATATTTTCTGTCAAGAAAGCATTGCAACTATCGATATAATGTTACATTCTTCCTGTGATGACTTGGAGCTACAATCTGTCAAACTGTGATATAGTAATCTCTTTAGTCACTTACTACTGAATGATACCACACCCTTAAAGCATCAACTCCAACAATAAGCTCCAGGATTAGATATTAACACTAGTCTGGTAGCCAGTGGTTAGTAAAGAAGAAACTGGGCTTGTGAAATATAATGTCTGGGAGTCAAAAGGACTTTTTAAAGACAATGTGACAGATGTACCGGACAAGCTGGAATGTTTTACGGCTGGTACTTCAAGAAATGTAAATGGGTAGTAAAATGTGATAAAAGAATAAAGCGAATTTCAATCCCTGAGCTCCATTCCCAACCTCAGTAGCAAATATAAAGTGATTGCTTTCCCAATTTATTCTCTAAGCCTTTGTTTTTGAAGGAATGGGGAATACGTCAGCAGGTTTCAGGTGACAAGTTTGCGTGGGAGATGAACGGACTCACCTGTGAGAGGCTGCAAAGTGAAAGGTGTTACACTAACAGCATCAAACCAGATCTTCCCAGTGCACTTACCTTTATCATCTTCAAGGTACCTCAATCATCAATTTTTGAGTCACCTTCAGATCCGGGTGGTACCTCTCTTTCGTTGGTTGCCTCCATCGGAGTCACTTCCTGTTTGGCTGGACTCTGTTCTGATGTCTGGGCTGTCCCTTCCATGGACACGTCTTGGATCACCGTTTTATCTTCAGGTATAGTTTTTTCTTCCATAGGGACATCTCCTTGAGCTGTGTCTTCACCGGATTTGGAGTCATTTCCATTAGATGTCTTCTCCCCTTCCTCCGTCTTCTCCTTGGCTACTTCCTTCTCAGTCGATCTGCTCCTCTCCTTCTCTTCACTTCGCTTGCCTGAGCAAACAACAGTTCTTAAGTACTCAAAATGTATTTTACATTATCAAATGTAGAAGATATGACATTGCTCTTATAACATGTATATCGCTTCATATGAAGTAATCTTAATTGCAATGGGACAAGCGGCCACAGGTGTAAATGTATAGTTTCTATTTCTTGAGATATACATGATATTAAAAACATAGCAGATGTTCTTTTGCAAAGATCTGTAAATGACATTTATTATTATGGTCACCTTATACAGCATCCTATTGTCACATGATACACCTTATCAGTTATAATTTTAAGTATCATTTCATATTAAACATGTTCTTTCCTCCTGGCGACCTGACTAAAACTGTATTTTAATATTGAATATATATGTTACAATACATACTTATTTTTTTATCAGAGACAACTTGTCATACGACATTTTCTAAACTTATGTCCCAAAGAATTGACAACTATAAACAATTATAATGTGGTAGTATACCTACCTTTATCTCTACTCTTACGATTTTTGTCTCTACTTCTTGAGCGTTTTCTTCTGTCTCTACTCCTCGACCGTCTATCGCGGCTCCGTGAGCTCCGAGAACTCCTATCCTTGCTACGAGACTTCCTGTCTCTACTTCTTGATCGTTTGTCTCTGCTACGTGACCGACGACTTCTAGACCTTCGACCACGGCTTCTCGACCTCCGACCTCTACTTCGTGACCTTGACCTATGACGACTCGACTTATGGCGGTCCTTGCTTCGTGATCTGCGTCTGTGTCGGCTGCGACTCCTCGATCTTCTCTTCCTGTTCATAGAAGAAAATGAAAATTGGTTTTCTTATATAAAGAACAAAAGAATTCAAAATCAAAACGAGAAGTAGTTACAGCTATTACAAGTATAGAGTGCATTAATTTCAACAAAGTAATAACTGTGAATCAAAAAGAACTAACAACAAGTGAACACTTCAAAATATTATATGCATATCGCACCTGGATCAAAATGTGACAAAATGTGAACAATTTACTTCACAAGAGAAGTAAGCAAGTTAGAAATCAGAAATTAAAGAATTGAGGAAGCCTTATTGTACCTGTCTCTACTTGAGCTGCGACGACCTCGACTCCTCGACCGACGATCTCTGCTTCTTGAGCGTCTCCCTCTACTTCGTGATCTACTCTTCTTCTTCCTCTTCTCTCGTTCTTTTTCTCTTTCCCTTCGTTTTTCTTCCTCACGCTCTTTTTCTTTCTTCCGCCTATCTTCTCTTTCTTTCTCCCTCTCTTTTTCCCTGTCTTCCCGTTCCTTTGCTATTTTGGCTTCTCTAGCTTCTTTTTCATCCATTTCAGTTTTGATTTTTTTCTGAAAATTCAAAATACTTGATTATGCAAACAAATAAACAAAAATAAACTTACAACGAAAAAAGTAAAGATATGGGGGTGCCAGTTCAATTAGAGGTACAGAACTAGTAAAGTTTAACTTAATTTCTTCTAAAAAATTATTTGGTCCCCTTCAATTTCGACTAGGTACCAAAAGAATTACTCTACCACAGTTTGATTACAAGACACTACAAAACCGAAAGACACATGTATCTGCCACATCATACCTGTTTATTCTCCTCTAAAAAGGCACGGATTCTGGCATACCCCATATGCTGTTTGCCCATTAAGTGTTCATCTATGCGTTGTTGAGCATCCCCAACAACTAACAATGCAGAGCAACATCCGCACACCTCCAAAGTCTTCTCTGGATCCGTGAAATAAGGACCCGCCTCGTTCTACAAGATGAAAGGACACAGTATTAGGCCCTACCCCACTCAAGTCTTACCTTCATGCTGTCAACTGTGGCTCGGACTTGAGCGTATCCAGCATGTTGCTTCCCAAGAAGATGTTCGTCAAGTCTCTGAGGCATGTCCCCCACGATGAGGAATGCGCCGCATGTGTCGCAAACCTCCATCTGTTTGAGCTGAGGCAGCTCCGTGTTAGTGTTCTGTGGAAAATAGATCAGGCTGTGATTCAAGGCTTTGTTGTTCAGTGATTGTGCTTATATGAAGTCTGGTGATTTCCGGATTGTGTCTGCTTTGGATGTTCCATTTCGGGTGCTTTCGATTAGTGCAAAATCCTCTTTGGGACAGTTGTTCCTCGAGAGGGGTCATGGGACCATTTGACCAAACTTTACCTTCGTGCCTCTTACAGACGATGCATGCTTTTACCGTTTCAAAAGATACAAAATGTTGTTGACATTGAGACATGCTTGTTTTCTGTGTATTGTATTCATAGTACAAGGTACATCAAGATCTATCCATGTGATTTAAGTGTGTAGAGGTATTCATGATGATTGATCTATATGAACTTTTGGCAGAGACCTAAAAGAGTGCATTAGTGCCAAGATAAATGTGAAATGATGTTGATTCTTGACTTCAGTGTGAGGTGATCTGGGGTTTTAAGACCACTTTCGCGAGTGTTTCAGTTTATTGTAGAGAAAGACACAACAGTGATTTGCAGTGATCACCAAAGTGTTCAACCATCCACTGTCACTGCATACAGAACTGCAGGCAAAGCTGACAAGTCCAGGTGGGATTTGAACCCTGGACTTCATGACCAAGTCAAACCACATCCCTATCTCATCACCATTGTGTCTAGACTATTTTCCAGTAGGATACGTTTTTTGATTTTGTAAAATGTTTAGTTTATAATTATTTCAAAACTAGCAAATGAACTTTGACATGATTTTTTATTGCACTAAAACAGATGCTTAAAAAAAGTTTGTGTTCTGGGGGGAAAAAAAATTCAAAATTAGAAATCATTAGATTATGACTAGGAGCAACTGATTGGCACACAAGAAATGAAATAAGCAGTCAATGTTCAAATCTGCAAATCTTTCTACTATTGCAGTATTGACAGACCTATTACAACTGTAATTACTGTATTTTCTCATTGAAGCATCCAGTACTTATTTTGGGTGAAACGGTTCACAACTACAGTAGTTGAATTGCAGTATTTTGCTTTCGGTTCGGTACATCAACGTGTTTTTTTCGGTATAAACCAAATATATAACTTAATTAAACAATAATGTATTATTAACTCAGATGTAATCATATTTTCGATTGTACAATTTTAAAACCAAATGATTTCCACATCCTACAAACTAATGTTTAAGAAAAATATGTGATTTGTTATGGTTAGTTTATATTCTGAAAGACATTCTTGGTTTTGTACAGAACCGAAAATGTACCAAACCGAGGGTCCTATACCGCATTATGTACCGAACCGAAGCTCAAGCGTATCATTTCACCCCTAGTACTTATTAATTAAGCTCTCTGACCTTGCATATGATAGAGGCCCGATGGTGAAAGAGTAAACAATTATACAGACATCTAATGGGGAGATTTTTTTAAAAACTTCTTTGTTAACATATAGCACCCCACATCTATTACAGGTTTAACAGGTGCTTTGTTCCCTAAAGCTTATTAGAGAACCAGCACATATTTGAATAAATACAAAATATTTCTGTCTCATTTAACACAAATTAACAGATCCTGTCTTGTTGAGTGACATGACAGGTTTATTGAATAAATGGTTTTTTTTTATGACTTAAGATTTAGCACTAAAGGTGTTTTTCTCAAGCACCTTTTTGGAACAACTATTTTATAGTACAGTCAAGCCGCGATAATCCGGCCACCGATAATCCGAATCTCGCAGTTTCCGAACGGTAGGAAGATGTAACCAAACTAATCTTTTTAGTAGTCCTCAGTACTCAGTAGTCCGAACATTTCACTATCCGAACGTTTTTGATGAAAAACGGAAGCGTTCGGATTATCGAGGCCTGACTGTACACACAAAATATCCGTAACAAGCAATAAGACCCCTTCAAGATTTTGTCCTACTTTTCTGAAATAAACTGTTTACATTAAATGACATACAAACAGATATAACACATACCTGTCTGAAATCAAAACTTACGTAAAGTGATAATGCAAATTTACACACTGATTGGCAAACCTTGGAGCAATGTATGATTTTAGAAGGTGAAACTGATTCAAACATGTTTTAAGCTCAAAATAATATGAATTTTACAGGTGCAAGTGTTACAAGACAACATAAAATAACAGTATAATTTCAGGTGATGTGTTATCATCAGGTGAGAGAATGGATAATTTATCGCGCCAGCAACAGGTAAGAAGTACTTACATTCTCCAGTTGTCTCCTCTCCTCCCTCAGCTGGTCGCAGAGCTTCATCACCCCCTGAGCTTCCTCCACCTTACCCTCACATCCCAGCTCTTCCGCCTACCACAGAAATAAACGTTTTATTGACAGAAGAGAAGGGATAGCTGCATGAGAATTCAGTTATGGATACCACTACAGACCCGACAGATGTTAGGTACAATTTGAAATAGGGAGAAATACACCATCAACAGGGTTAGAAATTAGCACTAATCTGGCTAGTGAAAATGTTGCTTGGTATGTAAATTTTTGGACTGGTAGTCCAAAGAAAGTCCCTAGTACTTTAGGAATTCAATTACCGTAGTCCGAATGGCCAGTGCTTTGATAAGGTTGATTTTGACCCCTGATTAACAGTCTGTCTGATGAAGGGAAATATCTTTGAAACAGGCAACAATGCTATTCTGGTATAATCGCAGGTTAGTCCTTGTGTTGATGGTGAACTTTTTTCAATCTATATACATTATTCATAAACAGTTTAGCTGCTGAGTTAATTAGTGGAGTGGCTAATAACAACTCATTAAAGAGCCATCACGGATGTTAGTGTTTCAAATTTTTGGAAAATATACTTATAACGTCATTCGCCAGAGAATTTTTTTATCTACAACATGGCATATGTTAAATAATTTTCATATCACGACAATGTATTTCAATTTGGTTTCAAAGAGAAGTATCACTTCAACTAGCGCGCGCTACGGGTATCTGACGTATATAAACAGAGTCCCTTTTTTTGCGTAATACGTACTACACAAACAGCAAGCGCTTCCGAAGCGTGAAGGCTCGTCTCTAGCGCAAGTCGCCATAACAACCCATGTGCTGCACGTGCTTCACGCGTCGCTCTTGCAAAGTACCCTCTTCACACATTACTGAATGTGACGATTGCTTTACAAACTATGTTTCTAAATGTCCTGAGAATATACAAATTATTTCCTGTTTAATGTTCTTTTTATTCAGATAAGACCAGCAAATTATGACAAATTTATACTCTCATTAATTATAAAATTCGAGCAAAATATCTAGTTGGGTAAAACAATTAATCCAATAGCTGTAGCAAATACATAATTAAATGAAATGGTGAATAAATAACCATCAGAAAATTATATATTTCGATTTCTTTCATTGCTCATATTTTTTTTTATTCTTTCGTGTCTTTGTTTACTGTGTGTGAGCTAGACCATAATGCTTTGCGCTTAAAAATAATAGACTGGATCTATATTTAGACTGGAAAACACCTTTACTAATTAATGCAATTTCTCGGCTTATTTTAAGTTGGAAAAATAAGGGAAAAAATAAGTGTATTTATTTCACGGAGATAGATTTTTGGAGAAATTTTGATATTTTCATCAACATCCGTGATGGCTCTTAAACAATATATGTTAAAATACATTTATTTAATACTTATCTATCACTATCATCAACTTTGCAAAAGTTTATTACCAGAAAGAAAGTCGTAATCTGATATATCTCATCCAACTGGCCATCAAGAAAATAACTATGACAAATACCTGATTAACTAATTCGTTGATTTTTTCTGTTAACATGGAGATTTTTTCTTCTTTTTGGGTTGGAACATTTCCATTGAGCTGAAAAGAAAAACATCAATAACTTGAAATAAGAATGCACTGGTATCATGTATACATATTATAACAAATTCATAAATCATAATGACATGCTCATCAGGAATATTCAAGATGAGGTCATGGGTTAAAAACTCTTTGTAATGTTGATAAGTCATGAACTCATTATGAGAAGACTAAAATTCCTTCTCCAGTGTTTGGTATATTTAAGATTTGGTTCAGATCCGAGAATGCAACAAACCTAAGTCACAACAAAACACATTTTTACTCAAATATAAAGTCAAACGAACATAAACCTATGAATTTTTTAATATAAAATATGATATGCTGCTTGCAGTACAAACAGAAAATCCACTTAGATTCATGGTGCTACAAACAGAAAGCAAAATACTGCGGTTCAACTTATGTAGTTGTGAACCCATTTCATTCTTATTTGTAACAGAAGTTAATGTGGGAAGAAATGACTTGAGTAACCTTTGTGGGGACTGGGAGAGAATGGGATCTTACAGTTTAAGTTCTCGGATTAATTGTCTGTTCAAATTAAACAGCAAAAAAGCTTTTGAACTGTTACAAATGGCAAACTACTTACAGATCCCTGTGTATTGTTTAGTGCTAAACGTTGGTGTCCTCGTCTTATTCTTTTCTCCACATCTGATATGAGTCCTTGTAAGAATCGCATGAAGTCATCCTCGTAACCCATGTGCTCAAACCGATTGCTTTTCTCATACCTGCAAATGCACATTGAAGTATTATGAATATAATCAATACATATAAAATATAACATATATTTTGTTATTCCTCTATGAGTTGTTGCAAAAACTTGTCTGTAGATACATCTGTCATAAATCTACTATGTCGCAAGAGGTGGTGGATATTAAACAAGCCTATATCCTCAAATCTGGTCCCCGGTCCTCTGCTGTCCTAATCAACCTTAGAGGCGGCCTGCTTGATTTTTATTCATACAATATGACAGAAGAACAAACGATAAAGTTATTTGTCATTCCCTGATATTAAGGTGAGATGAGTTTGGGTTTAATGTCACTTTCAAGAGTATTTCACTTATATTGCAGCAGCTAGCATTATCACAGGGGAGAAACCCCGTAACGCCATGCGGGGAAACCTGCAAGCATCGGCTGGAACTAGCGAACCATGGGTGGTACTACGCTGAAATTCAGTGTAGCATTACGCCCAAACCTTACTGCGTGTAGAACAGTTCTCTAGTGCAGACAAAGTTGCCGTGCCCCTCGCAGGATTCGAACCACAGACCACTTGATCAGAAACCGAATGCGATAACCACTGCGCTACCCCGCCCCTTCCCTGATATTGAGGCAGTTTGAGTAATGAACATTCATTTTTGTATGTATAGATATTTAAATAAAAGATCTCTAATGTTTGTTAATTTCTTCTGCTTGCTTATTACCTGCACAAAGTGTTGTTCCTGATGTGTTAACCAGAATGGACTCATTGCAAATGTAAATGTATCAAAATTCTCTAAATTACACTAAGTCTAAGGGTAGTCAAATTTCCAAAGAACCTTTCTTAGTACAATGCTATATCATATATTAAAAAAATTCTTCATATACTTACTCTTTTTTAAGCGTATCATCATGAATCTTATCACAGGGGCCTGAAAATAAAGCAATCTTTTGTTGTATATATAGAAAATAGAACATGTTGCTTGATCATTTTGACGACAGATAAGCATACAAATTTATGACACATTTGCCATGTTGGATTCTGTCATTGACTCAATTTCTCTACACAAAACTCAAAGTATAAATATCATGTGTCATCCATTGTTTATACATGTAATAAATTACTGAGGTAGGTTTGTATAATTAAGAAATATATTTCATAAAGTGTTTGTACACTAGTTTATAAATGGTTAGTAAGTACAAGTTAAACTGCCAAAACCATAGTATGTCGAACATATTTATCCAACAGATTGAACTTTCATGCCATTTTCATAGAATATGGTTTCATTTTAACCATTTTAAAAAGAAATAACCGGCATGTGATAGTGGTGTTATGAGTGCACAATACTGCAGTGGTAGTCTTGAAAGTTTTTATTTTATTTTTATAAAACTGGTCAGTGTTGGATCCATAGGGGTTCAATGGGTTGGAACCAACCACTTCTGTAAATTTTATGAACCCCTGGGTGGACAAGCTAACCATTGCGCCATTTTGCCCCCACATACTGATATTTCCTTATTTAAAACTTTCACTAAGTTGTGTATTAATAATAAACTGAAAACAGGTTACTTACCAAGATCTGCCCGTGTGTTCACAAAGAGTTCATGGGGACAGAATCCACATAGGAAGTACTTGCATACCTGCAAAAAAACATTTAGTATTCAGTTACCGGCACAAATTTAATTTTATTTTATTATAACCTCACGTACGGGGTTTTCAAGCCCCATGGCGCCCATTGAAACAAGACAGCCAGTATTTACCAGAAATTCTTATCTTACCTTGGTTAGCATCTTTTTTGTATGAATCTTATTTTTATGAATAATCGCTATATTGGCAATTTTGCAATGAAATATCAGCTTTTCTGATGTAGTGTTTTCCAACAATGAATACTTCGTAGACAAAAATGTCGACAACATATAAATTTTGTTCGTCATGATAATCACATTATAAATCGCTCAGTCTCTGACAGTGGTAAATAATTGACGTTTCAATGGAAAATATTAAATATATAACACTTTTGAACTGTACTTATGTATCTATATCTATCAAAATTAAAACACAGATTACGAACGGTTCAACATGACACAGGCACCTGCATGCGTATTTTATGTGCACTTGGCTTTAATTAATGGACACATTAGAACAACTGTAATCAAACGCAGATTTAGATCAACATTTACACACATAAAATACATCATTAACAATTTTAATTGTTTAATTTACCATTTCCTGGTCTTGTTATTTTGCCTCTGTAGCAGTGTTACATATCTCGATATCCCGATATAAAAATCTCACTTACTTTACTTACAAAAGAAAATAGACATGTTCATTTAATTTTTAAAAATAAAGTATTTAAAAGAGTAACAAAGTGATGTTTATTGATAAGGCCTAAAGGGTGGTGATATTTGCTCCGAAGAGCTTTTTCATTTACATTACGGCTAAATATGTACGGAACAAAGGCCCAAGTCACTTTGGCCGCTTGCCAAATCGGCAAAAAATATGCTGCCACGCTTATGAGATGACCCCCAACGGTCAATCAATTGGGAAGTTAAAATAGCATGTTATATGATGCAAGTCATATGACCGAACAGTATGTTTATGCTTTGCAGACGAAACGTCTTGTTAGCAAGTTTGGTAGCTTTTAAACATGACTTCAAACTGTGTAAATGGAAATTTGTGTTTACCTTCACGGCATAGTGTTTATTGAATTAACATTCAAATTGAAGGTTAATTCACGAAATAAATACTTACTAATATATAATAATGTTACTGATAACTTTGCCATTTGTCACAAACATTTTGCTTTGTTGTGATTTTCTCGCTCGCGTCTTGAAAAAATTATAGACCCGTGTTTTAGGGGCTCGAAAAGACGCGACGCTCAAAAAAAGGTAACGTGGAAATAAATCTAAATTGACTTTGAGACACTATGTAACACATATATATATATTTATTACCCATATGGTTGGAAATAACCGAGTTTATATTATTGATATGAGCACATGTGCACATATCACGTTTGCCTAGCAACTATTGTCCCACTGCGACCTCTGGTATTGTGTCGTCTGTGACGTCATACAACAATTGTTTGTGACATCACTGTAGCTTGCAGTTGCAAGAGAAGTGGGCCGTTTCATGGCTATTTTTACGCAAATAAAATGGGTAATAAAGAAATTATTACACTCGAAAGTGTGTCATATGACTTTTACGAAACTCGTGCAAATTTATGTGTAGGCCTAACCCTCGCTATCGGTCGGGAAATAGAAAAATTCACACTCGTTTTGTAAATGTCATATGACAAACTTCCTCGGGTTATAATCTCTATTTATTACCCATAAAAAATAACTGAGTTAATATTAATTAATATTTACATTCCCATTATTATAACAGTGACCAGTTTCAGTTTGTCTTTTTTGATGTCATAAATTATAAATACATAGTTTAGGTAGGGACCTCGCGGATATCCTACCTGAGCAGCTCACGATCCCACACAAATGGCCGAATGGGACTGAGTCACGTGATTTTATTTAGCCCGTTTTGCACGTGCACATCGCCATGCCTTCGAGTATAAAATCAAGCATGAATAAAATAATTATTAACATCGGAATTTTTCTTATTTTATGGGAAGATCCTTTGACAGTTTCAAACCAAGAAAGATGAGTAAATAAAGTTTATATTCATAAAAATTCTTTCGGGGTTATTGATTATCCACGGTTTGATTGGCTGACGTTTCATTATAATTGCAGTAATTAGCATAATTAATGGTTTCCTTTATTTTCCGGGGAATTAGAAACCCGGTCTCAGATTGGTTTCTTGTGTACAGTAGATTCAATGTTTTAAACCTTTTGCATTTGCACACAAACTCACCCGATTCCTACCCCCTTGCAATTGTAACTAATTGTATAATGTAGATTTCCTTCCGGTTTTCACAAAATCAATGACATGAAACTAAAACGTGTCTTGTATGCGATTTTATGTCCGCTTCTTTATGGCGTTCGGCTACATGTCAGGATAATGAAGGGTAAATCGTATTATTCACACTTAAAACCAAAAGAATGTTGAATAACTATTCCTCACTTTATCGGAAACATACTTTACAATATGTGAATATCTGTGTTGTTCTTATATTACAGTGTGATATAATTTGTTTTCTCTTTATTCATATGTAGCGACACCCAGGCGAGTAGAAATAGCGGCTGGTACAAGTTGGAACGGGACCACACTGAGAGTGTGCCATTGTGACAATCTTGATATCGTGGCTTAGATATCTTTCAATTAAACACGGTTCTCGGATCGAAATTGTGTTGTTTAATGCAGCGTATCAAATGAATTGCATAGCAGTTAATGATTCGCTGTGCGAGAGCGTGTGAACCATGTTGCGCTTGTGGACATCAACTAAAATGCTGATAACAACGGGAGTCTGAGATTGGTGTTGTGAGGACGTTTGTAGTAATTTAAACACTATTTCAAATGAATACAATTTGAATTCTCAGAATATGTATTGCGTATGTTAATGTTTCGAAAATGTTTGGATAATAATAAATTTACAAAAAAATCGTCACTAGAATCAACAAAATAAAATTGATGATATGGTGACATTTATGGCTGCGGGATTCAATAATTGTCAAGGAAGGAATTAAATCGTGCGCCACTGTACAGTCAATTTGATTTTTTTTTAGCATTATGAATTTTGTTATATACAAAAGTTGCCTCGATCATATCAATGAAAACAATGTTTCGTTTCGTCACTGAGTTCGGATTTTACACCACACCTTATAGTTAGCAGCCGGAAGGGCATTTCAGGCATTGTTTTGAAACTCTTTTTTACATGCTCGAGAGGTTCAGTTGTTACGATGGATTGAAAGCTCCATGTTGGGATTGAACACCCAATAAGGTATGCAATGACTTCATAGTGATAAGGGGTATTATCCGCCACGTATTTCAGAACAATTTATCCCAGCGTTTGTGAGTTTGGAAATCGTCGCGATGTCCCTAGTTTAGGTGACTAAATGCTCAATAATAATTGTATGACTTAGGTGTAAATGTGAACCATTAAATGAATAATGAATGAATGGGTAGACTTCTTTATTCCACTACGGGTAATCAATCCTTATATTGAGATACATTGAAAAAAGTTAAAGTTAAATCATTTTTTTATTTTAATATTTTAATTAGAAGTTTAGATATGAACAATAGGACATGAATTCATATTCCCTTCAATAGGAAAACTGCTTTTTTATCTTGGCTTCTTTCTTTCATTTTCCTTTTTATGTTCCACTTGCTTTGAAAACGTTGCCACGCCGTTTCTGCCCCTACTTTGCTATGGCAACACGCTTCACTGGAAGCTATAATACTTCTTCTTAAATAAGTATTTTACTTCCTTCTGACAATGGTAACACTTCAGCCTAGAATTACACTGGCAAAATGTCACTGAATATATTAAAAATTTCCACTATCAAATCGATTCCAAGACCTGCCCGAGCTCAAGGAAGATTTTAGGGCACCTGAATGTGGAAAGTGTACAGCTTAAATTTCTCGTGTAAACATTAGTAACGACTCAAAAATATGAATTATATTCAATATATATACCTCAGGATCACTCCATCGCGTTTCACTCCGTTGTTCTGATGGGGCAAGATTGCGATCTCGCCCCATTAACTCATCTAATAAAGCCGCAGCAGCGGTAGCCGCCATGATTGAAAGTTTCTGCAAATGATCGGACAACCGGAATAAGTTACGTTTTTTGATAACCACTTCAATCTCACCAAAGTTGAACGGCAAAGGGAGGTAACTGTTTTAAACATGTATTATATATTAAATTATTAATATATAATAAACTTATTTTTTTACAAATCATGCATCAATTCCACTCTGAATTTCTTGTATTTATCAAATGTTGAACATATTGGAAAAAAATACCAAGATAACAAAACTTCGTAAGCTGCGAGACTTCATTCAGCGCATGTGAACAGGGTGTGACGTCACGGACTGGTGTTCCACGCGGTGGCGTAAGTTAAAGTATAAGAAAACACATATTATCTTCAAATATTGTACATATGGCATCTCAAAACGGTCAAGACGGCATCCCAGATGCTTGGGACGAGAATGGCGCTGGTGGAGACCAAGGAAACGATGACGTAGATAACTTAACGAAACCTTTATCAAGTCTGAATGTGAACGCACCTGCCTTCGTACCAGGCCAAAATGTTTTTGCCCCTACATTTGTCCCAGGCCCGACAAATCCAGACGAAGGTATATGGTATTTGTTGCGTCGATGTGATTAACTAAAACTCGTGTTTAAAAAATATTCGTTTTATTTTCCTTCTTTTCCCGAAAGAAAATACCCAAAATAGGTTCGAATACGGGCTGGTCGAACAGACCTGTTACAGTCTGGAGAGTTAGGGAAACAAGGTTTTACCACTGGGACTTGGCCTGACTGTTTTTCTTTACTAAACAATTGGCAAATTTCAGTACGGTGTTAGTAGTTGAATCAAAATCCTTATATCTGTCTTCTCAAATAAAAACATGTCAACGAATAGTGATTCTTTTCATTTTGTAAACTTCATATTTCTGAAGGATTTAGTTACATCTTCCAATTAAAATCATTTGAGACTTGAACAAGTAAGTTAGGTGAGTGACCAATGAACTTGCGTAAAACTGATGCGATTATTGACTTTAATGAAGCTTTTGAAGGCAATATTATAATCTGTAAAAGTTTGAAAAGGGGTTCACGACAAAATTAAGTGAGTCATCGTTTCAAATCGTCGATGAATTTAGAAAGCGCTGCAAGCAGTTGGCTGACCGAAGGGTTTCTTTACATGTAAACTCATTCAACGTGATACACCCACGTGAAATGTAAAGCAAAAAAGAAAATCTCTTAATTTGACATTTTTGTTATCTCGATCAGTGACGGGGGTGGGATAGTCGAATGGTTAGCGCCTTCGGCTTCAGATCAAGAGGTCTGTGGTTCGAATCCAGCCAGGGACGTGGCAACTTTGTCTGCAGTAGAGAACTGTTCTACACACAGTTTGGGTGCAATGCTACACTAGATTTCAGCGTAGTACCACTCAAAGTTTGATAGTTCCAGCTGATGCTTGCAGGTTTCACCGCAATGCTTAGCCACCTGGCGTTGCAGGTTTTCTCCCTGCCATAATACTAGCAGCCGCAATATAAGTGAAATACTCTTGAAAGCGGCGTTAAACCCCAACTCACCTCACATCAATCAGAGCCAAATTCCTGTTAACTACCTGTTCTAGGCGTATTAAGACACAGGAAATTGAGGATATTTTAGGTATCACCCATCAGTATATTTTTAGAGAAAAGAAAGAACTGACAGAAAAGTTTTGCCCATATCCTATTAGTATTAGACCCAATAAATTATTCGTGTTAATTAATTTCAGATGTCGTTGTGTATGTTTTGAGATAAACGCCACAAGCCAGAGTTTAGATAACGAATCTAACATGGCGTTTGTCGCTCCTTTAGACTGTACATCCAGAACTTGTTGGAAGTGCTCAAGTTCATCAAGCAACATTTCTCGTTATTCTTTCTGCAAAAATGAAAGAAGCGAAACATTGCAACACAGATATCACAAATTATTTAATTGATCATACACATACAGGGATCATCCTGGGACAAAATGTCTAAGGGAGAAAAATCCCCCTTTGCCTTACACAGTGGGATTTTCAGAGACATTAATGGGATTTATTCGATTTTCAGTGGTGAAATACGGCATTTATCGGTTAAAATAAAATCCGTATTTTCACTGAGTGAAATAACATGTTATTCTACTCAGTGAAATAACACTTTCAATCATATGACGTCATCGTAACAATAGGATGACGTCATAGGATGGCCGTGGAAAGGAAGGCGATCGCGGAGGCTCCGTTTACAAAATGAACGTCATTTACCAACTATACGCATGGTTTGCTAAATCTAATAAGTAGAACATTTGACATGTCTCGTCGAATACCATGCATATCTCATCTCGTGAAGAAGAAATAATATATTTACACTCGTGGCTGCGCCACTCATGAAAATATACATTTCTACTTCACTCGATGAGATATACATGGTATTCGACGAGAAATGTCAAATATCCTCTATTTATTAAAATAATACTAGTAATTTTAATAATTATACATTTTTGCAATAGGATTTTCTCCCCTTGCCAGTATTTCTAATGGGATATTTCACTATGTCAATGGGTAAATATCCCCAAATATCTGCCCAGGACAATCACTGCACATATTATATAACTAACTGAAGGGCTCGTGTATGAATATTAATGTATGTGTGAATGTTGTATCAAAGAAAAATGTGCAGTTATTTTTGGTCTTTCGTGTCATTCATGACAAGATTGAAATGTCATATGGTTGTGCAATAGTTTGTTTTTGGGTATTTCTAAAAGGAAATGTGAAGCTAAAACATAGTACTTAGCATGCCAGATTCATCAGGTAAACATGCTGTAGATATTTCAATTGTAATGTTAGATAATTTTTCAAGACTATCAACTTATAATTAAGAGTTGTTACATTTTAATTACTTCAGATATAGGATTGCCAGACGCCATGTCATGAAACCTGATTTTTGTTTTCTTTCGAATATTGATTACAATCTTTATAAATTCAATTTGTTCCATTATTTAATGTTCTGAAAATCGTGTGTACCGGTATATTCTGCAGGCATGTATACAAAAAACCCATGAAGTTTGTTAACCTTTTTATTCAAACTTGATTTGTCTTCTTCAGATACAAAACCTTCCAAGCCACCTGTTCCAAACGAGACCCCACCTGACGGAGGACCAGAAACAATGGACACAGACTCGCAAGGTATGAATATTGTAAAATTTAACAATTTATATCTTATGCAGCCTTTACACATGGTTACAAAATATCTAAAGGAACACTTGTCAGCAGGATATGTCCTTAATTTAAGTTAATAATTTTATTTAATATAATGAACAATGTTATTTTTATTCAACATCTATGTTGTACAAACAAGTTATCAGGTGACGATTTGCTTTAATGTACCACCCTTTCATTGTTACAATAAGTTACAATAAGGCCCACAAAAAAATAATTGTTTCTGGTTTCCACCCGCATCAGTTTCAAACCTACACCTCAGGTCTTTTTTTTTCTAGGTTTTAACAAAAGTAAGGGGCACATAAGTAATTTTTTAGCCTCAGAAAACATTGGACATAGAAAATGTCATTCGTTTCTGTTGAGATAGAGTGTAGGGGTGAGATTATTGACTATTTAGAATAGTAACACATATTTAAGAGGCTTTGTGCTTTATTTATATAAATAATTGTATAAATTTTGTTTATCTCTTCATTCCCCAAAACAAAAGTGTCTTAAAAATATAAAAAATTTGCGTCATTGCATCATTTTTGTCAGCCTGTAAAGACCAGAAACATTTAGGCTTAATAATAATGATAGGAATCGAATCCCGCCAGGGGCACGGCAACTTTGTCTGCAGTAGAGAACTGTTCTACACGCAGTAAGGTTTGGGTGCAATGCTACACTGAATTTCAGTGCAGTACCACCCATGGTTCGCTAGTTCCAGCCGATGCTCGCAGGTTTCACCGAATGCATAGCCACATGGCGTTGCGGGCTTTCTCCCTGCCATAATACTAGCAGCCGCGATATAAGTGAAATACTCTTGAAAGCAGCGTTAAACCCAAACTCACCTCACCTCACCTCAAACAGTCTTTCTAACTTTCTAAATTTACCACTATATGCCAGTTAACCATTGTTGCTGAGTTTGTAATAGAGTTCATTCTTTATGTTACATTTATTGAGAGGAAGACATATTTGCATTTTCTAGTTTTCCTTTAAAATATTTTCAAAACATTTTATGCATTCCAGATAAATCTTCACCAGACGGAGAGGCTGATGGCAATATAGGTAAATTTCAGTTTAAAAAATAGCCTTTTTAACAATGCCAGCTTTGTGAAATAGTTGAGATTTGATTAAGTTCTGAGTCAGAGTGTTTAAAGTGTCAGAAATTAGCCTAGAGGTGTTGAATAAAATGTATTAACATGTCCAAAATCTCGTTGAAAGATATGCACATAATTTTTTGCAGATATTTTTATATATCTCACTAATTAGTAATGAGATGTTCTAGTCAAAATGTAGGTTGAGTATATTATCTTACCGTGCAAAGTTAAAATCGCATAAGAGTCGGGTAGAAACTAACTTCAAACATATGGTAGCCTGCAGGGCTAGTCGTTTTGATTTCTACTAGCCCAATACAAGTATCACTAGCCTGTATCTCCTAGTAATCTAACAATTATAAACTGTTATGTTTGAATTACAATGGCAAGTGTTTTACCTACTTAAATCATTCACATCTGATACCATTGTCACTGATAAAAACAAGAATCTCTACTCACACTTTGAGTATTTCATAATGATTTAAAAGGCCCACAGGGCTAGTAGAAGCCAAATTTACTAGCTCGGTGTCATTTTTACTAGCCTCGGGCCGAAGGACTAGTGTTAATTTCTAGCCCTGCATAAGAAGCTCAGCAAGTTTGCAGTGAACTGTTCTTCTTGCAGTGGGGTTTGAGTATAATGCTAAACTGAATTTCAGTGCAGTACCACCAATAGTTTGCTAGTTGTAGCTGTTCCTCGCAAGTTTCAATACAATGCCAAGCCACCATGGCGTTGCAGGCTTTCTCCATAATACTAGCAGCTGTTGTATAAGTGAAATTACTCTTGAAAGTGGTGTCAAAACTCCAAGTCAGCTCACCTCACCTCACCTAACGTCACAAGAGCAACCTGCAGCACTATTTAAGTGGGAAGATTTGTATGTTTGTATCCAATCCCCTATTCTTGAATCCTTGTTTTTGTGTTCATCATTAAATACTTGGTAAGATAAGATAAGACTTCATTATCCCGGAGGAAATTCATTTTACACCGAAACGGTCTCCTATATACATACACACACAATGTACAACTATAAATTACATTACATGTACAATTTGTATGTATGACTTGATTGAGTGACCTTGAAGGTCAAAGGTCAAGGTCACAAAATATGGTCAAGGACACCAGTTCTGAAATCACTAAATAACTTTATGCAAGCTAGAAAAACTTCGAAGTGAAACAAAACATTAAATCTACATAAAAAAGAGTATATTTGTATTGGTTCGTTTGGTATGGCTCTTCCTACAACTATCTAATCTGCTTATAATCATGTATTCAATTATTACAAAGATGGTTATTGATTTGTTCAGCTGATGAATGGGGAGAAGAGGAGGAGGAGGAGGAGGAAGAAGAATCACAAGACAAGGAAATGGAGACTGAAAACACAACAGTAGCACCAAAACCCAAGAAAAAACTTCCGTCAGTTTCATCCATGGAACCCAAGAAGGAACACGTCAATGTTGTCTTCATTGGTCATGTTGGTAGGTGTTTATGAAAGACCTTATTCTTATACATGTATAATAATTAACTAACGGTACATCAGTGTTTGTTACAAGGGGTTGTGAACTTGAGGAAAATTAAACAAAATCTATGTTTAACATTGTCTGCCCATCATGTAGAATGCAACATCATGGACGATACTCTTAACTTTACATCAGAAAAATGTTCTCACCACCTGTAAACATTGATATTGAGGGTGTTGAACGTAAGCCAGAATATGCCTTTTTTGGTACCATTCTGATATCACTGCGCGTGATTATGCCTTTACATGACTGCTTGTAGAGTCTGAAACAAATAGAATGATATAAATTCCAATCTGACTTTAAATTCCAAGATGCTGGCAAGTCAACAATTGGAGGCCATCTTCTATATCTTACTGGTATGGTGGACAAGAGAACACTGGAGAAATATGAGAGGGAGGCTAAGGAAAAAAACAGAGAAACATGGTAAGTGCAGTGTAGATGAAAGATGTTAAGTGGCTTATTTTCATTGATTACTCTGCCGATGATGATTAAAGTTATCCCTGTCAGACATAAGCATGTTGATTCTGGTAATCTGAGGCAGACATAAGTGCCTAGAAGACATCTTGTCTTGATTTGTTGTTTCTATCTATAATGACTGCTAAATGGACCAATGAAACTAATGATAAATGAAACTGAACTTGTGAAAAACATGAAGGTTTAGCCACTCGATAATCTAAATAATTCCTGTCTTGAAAACAAATTCCTTTGCTTTTTATTTGTCAGACCTATAAAACCAGATTGGCTTTTGCATTTCCCTGACTTCAGTGTTACCTCAGTTATTGAATCCACAATGATGTCATATTTTGTACAGTCGTTTCCCATCTTTGAGTTCCACTTTCATGGCCATTATTGTGATAAAAAGAAAAATTGTGATTGAGGTACTTTGTTGCAACATGGTTTCATCTATTGTCAGGTATTTGTCATGGGCATTAGACACAAACTTGGAGGAGAGAGAGAAAGGAAAGACCGTGGAAGTTGGTCGGGCATTCTTTGAAACCGAGAAGAAACATTTCACAGTTCTAGACGCACCTGGTCACAAGAGTTTTGTACCAAACATGATTGGGGGAGCTTCACAAGCAGATTTAGCAATATTGGTGAGAAATTTTGTTGTTCTACTTCATTGTCTTTGCAATATTGAAAAGTTAAGTAGATAATCTGATACATTCTCTGAACATTTTATACTGCATTGATCCAGCTTGTTATCAGTTGATGGGGCTTCATTTCCATGTCATTGGACGTCCATCTCCACAGCGTATTGCTCAATCCCATGGGATCATATATTTTGTGCACCTATCAGCTGCAGAGTGGATTATTGAAATGCAACTACCGTATATTACTGTGTATAAGACGACCCCCTTTCTCAGACCCCTAAAATCAGGTAAAAACCATGTATCTCATGTATAAGACGACCCCCTTTTAGCAATCATGGAAACAGGTCGACATGCCATGATGGGAAAACACGTTGGTAAGATTTGGTAACGGTAAGTTGATACCGGTAATTTTGTAACATGATATTTATAAATGTTTTGTTATGAACGTTTGTTTTTAAAAGAAATTGTTTTAAATGTACCCTAAAATAAAAAATATATATACGTTTACTTACGGTGTTTGTTATTATTTTTTAATGATATGTCATTTTCTTGTCAGTTCAAGCGAGTCAACAATCTATCGTAAATTAATCCTCTCGCCATTTTATAAAATCTAAACAAAGCCGATACTCCGTACACAGATTTAGAAGTCGCTTCAGTGTTTATATGACAAAAATGGTGCGAAGAGCTTTGATAACCAAGCTTGATTGCGCATGCCCGAAGCCAAGCAAGATTTAATGTCTAGATTTCTATCGTAGTGTTGAATTAAAATGTAAATATTTGTCCCTTCTTATAAACAAAGTTGAGGGGCGGGATAGCGCAGTGGTTAGCGCGTTCGGCTTCGGATCAAGAGGTCCGGGGTTCGAATCCCGCCAGGGGCACGGCAACTTTGTCTGCAGTAGAGAACTGTTCTACACGCAGTAAGGTTTGGGTGCAATGCTACACTGAATTTCAGCGTAGTAACACCCATGGTTCGCTAGTTCCAGCCGCTGCTCGCAGGTTTCACCGCAGTGCATAGCCACATGGCGTTGCGGGCTTTCTCCCTGCCATAATACTAGCAGCCGCGATATAAGTGAAATACTCTTGAAAGCGGCGTTAAACCCCAACTCACTCACTCACTAAACAAAGTTGAACTAGTTGTATTTAATACTGCAGAATGCTGGTGAAAGGTTTGTAATGTTTGATAGCTGAAGTCAAGCCATTATTTTTCATTCCAACTCTGGTTCGCTTTACCGCTGATTCTCTATTACGCGGCTGTCAGTATTGGCTCCCAACATGTGTTATAGCGAGGGGCCACTCAATGCAGCAAACTTCTCAAGCTAAAGACGCGTTTATTTAACGTTGACCATGTAAACTACCACTTCAATCCAGAGAAGGATATACAGACCAATTACTGATAAGTACACAACAAAGCTAAGATAATTACCGGATACGTTAATGAATCACTGCCCTGATTGGAATTAACATTATGTCAATGACACGTGTTTATCGAGATAAGCTTGTCAAGTTTTATGAATGAATAGGTTAGTTGTAGAATTTCATTGGTCCACGTCATGAATGAATTACTAAGTTGTAGAATTTCATTGGTCTACGTCACTGAATTTATCGATCGTTTGCTTGACTGCTGGTACCACTTTTGGTACGTCAACCTATTATGTTTAAATGAATTGTCAAATATATTTTATGTATTTAACTCCATATAGTAATAAAAAAAACCACAATAATACATAATAATTGTAAAAGTATATTTATTTCCATTTTGTAAGCACATCGATATTCTGTATTGCTGTTTCCGGTTTCAACATCGTGCGTTTGTCAATCAAGCTTCAAAATTTCTTCTTCTGAAACATAGCCCTTGTGTATAAGACGACCCCCTTCTTTGACCCCCTATTTTCTGGTATAAAAAAGTCGTCTTATACACAGTAATATACGGTAGGTGTCTGCATATTCATGTTGCAACAGAATTGTGGGATCTTTATTATAATGCACAGAATTGTTTGAATCTTGGCACCTTCTACTCCCTTGATTGCTAGCTTTGGGCCTCATATGATAAACAAAATGACCACCAGATTATGTATGAAAATGTTGCATTGCTTCAGCCTTGTAAAAGCCTTTTTAAAAATATTTGAATAATTTGGAAATACCCATTGAAAGTGCAAAACCATTCTATGTGGAATCCGAACTTGTTAACAAAGGGAAGAATAATTTATTGACCACCTTGACCTTCTTTCACAAACAACCTTTCTATAAAGGTTAACCTGAACTCCAATTCTTTACCCGAGTGACTTGCAATCACCTTAGTGCTTTGTGAAAGGAGTCCTATATACATAAAGGCTAACCAGGAATATTTTGATACTCTTACTGTAATACTTCCAATTGTTGACATGCATTATTTCTTGAAATGAAGTATCAAGAATTTAAAATGTCTTGTGACTTTACAGGTGATATCAGCGAGAAAGGGAGAGTTTGAGACTGGCTTTGAGCGGGGAGGACAGACCCGGGAGCATGCCATGTTAGTGAAGACTGCAGGAGTCAAGCATTTAGTTGTGCTAATCAACAAGATGGACGATCCTACAGTAGAGTGGTCGGAAGAAAGGTGATTAAATCATTTGTTGAAAAAGTTGGTATACCTACAGTCACATTCCAGACGAAATGTATGAGATTCAATGTTTCTTAGCTTTCTAACTTGCTTTTCTTAAATTTTCTGTTCTCGCATTTGTTTTCAATCTGCTAAAATTTGGAATTCAAATGAAGTATTGGTTTCTTTTCTTCACAAGAACATCCATATAATAATGTCTTTGTAAGCAGTCAGCATGTAATGAATGTGCAGAAGGACAACAGTTGACGATGCTTAAGTAAGCATGATGTTTTTATGGTTATGTACTTTCATGTTTCAGATACAATGAATGTAAAGAAAAGTTGCTGCCCTATTTAAAAAAGTGTGGATTCAACCCAAAGACTGATATTTATTTCATGCCTTGTTCAGGCTTAACTGGAGCTTTCCTCCGATTTGTTGTTGATGACGGTATTTGCCCATGGTACAGGTAAGATATGTTTGTATTTGTATTTGAGTAATCTCTTTATCAGCTACGCTGCCAATGATGATTAAAGTTATCCCTGTCAGACATAAAAAGCTTGTTGATTCTGGTAATCTGAGGCAGATAACCGTTTCCTCTACTCTAGAGTGGCAGATGAATTATAAATTATCTAATGGCTGCATGGCTCCCAAGAGCAGTTGAGAAAAGGAACGATGTTGATCCTTGTACCATGGTAATTGTGTGTAGCGCTTTGAGCACGGCCCTTAGTGTTGTGGATAGTGCTGGTTATCGTTCATTTTTTTCAGATCGATAATCGCTAGTGCCAGATCGATAATCGATCGATTATAATCGAAAAGACCGTCAATTATTCCTGCTTCAACAATTAAATGCACAAACTTACGTTAGCGAGCTAACTTCCGGGTTATCGTCAGCAGTGGCATCATGTCTCGAACCATAGCACGTGCATTTTGCCGTGTGACACTTTTATTGTCGTTTTTTAGAGATAATAAATCAAACATTATCGACTACTATGTATGTGTGTAGAATCATAGAATGATTTTGTCATTTCTTTTCATTTTATATACCGTATGCTGATTGAAATCTCCGACTGGCAAAACATTAATCTGTCCGTAAAATGCAGCCCTTCAATGGTTACGCTAGCGACTAACTTGCCTTCGCAACGTCTTTGGATGATCAACACAGCAATAAACGTTTAAAAAAAATAATTTTGTCTTGTATTGATGTTGAAGCGTGAACACAGATGTTGAAATAGAAAATTATTCTTCAAAGTGTTATAAATTAACAATTGTATCTAAAATTCAAAAGCATTTATGAAACCGAAAATAGGTCTCTCTCATCAGTTCAAGTCACGTGGTTGTATGCAAAAACCAAATATCAACTGAAGGAATTCCCCGCTATCAACCAATTAGAAAATAGCTAGTCTGTGACGTAGTTTTGAATGACCAATGAGTGTCGCACAATTTGATCATGAATATTTATTATTTCGACAAGGAACTTGTAAAAAGTCGATGTCAGAGGAGTTCGTTTGAAAACGGAATAATAGAATGACAATTTATAGTTTTCATTCCAATAAGTTTTGATAAGACTAGACATGATAAGGCATATTTAGATTTCATAAACAGACGTGTTTTAATAATTGGTCATATAACTTATACGTTTAATCAGGTGGCACCCGCACAATGCAGCGAATGCCGTAGAATTTTCGAATCAAGCAAAGCCCGGGGTTGACGCTGATTGGTCACCTGAAGCGTGCAGTAGAATAGCTTCCGATTTAGAAGTAAATAAGCAATGGCGAGCAACCAGATTAGATATTGTTCAGTAAAAGAAAACACGACAAGGTAGAATAAAATGTTATATTGTTTATGCATCCCAATAATGATTATTTCCGATTATCGATCTGCAGTTTATTAGTAATCGACAATCGTTTATTTCACTTAGATCGATCGATCAACCGATCCTACGATTAATCGCTCCAGCACTAGTTGTGGATATAGCACCATATATCCTCATTATTATTATTATATTGCCCAAAGGACAAAATTACTCACACACTCTCCACAAAGTTGGCATAGGGATTTTGTACAGGTTTGCTAAACAGCATGCACAAATCATGTTTTCCATGTATAAAGTAATTGTTAGCAAAACAAAATGATCATCTTATGTAAGCAACGTTCAATGAAACAAATCTGGAAATTTCAAAGCAATAAATAGCATGTCTCACAATTTGATCTGCTTCATGTTTGCGTGTCCTTTTTCCTGGAAGGTTGGAACAGAGGTTAAAAAAAAAAATACTGATATTTATTAGTCCTATTTCCTTCTTAAATCTTTTTACATAAATATGAAGATTATCTTTGTTTTAGTTTTTACAAGTCCAAAAATTAGTAGCCTGCTCTTTTTGTTAATACTGTGCACCATTTTTAGACTCATCTGTCAATTCTGTTTGTTTCAGTGGACCATCACTACTAGACTACTTGGATGCCATGCCCTCGTTAGACAGATCGAAGGACGCACCTGTTCGCTTACCTATAGTTGATCGCTACAAAGACATGGGCACAATTGTTCTTGGCAAGATTGAATCAGGGACAATTACTAAAAACATGTCTATTCTGATGATGCCGAATAAGGTAAAACATTTTGATGGATTCAACAAGTTGAGATTTATTCAAAGAAATTTGAATTCACATATAGTCATTATACTAAAGGGGTTTAGGAAGTAATATAATGGGGTTGCCTATTCCCATCCTTATCGAATTATGATTTAGCACCAATAAATTCAGCAGCATAAAAGTTAATGAGGTTGTACGATTTTAGAAATACTAGCAAATACATACATAGAAACATTAGTATAGCTCCAACGGAAACATTGTCGTTTCAGCAAGTTGTTAAAGTGATGCAGATCTGGTCAGACGAGTACGATGTTGATGAAGCATTACCAGGAGAAAATGTCAAACTGAAGTTATCATCGGTAGAAGAGGAGGTAGGTGTTGTCAAGTATTCCTTGATTCCTTGAAGATTGATTGCCTGTGATGATCAAAGTTATCCCTGTCAGACAAGGCTGGTGACATTGTGTACACTGAGGCATCATTTATGAGAGTAAATCTTTTGCGATTGTTGTTGAATTTAATTACGGTAAAGAACCACAGTAAAAACCACCAGTGACTTTTATGTGGCCAAAGGCCACCCCTTTTGATTTTGGGCCACCAGTTTCTTTGAAATTTACGAATAGGTGGCCAAAATAAGTTTGGGAAGTTATATTGCATTTATTTTTTTTGCAGGATGTATCTCCGGGCTTTGTGCTGTGTTCTCATGAGGACCCATGTCACACAGGCAGAGTGTTTGATGCACAGGTCAGTAGTACTGCTTATTTAAGATGAGTCAGAGTCCGAGATCGTAGGATTGAATCATGCCAGTGTTTTGTTATAAGTGAAATACTTTTGAAAAAAAAGTATATGAAAATATTATTAAAATCTCTATCTGTTTTTTTTTGCCCCTGAAGCAAAAACTGTGTCCCTGTTGGTAAATTTCAGCTTTCAAAGTGGCCAACAAACCCATTTGACTTGATGGATTTCTGCGCACAGCAGAGCCTGTCTAAGTTTGAGAAGGGCTTACTGTTGTGTTTTTATCAAAAGTATCAGTATAGACCATACAGCAGTGTTTTGTACAGTGTTACATATAGCTATGAAATCTGTCTCCTAATCAAGAACATGCCAATGAGGATTGTTATTCCTGTCAGATTTCAATGTTGAAACAGCACGTCAGACTGAGGCATATTCTTGTTTCAAACAAATTCATTCTTTTAATGACAATAATTTGGTCCAATGCTAATTCACATTTTATGATTACTTAGTTCAATTCAATATCTGTATCTGAAGCTTCTTTGAGTACTGCAGGGGTATACGAACTGTTAATTACAGTACAGTAAAAACAATCCACACTAATATCCAACATTACCTTTTTCTCTCACTCTTTTTCCTTTAAACAGTATATGTATTCTATATGATTGGGACCTGATTATAAAAGTGATCATTGTAAAATTCAGATACATTTGACCAAAAAGTTCCCACCAGTCAAATATATGGAAGTGGCCAAACTTCTGTGATAGTGTTGTCATTTTAGATTTGGCATAAAGCAAACACATTCTGAAATTATTCTGTTAAAGTTGTTTTCATCGTCAGATCATTACTTTTAGATGCAAATTATGTCAAGTGTATATATGGGAATTTTACTAAATACTGTGGTAAAAGGAAGTCCAAAATCACTATCAGTGTTCCCAAAAAGTTACCTGCCCCTGCTGAATAATATCAGCTTTATAAGTGGCTGACAATCCATTCTGATTTGAGAAGGATTCTTCATTTTTCAAACCCAATTGCAAGTTAAGATTTATTGAGTCAAAAGAGTTTAGTAAACTGTTAAATGTTGTAACAAGAACATGCCAATGAGGATTGTTATTCCTGTCAGATTTCAATGTTGAAACAGCACGTCAGACTGAGGCATATTCTTGTTTCAAACAAATTCATTCTTTTAATGACAATAATTTGGTCCAATGCTAATTCACATTTTATGATTACTTAGTTCAATTCAATATCTGTATCTGAAGCTTCTTTGAGTACTGCAGGGGTATACGAACTGTTAATTACAGTACAGTAAAAACAATCCACACTAATATCCAACATTACCTTTTTCTCTCACTCTTTTTCCTTTAAACAGTATATGTATTCTATATGATTGGGACCTGATTATAAAAGTGATCATTGTAAAATTCAGATACATTTGACCAAAAAGTTCCCACCAGTCAAATATATGGAAGTGGCCAAACTTCTGTGATAGTGTTGTCATTTTAGATTTGGCATAAAGCAAACACATTCTGAAATTATTCTGTTAAAGTTGTTTTCATCGTCAGATCATTACTTTTAGATGCAAATTATGTCAAGTGTATATATGGGAATTTTACTAAATACTGTGGTAAAAGGAAGTCCAAAATCACTATCAGTGTTCCCAAAAAGTTACCTGCCCCTGCTGAATAATATCAGCTTTATAAGTGGCTGACAATCCATTCTGATTTGAGAAGGATTCTTCATTTTTCAAACCCAATTGCAAGTTAAGATTTATTGAGTCAAAAGAGTTTAGTAAACTGTTAAATGTTGTCACAAGAACATGCCAATGAGGATTGTTATCCCTGTCAGATTTCAATGTTGAAACAGCACGTCAGACTGAGGCATATTCTTGTTTCAAACAAATTCTTTCTTTTAATGACAATAATTTGGTCCAAAGCTAATTCACATTTTATGATTACTTAGTTCAATTCAGTATCTGTATCTGAAGCTTCTTTGAGTACTGCAGGGGTATACGAACTCTGCTCGCTAATTACAGTACAGTAAAAACAATCCACACTAATATCCAACATTACCTTTTTCTCTCTCTTTTTCCTTTAAACAATATATTTATCCCCCGTCGCACGTTTAGCAAGAAGCGGTAGATATAGTATTTGGCTGCGTCCGTCCGTACGAAATTGAATAACTCAAATACTATTCACTGGATTCTTTTCATATTTTGCGTATGGGTTCATCATAGGAAGAGTAATGTTCCTACAGAGGTTTGTGACCTTGACCTTCATTTCAAGGTCACAACGAGACTTTGTAATTTTACCCTTGTCAACGGGATATCTCAAGAACCATTCACTGGAATTCCATCATTTCTTACACAAAGCACTTCCTAGGGAAGACAAAGCGCTGATTAGATTTTGGTAACCATGACATTATTCTCAAGGTCACAGTGGAGCTTTGACTTTTCCGACATGTTTGACAATTTTGCTGATTTTGACATTATTTTTCAATTTTGAAGTATTAATTTGCGGCGGGGGATCATGTCACCTTATTGACAACTACTTGTTATTCTATATGATTGGGACCTGATTACTAAAGTGATCATTGTAGAATTCAGATACATTTGACCAAAAAGTTCCCACCAGTCAAATATATGGAAGTGTCCAAACTTCTGTGATAGTGTATGGGAATTTTACTAAATACTGTGGTAAAAGGAAGTCCAAAATCACTATCAGTGTTCCCAAAAAGTTGCCTGCCTCTGCTGAATAATATCAGCTTTATAAGTGGCTGACAATCCATTCTGATTTGAGAAGGATTGCTTCATTTTTTAAACCCAATCGCAAGTTAAGATTTATTGAGTCAAAAGAGTTCAGTAAACTGTTAAATGTTGTAACAAGAACATGCCAATTAGGATTGTTATCCCTGTCAGATTTCAATGTTGAAACAGCACGTCAGACTGAGGCATATTCTCGTTTCAAACAAATTCGTTCTTTTAATGACTATCACTTTGTCTAATAATCATGAATATATATGATTTACATGATAACAAGTGAAATAGCTAATCACTTGAAATATTAATAATTTCTGTGGACATACTTATATGTAATTGTGCATGTTATTATCTCCCTTCATCCCTTGTTCAGCACCATCATTTCTACATTTCCTCATTGTCTTTCATACAGTAAGAACACTCCATTTACCACACTAATATGAAACACATTCTCTCACTCTGTGGGGGGGCGGGATAGCGCAGTGGTTAGCGCGTTCGGCTTCGGATCGGGAGGTCCGGGGTTCGAATCCCGCCAGGGACACGGCAACTTTGTCTGCAGTAGAGAACCTTTCTACACGCAGTAAGGTTTGGGTGCAATGCTTCACTGAATTTCAGAGTAGTACCACCCATGGTTCGCTAGTTCCAGCCGTTGCTCGCAGATTTCACCGCAATGCATAGCCACATGGCGTGTCGGGCTTTCTCCCTGCCGTAATACTAGCAGCCGCGATATAAGTGAAATACTCTTGAAAGCGGCGTTAAACCCCAACTCACCTCACCTTACTCACCTCCTACTCTGTACTGGGAACTGATTGTAAACTCCATCATTTTAGAATTCAGATAAATTTGACACAAATGTTCCCATCAGCAAGGCCAAATATTAAAATGTTAACCATTGTAGATTTTTCACTTTCCAAACACCTGAAAAATACCAAGAAAATGAATAATTAAATATTTCCAATCATACCAGGAAAAAAATCTTGTTTCAAATTATTCTGTTGAAATATTTTAATTGTGAGTTAGATCATCACATTTAGATGAAAATGTCAGCATTAAAAGGAAGTTCAAGATCACTCTTGATCAGTTTGTAAAAAAAACTTTGAAAGTGACTTGACTTGAAGGATTTATGCGTACTACTGGACCTATCAAACTTTGAGAAGGACTGGTTGTTTTTTCAATAGAAAATGTCAGTATAGTTTCCATATCAAGAACATGCCAATGAGGATTGTTATCACTGTCAGATTTCAATGTTGAAACAGCACGTCAGACTGAGGCATATTCTCGTTTCAAACAAATTCGTTCTTTTAATGACTTTGCCTAATAATCATGAATATATATGATTTACATGATAACAAGTGAAATAGCTAAACACTTGAAATATTAATAATTTCTGTGGACATACTTATATGTAATTATGCATGTTATTATCTCCCTTCATCCCTTGTTCAGCACAATCATTTCTACATTTCCTCATTGTCTTTCATACAGTAAGAACACTCCATTTACCACACTAATATGAAACACATTCTCTCACTCTGTGGGGGGGCGGGATAGCGCAGTGGTTAGCGCGTTCGGCTTCAGATTGGGAGGTCCGGGGTTCGAATCCCGCCAGGGACACGGCAACTTTGTCTGCAGTAGAGAACCTTTCTACACGCAGTAAGGTTTGGGTGCAATGCTTCACTGAATTTCAGAGTAGTACCACCCATGGTTCGCTAGTTCCAGCCGTTGCTCGCAGATTTCACCGCAATGCATAGCCACATGGCGTGTCGGGCTTTCTCCCTGCCGTAATACTAGCAGCCGCGATATAAGTGAAATACTCTTGAAAGCGGCGTTAAACCCCAACTCACCTCACCTTACTCACCTCTCACTCTGTACTGGGAACTGATTGTAAACTCCATCATTTTAGAATTCAGATAAATTTGACACAAATGTTCCCATCAGCAAGGCCAAATATTAAAATGTTGACCATTGTAGATTTTTATCCAACCGGTATGTAATACCGTGGGATATAGTCATCGCCCCGTCCGTCTGTCCGTCCGTCCGTCCGTAATCATTTCGTTTCCGGAGCAGAACTCGAAAATCGTTCATGATATCTTTCTGAAACTTTCCATGTGTATTACCCACCAACTGAAGTGGTGCCTTTTGATATTTTCAGATTTCTGAAAATTTTATTTTTTTTCGTTTCCATAGAAACTTGTTGAATTTGGACTTTGTTCAGAGACAGGTTCTTTTCTGGAGCACAGCCCCAAACCCGTTCATCATATCTTCCTGAAACTTTGCATGTGTATTACCCACTAACTGAAGTGGTGCCATTTTGATATTTTCAGATTTTTTCTGAAAAATTAATTTTTTTCTGTTTCCATAGAAACATGAGAGGGATGTTGGTTGTTGTTGATTTTGACTGCTTCTGGAGCAGAAGTCTAAAACCCTTAACATACCTGAAACTCAGCATCTGTAATACCCACTAACTGAAGTACGGTAGTAGATAGTACTAGATACACAAGATGTGTTTTACAAATTTTGTGGAACCGGTGGGATATGTCATCTTCTGATGACTCATGTTCACTTTCCAAACACCTGAATAATACCAAGAAAATGAATAATTAAATATTTCCAATCATACCAGGAAAATAATCTTGTTTCAAATTATTCTGTTGAAATATTTTAATTGTGAGTTAGATCATCACATTTAGATGAAAATGTCAGCATTAAAAGGAAGTTCAAGATCACTCTTGATCAGTTTGTAAAAAAAACTTTGAAAGTGACTTGACTTGAAGGATTTATGCGTACTACTGGACCTATCAAACTTTGAGAAGGACTGGTTGTTTTTTCAATAGAAAATGTCAGTATAGTTTCCATATCAAGAACATGCCAATGAGGATTGTTATCACTGTCAGATTTCAATGTTGAAACAGCACGTCAGACTGAGGCATATTCTCGTTTCAAACAAATTCGTTCTTTTAATGACTTTGTCTAATAATCATGAATATATATGATTTACATGATAACAAGTGAAATAGCTAATCACTTGAAATATTAATAATTTCTGTGGACATACTTATATGTAATTGTGCATGTTATTATCTCCCTTCATCCCTTGTTCAGCACAATCATTTCTACATTTCCTCATTGTCTTTCATACAGTAAGAACACTCCATTTACCACACTAATATGAAACACATTCTCTCACTCTGTTGGGGGGGCGGGATAGCGCAGTGGTTAGCGCGTTCGGCTTCGGATCAGGAGGTCCAGGGTTCGAATCCCGCCAGGGGCACGGCAACTTTATCTGCAGTAGAGAACCTTTCTACACGCAGTAAGGTTTGGGTGCAATGCTTCACTGAATTTCAGAGTAGTACCACCCATGGTTCGCTAGTTCAAGCCGTTGCTCGCAGGTTTCACCGCAATGCATAGCCACATGGCGTTGCGGGCTTTCTCCCTGCCGTAATACTAGCAGCCGCGATATAAGTGAAATACTCTTGAAAGCGGCGTTAAACCCCAACTCACCTCACCTTACTCACCTCTCACTCTGTACTGGGAACTGATTGTAAACTCCATCATTTTAGAATTCAGATAAATTTGACACAAATGTTCCCATCAGCAAGGCCAAATATTAAAATGTTAACCATTGTAGATTTTTCACTTTCCAAACACCTGAATAATACCAAGAAAATGAATAATTAAATATTTCCAATCATACCAGGAAAAAAATCTTGTTTCAAATTATTCTGTTGAAATATTTTAATTGTGAGTTAGATCATCACATTTAGATGAAAATGTCAGCATTAAAAGGAAGTTCAAGATCACTCTTGATCAGTTTGGCAAGTGACTTGACTTGAAGGATTTATGCGTACTACAGGACCTATCAAACTTTGAGAAGGACTGGTTGTTTTTTCAATAGCAAATGTCAGTATAGTTTCCATATCAAGAACATGCCAATGAGGATTGTTATCCCTGTCAGATTTCAATGTTGAAACAGCATGTCAGACTGAGGCATATTCTCGTTTCAAACAAATTAGCTCTTAATGACGATAATTATGTCCGAAACTCGTTTATAACATTTACATATTAACTAAATTAGCATGGCTGGCTGGGCATTCAGTTATTCTATACAAATATCTTCTGTCCCCCAATGCACATGCCATTATCACATTCTTATAACCCAAAGAGTTTCATATCCTTTCTCAATTTCTCAATCAGAGCCGGCCCCCAAATATGTATTTTCATATGTAATTCTGCCAAAATTCATGTGTTAAATATTTTATTATATATACATGCCTCATGTTGTTGTTGCACAAATTAGCATGTTTAATATTATTTTTGATTAACCCCTTGAAATATTCTGTTGACATGAATGTGTAATGAAGCACATTATCTCCCTTTCTCTTGGCAAACTCAATGGAACCAACATTTCCTTATTGCCTTTCTTACTCGAAACATTGCTAATGGACGCATCAAACAGTAACATGCAGTTACAGTGAAAACACTACTCATTTACTCATTTACATCATATTTCACTTGCTCTATTCCCCAGTTAACAGTGATTTTATGCAAGCTTCACAAGCTTGTCTTCTACTGATATCCGTTATTAACATACTCAAAGTAATGTATTCATTTTGCCCATGATGATTTTAGTTATCCCTGTCAGACATGTGACTGGTGAAAATGGTTAAACTGAGGCAAAACCAATTTCTTCATGTAACGTTTTAGAGAGCAATAGGAGTCTGTCACAAATACGTTTTACAAAATAATTGAGAAATGTTTTACAAGTTGGGTATAAGGGCAACTTCTTTAAAGTTCATTGGTTCTTTTGGATTCAGAAAAGGGTAAATAATCAATCTTGATAATGAAAAAAACATGTGTTAGTTTCACTATACCTTACTTGCTAGTAAACAGTTTCTTGTGTATCAAGATTTGTATTGTATTGTGTATAACATGTTGTGAGCCTCGTGTGTTATTGCAGCAATATAAATAACACTGCATGGTAGATCAAACTTTTATTCAGGTTATATTATGGAAAGGAAGCTTGTTTAATAACCTTTATAATAATGTATTGATATTGCAGATTGTGATGCTGGAACTGAAGTCGATCGTGTGTGCAGGATACAGTTGTGTGCTTCATATCCACTCCGCCTCCGAGGAGGTTACCATTAAGGTGAGGATTGCCTTCTTGATTGAACAGACTTTTTGTGTACTGTTTCTTGATGGGTAGAAATCAAAATACCTTTCACTGATGTAATATGAATGGCTCGGGGTAATCAGTCGATAACCCACAATAAGTTACTTTTGAGAAAATCGAGTTTAAAGTTTTTTGTGGGATATCAAATTTGTTTAGATTTGAAACTTTAGCAAAGACATGATATACCACATAAAAAAATCGTTTGTGAAAAATATAGTCTTTATTTAAATTATATCGTCAGATCTTTCATAGTCTGATTCCTGTGATGGTTTCACATTAGTTAGATCACTTTTGCTGTCATTATCATAGGTTAGTGATGACATTTCAGGCAATACATCCTCGTCACAAGGATGCTGGACGCCATGATTTTTGTGGCTTATCAGATTCTTGCAATAATGAAAAGGTGGAACGTGACTTATCCTAAATATTGGAATGATGCAACTCATTTACCATTGGGTTCAGGGGAGATAACTGATTCTAATATGGTAAAGTTACCATTTGCAACCCACAAAATAGGATTATCTAAAACAATCATGATGTGTGGGTTGTCGACTTGTTACCCCGAGCCATTCATATATCTAATGGGATATCTACATGTAGTGGGTTGATATTAAATCCCTGTATGAAGTATTTCTGTTCGTTTCGAAATGTAGGATTACAAAATATTTATCATTTCTGAATTTCCATAGTTCTATGACATGCCAATGAGGATTGTTATCCCTGTCAGATTTCAATGTTGAAACAGCACATAAGACTGAGGCATGAAACTAGAAAAGACAGTTCATTGAGGCTAAAGGTTGACTGAATGTATGCATAGCACGAACTTCACATTCCATATTGTATACTGCATACTTCAGACACTGATCTGCCTGCTGGACAAGAAGACAGGAGAGAAGACTCAAATGAAACCACGCTACATCAAACAGGACCAAGTGGGCATTGCTAGGTTTGAGGTCAACGGGGGCATGATTTGTCTCGAACCTTTCAAAGACTTCCCTCAGATGGGCAGGTTCACACTAAGAGACGAAGGTATGTCACTTCACTCATGTTGTTCTTTTCTTTATACCCCTACTTTACAGCTAATTATTTATACTCAAATGTAACTTGTGATTGTCTCAATGTGGTAGCAATGATAAGACTCGCGCATAGAAAGTTTACCTGTAGCTTGATTTCACCACATGTTTTTGCTACTTTGGTATACCTAACTATATCAAACTTCACCAGGTTTGTCAAAGTTTAATGATAAGTGTCTATGTGTTAAGTATTAAGTCAATGCCAATGGTAAATAAATATCAGATTTCTTTTTAAAAGTTCACTTTTAAAGTTATTTTTTAAAAGGAAGACTACAAAATGTGTCCACACCTTTCACTTTCTATAATGATGTTCAAGTAGTACTAATTACAGCAGTTGTTGCAAACATTATTGCATATAGAGATAATTACTGCAAAGTAGTTTTGGTTGTGTTACCGCTTTCACATTACTCATTCTCTCTCAGTATTGTCCTTCATAATATCTTTTGATTGTTCTTAAACTATAATTTTAATTATTTCAGGTAAAACTATTGCCATCGGAAAGGTGCTCAAAATCCGTGACTAATTTGTTTCCATGGACACCAGACATATTCCATGAGAATGGTGACCAAAAACACTGACTGACACTCCACTGCATTATGCAACATTTCATTGAAATGTCAAGTGTGTCTTTCTCTCTCCGAGCCTCCATCTAGGCCCGCCATTGTGACTTCTCAAGCTAAAATTGTGCTGTTACCAGATTGCTTATCCTTGCTTGGTTTCCCTGACAACATGACGTCTGCTCCCTAGGTCAAGGGCGGCCATTTTGAATGCCTGCTAATGCTGCAGAATGGTGGCCTTCTGTGCAAGTTGCTGCAGATGAAGCGCTTCTTGTTCCTTGTCAGTGTTTGTAAGTGTTGCTGGCTGCTGGGCGATCATCTTGAGCAAGGAGACCATTTACAAAGTTAGGAACTGTGTGTGAAGGCAAGATTGAAGCAAACGTTTCTGCAAGTTCATTGAGATCTGACTGCTGCCAAATGCAGTCAGAGCTGGTAACAATGAGGTATACACACATAGTGTACAATCAAAATATATTTTTGCAATCTGTTTAAGAAGTCCTAACTGTACATATTGATTTTGTTAATACTGTTTTTCTTGTGCCCTGTAAATTATGTACACAAACTCAGAGCATTGTAGTATGTCAAACTTAGTGCACGGCTGTTAAAACTTGTTACTCTGAACTAGATTATGAAGTTGGTGGCAAAGATGCCTTGCTCTTGTTCATGGACATTCCATGTTAAATTCATTTAGAATTTGAATCAAAACTCCTTTGGAAAAGTGAATGACTAAATGTCAATTTATGTGCCATAAAGTAATTGGGAAAAACAATTTATTTAAAAGGTGCTGTGATTTCATTTTCATTGAGGGACCGGTCAAAGTTTTCATTTCATAATAATTGTGGAATCATCACTATTTTGATTGTGATATTTTTTGTTTTCTAAATAATGACTCTTGGTTTGATAGATATATAGATGGTTTTGAAGATATTTTAGAAAAGAAAAAAATGTATGTCATCAAGTCATTTGAAACGATGTAAAATAAATTGCAACTTCATTATGCTCTATGAATATCCATGAACAAACAGTGATACGTTTTCTTTCAACCAATTTAAAAATAGTTGCCAAAACTTACAGTAATTGCGTTTTGTAAGAAAGTTTTATTATTCATTATCTATCAAGAACTTTGCTTTGTTTTAGTGTTCATTTAAAACCATTTCTAATGTGGTCCAATACTGGGGTAAGTTCAGGGCATTTTCTCACATCACTGGAAGAATTTCTTTTCTGATAATTATTTATTTTGATACCCAAGGTATTATTTTACAAGTACACCAAATGTCACTGTTCTTAGTCTGGTAGTAACATTATGGACATGTATGTACATTATATCTAAGAGTCTTATGAGGCTTGTCCATTGTGAATTGCAATAAAAGATTTATGAATAAAGGAAGTTTCAATAAAAATGACATTTAAAGTTCTGCTGTCAGTTGCATTGTTCACTGATGCATCCAGGTTGCGTAAATAATGGGATTCCCTCCAAAATAGTCTGAAGTGGGTCTAACCCCCGAAACATGTAACGACACACATTCTCCTGCTCCTCCTCCTCGTGCAGTTAATGTCATGTGTTTTGGCAGTTCTCTCCTCCTCCCTCCAAAATAGATACATCTGATTATCCTTCAAGTAAAATGAAAATCGATGCCCGGCCTGTCACTCATTAGTGCCTTGTATCTAGGAAATGAAAGCATTGTGACGACATAACAATAATAACTGCATAAAACAAGCTTGAAAAAGAATACAACCTGAAAGAGTGCTGTGAATCTAGCCTGGATAATAATATTTTTGGTTGATATATTGTTTAACAACCCTCCCTATTTTCCCCACTCTGAACCCTCCCTTCACTTTGGATGGAATATCCCCTTATGCACACATTCCTGGATGCACCACTGATTGGTAGACCCAGCACATTGAGAACTTGCACCATCTATTTGATATGCTCTCAGGGATTCTTAAATAAAGGACAGATTTCATATATGAGAACAAAATTTTAATTTTTCGAAATTTAATTGTGATCTGTAATCACTTCTGTCAAGTTACAGGCCAATCATCTCTCAAGAGACTTGTAAATGTTTAGTTTGAAACTGGCAGTGATTTTATTTTGATTCAACATCTACGCAATAACATACTTTGTTTTCATCATTTCTCTTCGAATGTTTAACACACTCTGTAACTGGAAATTATGGATCTAAAACTTCCTCAAACCGAGTCTGTTTATTTCTTCAATACATCTCTAGTCACTTCAATTTCTAAACGATCTGTTGTCACAAATTTATCAAGTTGAATGACTAGTGATGGTTTAATTCTTTATATATCATGTTCTGAAGGTGTTGGTTTTATCTTTTCTAGCTTTGTATATTTGCTTTGTGCTAAGTAGGCAAAATTTATCCTGAGTGTTTTCCTCTGCAATGAAAGAAAGTATGATCAAATTGCCGTTATGCTGGTATTTAAACATAACTTTAAATCATCTAACTTTTTTCAGCCAGTACATATTCAAGAATTTGCAAAGGGTAGTCTTACTCGCTCAAAAGTTATTTATTCATATGAATTGAAATTATTTTTGAAACATTTGTAGGGGAATGTTTTATCATACTAGAAGCACTCATAATCTTACCAAAACAAATGTCCCAAATCCTCAACATGAACATTGTATACCTACCAGTACATGAAGTGAAAGCACTACTTTAAAACGCAAGATGTACATTATTAATTTCAGACATGTTTGTGTTCTGAATTTCTCAAATTGGCTTAAATTATTTTATGACTTGGCCAATATTGAAGCTTGTTTACATCAAAATAGGGGTCGTATAGCGCAGTGGTTGGCTCATTCGACTCCGAATCAAGAGGTCAGGCTTTGAACCCTGCCAGAGACGTAGCAACTTTGTCTGTGCTTACATCAAAATAGTGCTTAAGATTGCTGTGGTTGTGAGGCCAAACTTGCTGAAAGTCCCAGTGGAATACAGATCGAGATATGTTTTTTGGGGGGATGCGGTTATTGTGTCAAGCATTTGTAAATGGTTCTACTTTCTACACCAAAATACTGGCCCTATAGCAGTTACAAAACCAGTTTCATGAAATGAGACACTATATTGACATTGAATAATTCTTATTTTCAATTTGCTGAATGAATGTTATGAGCATTTCTGAATAACTGAATTAAAAAGATTATGTCCACCATTTTTGCCTTGAGTTTATTCTTTTTGGTGTTCAGTTTGATTTTCCTTGAATCAACGTGCATGGTTATATTTTCATTTTGAGCTGGAAAATTTATTCACCTCAATCGAAATAATTTGCATAATGGATACATGGTAACACTAACCAACAGTTATTAATATAAACCAAAGAAGATTAACCATTAATCAGAAAACTTGTGTAGGTTTTGTTTTTGTCTGGGGCTTGTTTTAATTGCATGACAATATCATTCAAACCATTCTGCTCCATCAGCGTATTTTGATCTACAAGGCAACTTCAGTCCACTGATCTGATCAACAGCTTCTGCCTCCTATCTTTTTAGGCTGGTAAGTCGTCGATATAGCCAACCAATGAAAAGTGACAGTCGCTAATCGGTCTTCAAATGTCAATTTTGCCGGGTTTAACATTTGATTGGCTGGTTATGTATAGCACAATACTGCTGCTTATAGGATCAGGGGATGAATGTAATCTTGTTATACAGCATTTTCATATCACCAACTAAAACTAATCTAATCCGTCCTCCCCCCCCCCCCCCCCCCCCCCCCCATGATCAAATGTAGAAAATTTTATTGGTTATAAGATGAAATCGCATGAGAAGTGACGAACAATTCTCTTTGCAAATTATCCAGATTTACAAATTTATGTAGTGAATGAACAGGTTCTGCAGATTGGCATTTGAACTAAGTCATTACAAATGAACTTTCACCTTGACATCTCAGTATAAGACTGAAGAAGATGAAAATAGGTTTTTAGATCATACTTATCTCATATAGATCATAGCTTATACTCCCATGGAACAATGGAACAATCTATTTCCAAAATAATGTGATACATGCCTTTTATGGGGATACTTTGCTGACATGACCTAAAGAGCTCAATGAATTGTTTACAATACACTCCTGATTGACCAAGAAAGGAAGATTTAAAACTAAATTCTTTATTCCTAGTAGACATTAATTGGTACCTATAATATATATTATATACAGGAAAAACAGACATGAATGAAGTTTGACTGGCATGGATCATTGATAGCTCAAGCGGTAAAAGCATGCTTGGAAACAGGTTCAGGGTTTAAATTCCACTTCGCACTAACATTGTTTATGAAACCTAAATTTATAATTTGGTAATATTTCCAAATTGTACAAATACATTTGTGTTATCATAATAAATAACATTTATCATAACTGACCTTGGTTTCTAAGAAATAACAAACCTGCACAAATGTAGGTTACAGCATATATTACCTCAAACATACTCAAAAGAAATAACTTCCCAAGGGGTGTAAAGATTAAACTTTCCACTTTCTTTTTACATGGTTATAATATTATATAGACGGTAGGCAACTAATTGAGCAAAACATAATTTCCACCAGTCTATCACTGGCTAAGTTAAAACTTGCTGCATTTTGTCAGCTTTTCAGTGCTGCACCTGGACTAAGTAGTGCTATTAGAAATCTTGTTACTATTTTGGACATATTTTCAGATATTTTTAATCCATTAAGCACTTCCAGAAAGTGCTTTCACACAATTTAAAATTTGAAAGCCACAATGAGTCACAAGATGCCATCCTGCTCTATAGGTTTATTTGTATCTTTATGCTACTACCATACCAATTCTCAGGGCCTAAAACTGTTGTACTGGCTATAAATGACAGAAATTCCTACAGCAAATAAACAGTTTTAGGTCTCATGGAACCAGGGTATTGTAGTAGTACAAAAACACTGATAGAGTGGGATGCAATGTGCAGGTCATTGAGATCACTCCCTAAAAGTTGTTCTTCATTAGGCTTACAAGGCAAGGCCATCGTCTTGCGTCCCTCCATCATTCGTAAACATTATTTACACTCTATGGGATTAGTTAGTTAGTAAGTTCATTAGGTCCTGACCTCCTCAAATGTGGGTGTGGCTGGCATTTTCCCTTAAACCTAACTTCTTGTCTTCAAACCAGTTGGCATATTAAGCTCCAACTTTCAGAATGAATCTCTGTTACAGGCCTTGATCCCACCTTAAATATGAGCATGGTGGTGCCCTCCCTATAAACTTTCAACAATTTCTCCTATAAAGCTAATAAGCTCAAATTTGGGGAATATGATCTTTGTTGGAAGGAGACATACATGTAGATTTGTAAATTTCATTATCCTACTCCGAAAAATAAGGACGTGACAGGGTTGCAATTTCCACGTGGTGCATTTCTTTGGTGACTGATAACCACGTTGTGAAACCCAAGGTGGTTAATGTTGTGGCACAGCCCTCCTGAAATCAACTCCTCCCACAGTTTCGGATAAATCTTTCTGAAACTTTAGAATGCTTTGGATAAACATTGGTGATACGTATGTGTTTTTTTGGGACCGATTAGATAACATATTTTTTAGAGTTATGGCCCTTGGCTTTCTGATTTCAGACTGAGGTTAACTTTAACTACCGGTAAGCTTGTCTCAAACTTTTGATATGTCTTTGGAACCTGATATATGTGTTTCCCTTGACATTAACCACATTGAAATAGTCATATTTTTTTACCTTCTAACCTTGACGAAAGAGACAGTTTTTGGAAGTTTTACCATCACCGTTACTTCTAATTTGTCAGCATTTGAAAATGTTTTGTTTCCAATGTCACATAAGGTTATAACCTTTTACCTTGACCTTCATTTAGGATGCATTTTCTGAAAAACTTAACCATGGCCAGAGTTTTAGACTGATCAGTGACAGGCCTTCGATATTTGACATGTTTAATTTTCACTAGTTCATTAAGGCGATGTCATAATTTTCATACTGATCAAGGACGGTCTTATATTAGATGCAGATCTAGATGATAAGATCTAATTATCGCAAAGTACCCTTACATTTAAACTGCTAATTTGGAGAATAGTTTCAACAATAGGTCAAACCCTGGGGTTCTTGTTCTCTCTTCTCAGAGCACTCTTGTCTATGTTCAATGTAATCCTATTGGTCTTAAAGAGCCATCATGGATGTTAGTGTTTCAAATTTTTGGAAAATATACTTATAACGTCATTCGCCAGAAAAATCTTTTATCTACAACATGGCATATGTTAAATAATTTTCATATCACGACAATGTATTGCAATTTGGTTTCAAAGAGAAGTATCACTTCGACTAGCGCGCGCTACGGGTATCTGACGTATATAAACAGAGTCCCCTTTTTTGCGTAATACGTACTACCCAAACAGCAAGTGCTTCCGAAGCGTGAAGGTTCGTCTCTAGCGCAAGTCGCCATAACAACCCATGTGTTGCATGTGCTGCACGTGTCTCTCTTGCAAAGTACCCTTGTCACACATTACTGAATGTGACGATTGCTTTACAAACTATGTTTCTAAATGTCCTGAGAATATAAAAATTATTTCCCGTTTAATGTTATTTTTATTGACATAAGACCAGCAAATTATGACAAATTTTTACTCTCATTAATTATAAAATTCAAGAAAAATACCTAGTTCGGTAAAACAATTATTCCAATATCTGTAGCAAATACATAATTAAATGAAATGGTAAATAAATAACCATCAAAAAATTATATATTTCCATTTCTTTCAATGCTCATATTTTTTGTTATTCTTTCGTGTCTTTGTTTACTGTGTGTGAGCTAGACCATAATGCTTTGCGCTTGAAAATAATAGACTGGATCTATATTTAGACTGGAAAACACCTTTACTAATTAATGCAATTTCTCGGCTTATTTTCAGTTGGAAAAATTAGGGAAAAATTAAGTGTATTTATTTCACGGAGATAGATTTTTGGAAAATTTTTGATATTTTCATCAACATCCGTGATGGCTCTTTAAACATATATCAGGTATGGAAGAGATAATGCAGAAGCTAGCAACAATTAGAAAGCAGTTTATTCAATCAACTCACACCATTCTTCACAGGCTGTTACAGAGCAAGAACAATTCAGAATATCAGGAAAATATTGTTTCTCTTTGATCCCTCTTTGCACAGACACTATTTTTTTAAATAACTGAATTACATCATCTACCGTAAATATTTGGCTAGTTACTTTTAAAGTACTTAATACACTTGTACATATTACAACTGTTTGTCACAAGAAATCTTTAAACGAATACTGATCATATACAGCTAATTGACAAACTAAATGAAACTGACATTGATATCAACTTGTAAATCTCAAAAGAGAAAGTAGATCATGATTACATATTTTGTCAAATGATATTAACAATACAAACGTTATTTGCTCAAACTCAATGTGAGTCACTTATTTATTCAAATATAAATAAAAGGTTTCTAAATCTTGCAACAATTGGACATAAAACCGGATACATGTTTACCCTCAGAATCGTCTAACCTACAATATAAGCTAGCATCCAAAATGTATATTTGGCGTCAAGATAACAACGAAAGTCTGCGTCAGAGTTGTTTGGGATTTTAAATCACTTTCACAGAATATTTCCCTCCTATGCTAGTTTGATTGCAAGAAGAAAGCCTGCAACATCTTTGTGGTTATACATTGTAATGAAACTGAAACCTGCAACTACCAAACCATGAACTACATGAACTAAAACCTTTAATACTGCATGTAGAACAGTTCTCTACCGCAGAGCAGATGAAACCTGGGACGTTTTGGTTCATTCATCACATAGTTCTATCAAATGAATTAAAACCAAGGTTTTTCTAAATTGCTAGCAAGGCTGCAAACTCGATACCACATGCAATTGCAAATCACCGAGCTGGTGGTGAAAACTCTTGGCATAGTTTCAAGGTTGTCATTGCAGTATTTGTTGACAAGTTGTGTAGACAAATATCTTGACTCTCAGATATGATTTGTTGAATACTAAAGATAGAACAGATATTATCATTTAAAGATGTTCATTATTATTTTTACAGGTTTCAAACAAACACATGGAATTATTATCTAAAATGCAGTTTTTCCATTTAACCCTGTTCATTCCGTTACATTGTTAATAAGTCAATCCAGCCAAGGATCCACATGAAAGCTATTTTCCAAAACTGGTCCTGAACTACAAGCACATATTCAATAAATCTAAATATTAAATCCTTAAGTGACGATGCATTCACAGCTCAGTACTCAAAACAATATGTATTAAATCTGTAAATATGGTTATTAGTTAAGTGATATGAAACACTGAAATTTAGCACGTCTCAGTCAAACATGAATATTGATGGTTAGCTAATTAAACAGTTACACAATTTACAGTTTATGATCACATCTCATGAGTATATACAATGACTCCACATTATAGAACACATTGTGTTTTATTCTCCCTAAAACACTTCCTTTCCAGTCATCAAAACAGTCCTTAACATACAATGTAAACTGGCCCTCTAGTCAGGCCTTGACATACAAATATGAAAGCAAATTTTTTTGCAGGCTTTCCTTTCTTCCATCAACAAAATTCACTGAGAAAAGATAAAGTGATATTTGAGCAATATACAGAAAAGAATAACTGTCATAAATGCGTTCTTTCCTTAGGCTGAAATAAATAATCATCTTTATAACTTCAAGTGAGTATGTTCCGTTTAAAGCATTTGTACACTCTCTTTTGCACAAACTCAGTCTGACTAAAATGGACAGATTTCCGAGGAATAAAAATAGTAAAATAGTGCATCTACCAGGATACCAACACATCTTGTTCGGAGGTTGCCTTGGGAAAACCGTCTTGGAACAGCCTGTAAGCTTTATGTTCTGACGCAATTCAGTTAACCAATCACAAGACGTCCAACAGAAGCTAGGGGCAGATAACTCCAAACTTCTATCCTTTCGTCTGTTCCAAATGCCCTTGTGGCAAGAAATCTACAGAATCTGTTCAAATTCCGGTAGATACATTATTTTGCAAATTTTAATCCTCGGAACAAGGTCGATCTTAATCAGACTTGCACAAACTTTAAAGAAATATATACCTGTAAGTAATTCCTGATGTCATTAATATGTTTGTCTTTTCCAACTTGGTCCTTACAAAATTTGAGTCTTACTTTGCATCTTTATGTTAATCAGAAAACATAATTATCTATTTTCAACAAACCATGTAAACATACTTCAAAAGTATTTACTAGCATTGGTATTTACTAAAAACAATCACAAACATTTCATCAACAATGATTCACACCAAAAGACATTGTAAAATACTAATATACTAAGTAAGTTGCACATGAAAGAGTCATGGTTTAGGGCAATCTGATTAGAATCGAGATACTGAAACATGATTTTCAAGGTACCAAAACGATGGGTGCTTAATCTGTGCCATGTTCAAATGTCAATATTTGTAGGCTTCATTTGCAATTTTCAAACACGTTCAAATAAATTTTTCAAATAAACATCAAGTGAGCAGGTACAGATTATGAGAACCAAAGTTGCAAGGTACACTACAAGGGTCATGCGGGATAAAAAAACAAGAAAGTAAAGAACATAATGACATGGTCTAACATAATATTTGTTAAGTCGTCTACATTTAATTTCCTGGATTACTTTATGCAAAATATTATGGGAGTGACACAGAAATCCTAACTGGGTATCTTACGAATAATGAATACCTGTAGTATCCCTCATCACATGTAGCAACAAGTCATATACATACGCAGCAGTATCATCAGTGAGATGGAAGCGCTCTCAGGAACTAAAACACCAAATGAGGTAAAAAGGTCTTGAGCTGGAATCCCGCCATCATCACAGAGAGGCAGAGCATCACTCGCATACAGTTGTTGTGGGTTTAAACCCAGCTAAAGGTGGTTTCAAAGTCTCAATTCATTTTATTAATCCTTTTCCTATCAAATTTATTAAGGGATATATTAAATTTCAATCCAGGATATATATATCCTTTGCGAAAAAGTTACGACATTACAACAGTTTTATGACAGACAGTTAAATTATATTTTTGCTTAACGAAAAAGAAAAGTTCAAGCTCACATACTCTGAGTACCATTCTTTACAATAGATGTTTTCAGTATCTATATTTTAATCAGATTTAATATTCTTTCACACCGACATATAAAACATAGTTTACACAAAGCAGTGTGTACAAACCTCCTCCTGTACATAATGATACACGTATTCTATCACAGATACTCATCACTCAATCAAAGGAAAGATATGTGGAATGTTGTTACATAAATTCTATCCCCTCATATTTTACACTTCCAATAAGCATTTCATTTAATAAAACTTTGCCGTATATTGTAAAAGCTAGGATATACGATGACGTTTTTCCAGCATCTTCTTCGGATTTCAAGGCTACAATCACAAGGTCGTCTGTTCCAGGAATAAATTTAAAAGATGAAAATCCACGGGTCGGACTTGGCTGTCCTATTCGTGTCACTTTAATTTCTTGAAAGTTTTCGTCAGCTGTGATGAGCATATTTGTAGCACGATGTTCATCTGCTTTCTCGTCATATTGCTGTTTGCTCGCTCTCCTAGGCAGGAAGAACCAGCGGTTGTGAATGTCGCTCCATACTCCGGACTCATGGATCATATACCCTGGAACACAGATATCAGAGATGCACTTGAACTGCTGAAGCAATTTGTGCCAAGACATTCTGAGTGCTCAATTTACAGGACATGCAACTCTTTATCAAACAATAATACAAGATTGACTATCCCAATCATGTATCAGACCAGCAGTTAAATTACACTTGTGACGTCATCCTATTGTTCTTTCACTCCATTATTTTCCAGTAATGGAGAGTTGCACATCACATCATATGTTTTAAGTAGAAATTTAATTTCTTTAACTTTTTAAAGCAATTTTGATAAGAGCAATATTTTGAGTGTAATTTAAGTAGGGTAATATCCTCGTAACTCTCCATTCCTTAAAACAATGGGCCTCAGCCCCTCCGGGGCCTCGGCTCCATTATTTTTAAGGATTGGAGAGTTACTAGGACATTACCCTCTACATAAAGGGCTAACAATGATCCTAGCACATGAAACTTGACAAAATCAAGAAGAACAGAATTTAATAGAGAAAAGGTTTCGAACCTGTTTTTTTAAACATTTACCTTCTTAATGAAATAATGTCAAGCAATTCCTTGATGGCTGACTTTCAAGAATCAGAAATGAGACAACTTCTCACCTGGGAGGAGAGTACCTGTAGCCCTGCGGAGAGCGTTGTAGTTTTCGTGCCAGTCATGATGTTGGACATCACCCAGCACTCCGATAGATTTCACCCACTGAGGGTTGAGGTTTTTCACTTCTCCTGTCGTTGATGTCCACTCCTTGCCAAGACCTCCAACATACAACCTCTCCTTCCGCACAGTGGCCCATTCACATTTAAAACCTGAAGCCAGAAAATAGTGTTTTACAAAATATGACAATATGAAGGTCAAGTCAACTTGTAATATATCTATTTATAAAAATATTATAATACATGTAGACAAGTCGTCTCACTTTTGAGTAAAGGGTAAAATCTGGTAGGACCTAAAATTACTGGTTTTAATGTATTGCAAATTGACTAAAAACAGGTTAAACAAAGTGATTTCAAATGACTAAAACAGATTGAGATAAATGAGAACAATGTACTTTGATTTTAATTTTCAGAATTTTTTAAAAGACTTTATAACTTCAAGTTCAAGCCCCTGTAAGTTTTAATTCCTAAGACATTTATGTCTATTTTACCTGAGTTTTCATAATATCTGCTAGGATTATATGCAAATATCAACCAAATGTTGTCTAATAAAATATGGTGTGTACTTGACTAGTTATTGAAAGTGACAGTATGAGTGTTTTTTTAATGAGAAAAAAAATTGGCTGGATAGTCCTATTTGTTTAAGTCATGTATCCATGTGAAGATACTGATATTGTTAACAATCTTATTTTTAATTACCATTTCCGCACAAATAATAGTAACTTCCTCAAATTTCTTTTTTATCCATAGACAAAATTGTGGTTGTACTGTCTTCTGAATCTCTATTGTCCATTTATGAGCTGAACATCATCATGACTCATGTCTGTAATAACCGTAATTGCATCTCTAGAGCACTGTCACTGTTAGGAGTTCAGGGATTGGGAAAGACACCTTTGACAATGTGCAATTTTAGGGCTTTTAGTCATTTTCAGAATTTTAAATGGGCCATTCCCCTTTCTAGCACTAGTCAAATTTGAAATTTAATGGGCCATTTTTTCATCCAATGGGAGTTCATTTTATATAAAGTTTTATTGTGAATGTGATAAATTTTAGTAAAGAAAAATCTTTTCAAATGCTGTCAGTTGTAAACATCAAGCAAAACACTTGAAAAATATATATACACTCATTACACTGTCATGTTTTCATAAATACCATACGGCCCGTTCTCATGAAGAGACTTATACTGGTAGTAACAACTTGTATTGGTCAACTTGTAGCTGCAAACAACTCAGATATTCTATTACTGATACTGATTTGAATAACATGAAGTTTTAACCTAAAGTTGCAGTGTGAGAACAGAAAATTATGAGGACTTTATGTGACAACATAATTATAAAATGTAACGGTTCATTTCTATATGCGCCATAATGCGGTATACCTTTATTATGATCACCATTTCCATCAGGAAGCACAACCCAGGGCACCACTTCATTATGATCATTAATATGATAAATTATCCCTGTTCTATCGTCCACAGTGTATAACTTATTGTTGAATGTCACAAGTTCGGACAATTCCATTCCTCGCCCACCTTGAGACAGGGTCGATATGAGCACAGTTGGTTGATTAAGTTTAATAATTATATTTGTATGATCATCATTAATCGTCAAATTACCAATTCTTAAATAACTGATCCATGTATTTTTCTTATCAGTACTTTTCGACTCTGTGTCTAAGTCAGTTATCAAACCAATGGAATACGTCAACCCATTTGCAGTTCTAGTTGGAGAAGTGATGGGGTATCTTGAATCGTAATTAACATCTCTGTAACTGTTGTCACACTTTTGAATAATTGGTGCAGGTCTTGGTAAAAATACCAAGAAAAGTACAAATATAGCGATAGAAAAGAGGGCAGCATAAATGACTGTTCTGGTTTTCAAGTGTACACGAGCATTGCCCACTCGATAAGGAGTGGGCCTTCGAATCGCTTTCATCCATTCATGGACGGTGGATGGGTATCCGGCCGAAATCATGTCTTCGTCGAAATCATCAACTGGTAGACTCATCGATAATGTTTGTAAGAATAGCGACAACCATGACAGTATCCGAGCGGCGAGTGCCGACGTGGCTTGACGTTTGCATGTAGAGTCGGCGAACCGTCCTCCATTTTACAACGTGTTAGGCTCGCAGCAAATATTTACTTGTTTACAAACTTAAAAACACGATTTCTTTTAACAATGATAATAAGAATATTTTGTATTTATAATACACGCACAATGTGTTGTGTATCCGTACTTTTTTTATTTTCCCCCTTTATATTTCGAAACTTTTACTCCGGAGTTGCCATTTGTACCCACGTGGTTGACCAAGATGGATCTTGAAAAACAGAAGGTAGAGAACTTCACGGGCTTTAGACGTTATGTTATTTGCTTAACTGATAAAATGAATTGTGTTCTTAAGCGACGAACGGGTTAGGGACTGGAGCATTTTTTAAAATGATAATCTATAGCATGGTCTATCTGGAAACACTTTGCTTTTATCTTGAACATGACTGTGGTGTTACAGTACCCATTTTAAAAGTTTGGATTACCCCTCGATAAAAATGTGAATGTACTAGAATATTTTATATGAATTAAACAACAAAATATAAACAAAACCCAGTATATTGAATCGAAAAGTGTTACAGTTTAATTACACTTCACAGGCTTTATTTTATATAGTGTTGCAGGCCTTCCATCTGGCAACATGTCTATTAAACAGTCTATTTACTGTTATATTTCCTTTGCTGGATTCAAATTCAACATGAATGGATTGACGTTGTTCATTTTGATGAGACATCCTCTTGCCCTGTAATAATTATATTCCATCAGGGACTCTTAATGAGAGGTACCCACAAATCCCAATATTCCCCCCCTGAGCTCTCTTGCCATGCATGGTCCAATGCACATGTTGACTGGGTACCTGTTATGCATTAATCACTGCGCGCAGCGCTCTGGTGTATCCTGTTAATCATGGTTAGCGCGTTCGGCTTCGGATCAAGAGGTCCGGGGTTTGAATCCCGCCAGGGGCACGGCAACTTTGTCTGCAGTAGAGAACTGTTCTACACGCAGTAAGGTTTGGGTGCAATGCTACACTGAAATTCAGAGTAGTACCACCCATGGTTCGCTAGTTCCAGCCGCTGCTCGCAGGTTTCACCGCAGTGCATAGCCACATGGCGTTGCAGGCTTTCTTCCTGCCATAATACTAGCAGCCGCGATATAAGTGAAATACTCTTGAAAGCGGCGTTAAACCCCAACTCACTCCTGTTAATCACTATAAAAACAACAGAGTTGGCAGTCGACAGTCCAACACCAGTATAAGAGACTTATTTGGGTATTACGTAAGGGCAGACTTTTTTATTTCATGGATTACGGATCCGCCGACCCCATTTCAGGGAGAATTGAATTAATTTTTTTTAAATCGAAAGTAAAGTTTCTTTTCAAAATCCTGATAAAATTTTTCCTTTAAATAATTAAAAAAAACATTAAATCACGAGCTATATTTATCAATCGTCTCGCTATACGTAGCTCATCACACCGTTTTTGTAATTCTGATTCTTGTTTAACCAGGTTGGGGAAACCCTGAAATCGGTGTATAATATGTCAATCGGCGTATAATACATCAATCAGTGTATAGAACCATATATCGATCAACATATTCTGAAGATTTTGGCCGGATGGTTAACGTACGCCGTTTTTCGAGTATTTGGCAAGTGCCTAATCAAACACGCTGTTTAGCACTTTGCCGATTATATGCAAGTTTTGACTTGAAACCCTCGAATTATTGACTTTGAAGGCAATAAACATCACCACGGTACAGTTCTAAAGTATTCAAAAGCGAAAAAACAACACAAAAACAACCCTAACTATCTAAAACGCACACGACCTGCAGCACCAACTTTTTATCATCTTGTCCTCTCAAAACCGGAAGTTGTGTTAGTGGATAAATTAGCGTATTTGATTTGCAATTGAAAAATTAGTCAGTTTCGCTTGGAATGTATGGTGGCCGAGAATTAAATGCTGCCACCATCTTTGCGGAAGTTTGACGTCACCTTTGCCATGGATTTTTGCATTGAAGTCGCAGTTGTGACGTCAAACTTCCGCAAAGATGGTGGCCATTGGTTACACAATTAGTAAAAATAGCTTGTTTTTCATTTCACATAATGCAAAAAAAACCAAGATGGGGCATAATGCCAATAGGATAGTGACTTTACATAATAGTTGTACCTGATTCAATTCTGTGAAAAATCAGACAGTTTTACTTGGTTATACAGTGATCTGTTTATTTCGTCTCATGCACACAAAAAACTTGAATACAAAGACCAGTAGGTGTCGCTCCAAGACCGTTTTAAGGTTATGATAATGTGAAATAGACTCTGCTTAGATTGAAGTTATTTTAGTTGGTAAATACATTACTTAATTTGTTTTTAGATTTGTTACGATGTGTTGAATTTCTCAAATTCTTGTATTTTCTAGGTACGCAAGGCAGTCACAGCTCTGCTTGCTTTGATAGAGAAAAGCAAAAAAGCACCATTGATTGAAGAGGAGGAGAAAGTAAACCTGCAGTTCACATTCAAGAAAATCCCAGATGTGAAGAACAAAACTTTACACTTGTAAGCAAAAAGCTGGAATGCCAGAGATGTAAACTATATCTTGATTCTTAATTTATTGATACTTTATAAAGCTCTTACTGGCAGTTGTAGTCACATTCCAGAATTGCCTGTCAGCATGAATCAAAATTAACTCTTATCATAACAAATGTCCCCGTAGACCCAGGGATCGACACTCGTACTAGTCCGCTGGCCAGAGGCTAGTGAAAATTCAGAAGGGCTAGTAAAATTTGTTTGTATCACTACAGATTAACATATGTCACTAGCCTGAAGAGCACTTCGGGCTAGTAAAGATTTCCAGCGAGCGTCTACCCCTGAGGCTACAAAACTAGAGACAAATTTTTCTACCGGCAAGTTGTATCGCCATTAAAATAACCATTATTCAATGTGGTAGGAGAGCTTCTTAATTGCATTTTTAGCTCCGAAGGATTTCGGAAAATCAGATGTTCAAGAAATAATTTTGAGTAGCACTAATTGATTCAAACAGGCAAACGGTTAAACTCCTTGAGACATATCAATTGTAATGAATCTCTTTTGTTGTTTTAGCATGAGCTATTTATTTAAATATTATCATAAGATACTATATGCGTAAAAATTTTGCGTTGCAGAAAACTGCCTCATTCCATGCAGAGGGATTCACAAGATGTTTGTTTGTTTGTGAAAGACTTGAACAAAAAGAAGCGGGAACTTGATTCTACAGTTTATCATTACAAAGAGTTATTGGAAAAACATGGTGTCTCCATCATAACTGAGGTGATTCAACTAAAGAAATTAGATTTATTTTGTGTCAAAGATGTCTTCCATTAGAAACTATGATAGACCTCCATCAGAAGGTCGGTTCGGTCTGATGAAGGGGGTCCCTATGAACCCCGAACATAACAATTAAATGTTGAATTCCCCATCAGTGTTCTATCTGTTTTGACCATACACTGATATGATAGACCTATCAGTTTCCAAACATCTAGGTATTTCAAACATCTGCAGATGAATTTCTTTTTGAGCAAGTTTTGTTCGAGTGAACCATGAATTGCACAAATACTGTGATTATAATATTAATATTAGAAATAATTGCAGAGTTGAGACTTTTTGAATGAACAGTTTTGTGGACTTTTATTTTCAAATTGTTATTTTGAACAGGTTATTCCCATGAAATCACTGAAGACAGAATACAAACCATATGAAGCCAAAAGAGTGTTGTCAGACAGATTTGATGTGTATCTTGCGGACAAATGCATCATCAGACTGTTGCCTGACTACTTGGGAAAACACTTTTATGGAAGGAAAAGGTAACGGCTGCATTAACCGTTTCAGTGCTACATGTTTTATGTAAATTGTGGGTATAGTGGCAATGGGAAGAAAATCTTTAAGCCATAAACATTTGTTTGTGTAATTCTTTAGGAGGTTGCCGTTATAACTCCTAGGTTGCCAGTTCATGCACATTTATTCTTCTCGTTCCTTGCTAGGACTGGGATTTATTCCATGTGCAAGATTAACGAAGAGTTAATTAGCAGCTCAGTCAATCATGACTTCAGTTGTCAGTCACTCTTCTACAGTTGATTTCAGATGAATTATAAAGTGCTAAGGTGTTAATTTTGTATTTATTTAACATTTTAGTGGTAATGATATTCTTGTAGGCTTTAGTTTTAACACTTTTCAATGGGTTTTTTTTTAAACGACACTTAGTGGTTAAAACAATATGATATCCTTACATAAAAAGGGGAGGAGGGGTTTATATAGCGGTTGGTGTGTTCGTCTGCCCATCACACTTTTTGTTCCGTTCATAAATCTGGCACGATTTCGTTCAAATGCTACCAAACTTGATACATATAATCACTATGATGTGTAGATCTGCCTTTTGTCTGTTTCATACGGCTTTGTTTTGACTCATTTGCCTGTAATGCTAGAGCACTCACAAAATTTTGAAAGTTTAGTTTAACAGTATATATGAAATTTAAGCCTTTGATCATCAAATCGTATGTTTCTTGTATTGAGGGTTCTTCAAATACGAGTTGACAACTTCTGAAAGCAGATATACAGTACTCTTTACTTGTAGTTTTAGTGTTTGGATCATATATTTTAATACCATAAATTAATAGCACATTTATTCATCTCGTTCTTTGCTAGGACTGGGATTTATTCCATGTGCAAGATTAACGAGGAGTTAATTAGCAGCTCAGTCAATCATGACTCCAGTTGTCAGTCACTCTTCTACAATTCATTTAAAATATTTTAAAATGAAATCATATTTGTTTTGATTGCATTGTTTCAACTTCTAACCCTTAATTGATTAGCATATGTGACGTTTGTTATTTCATAGTAAGTCATAACTCATTTGGTGAAGTAATTATCATCTGGGTAGCTTTGTTAAGAAGCATAAAATATTTGAGATAACAAGCCATTCTCACTTAATTTCAATATAAATTTTATTTTGATTCATCCACAGTCAACTTGTTTAAATGAATGGAGTAAATTGTTAGCATAGATTATTTGAGATTTTCTTTCATGAGAATAAGAAAATATGCGATTGAATGAAGCTAAATCTCCATACACATACATTGCCAATGTCTAAAAAAAAAAAAGCTTTAATTGGTGAATTACTAAATGGTATTGCAGCCGACAGTTCCAAATGGCCAATTTACAGGATTCAAATTTCGTCAAAGGGAAATCGGAGTGTGGTCACTCACTATCAAAGCTATCATGGTATTAGTATATTACAGAATCAACAGGTTAAGGGTTAAGTTTAATTGTTACAGCTACATATCATAGTATATTTGTTGCACATTTATTCATCTCATTCTTTTCTAGGACTGGGATTTATTCCATGTGCAAGATTAATGAAGAGTTAATTAGCAGCTCAGTCAATCATGACTTCAGTTGTCAGTCACTCTTCTACAAGACCCACAGGTTAAGGGTTAAGTTTAATTGTTACAGCTACATATCATAGTATATTTGTTGCACATTTATTCATCTCATTCTTTTCTAGGACTGGGATTTATTCCATGTGCAAGATTAATGAAGAGTTAATTAGCAGCTCAGTCAATCATGACTTCAGTTGTCAGTCACTCTTCTACAAGACCCACAGGTTAAGGGTTAAGTTTAAATGTTACAGCTATGTATCATTATATATTTGTTGCACATTCATTCATGTCATTCCTTTCTAGGACTGGGATTTATTCCATGTGCAAGATTAATGAGTTAATTAGCAGCTCAGTCAATCATGACTTCAGTTGTCAGTCACTCTTCTATTAAATCCAATTTATGTCAATTTTCAAATAAACCCATCAATATAGAGCTCAAATGCAATTGTTGATTGTTGGTGAGTAGTTTCATGTTTCATTGTGCTGTACCCGTTACAGAGTTCCAATTGGTGTGAACATGAATGCGAAGAACTTGAAGAAGGAAATAGATGGAGCATTAGACAACACAAGCTGTACAATCTCTGGGAGGGGCTCTTCAAGGTTGGTTCTTGTTCTCTATTATCATTAGCATGGCACTTCCTCTTCTTTTATCGCCCCTAATGGCTACAATACTGCCAAAGCGGCGTTAAACAATAACTCACTCACTCCTCTTCTTTTGATTAGTTTTGGATTTGTGTCGGTGCATGTTTTGGGTATTTAGTTCAAATTTAATATCTATTGTAACTTGTCGAGGGTATAACTCAAATGTCTACCATTGGTTTCTTGCAACCAAGTTCATTCCATTATTTGTAGAAATGATAAAAATTCACATATAAGGGTTGAGGGATGATTTTTATAAGAAATTGCACAGTTTTCAACTCTGATACATATTGATTCATACTCATTTGGTTTGCTTCAAAGATGAATGTAAAAATCCTTCAATATGTAGTGATATTGTGCTATGTTCTTTTTGCTTCCAGTATGGCAACTGTTGCACATTCAGCGATGGAAAGGGATGCTATTGTGGATAATGTGATAGCCTCTGCCAATCAGATTGCTGCTGGTATTTCTGGTGGACCAGTCAATATCAAGAACATGTACATCAAAACTGGCAGCTCCATGTCCATCCCCTTATACTTTGCCTCAGGTAATTTTAGTTACCTTCTTGTTACACCTTTGTTCTGTTATAAACGTGATTGAAAGCAAATATTGTGTTTGTAAAGACTTTTGCATGTTTGTGACAATGCACATTTATTCATCTCAATCCTTGCTAGGACTGGGATTTATTCCATGTGCAAGATTAATGAAGAGTTAATTAGCAGCTCAGTCAATCATGGCTTCAGTTGTCAGTCACTCTTCTATAAAGTCCAAAGAAAAGAATGCTATAGCTTATACACAAATAATTTACATGTATTTTCTAAAAAATTCTATGTATTATTTCAGATGAAGATGAGGTGGTGTTACCTGCCAAAAAGAGGAAAACTGACAATGTTGATTTTGAGGAAATCACTACCTTGACAGGGGCAAAGGTTAAGGTCTCCAAGTTTGGTGATGTGCAGGTGCTTGTTGAGAAACGCACAGCAGATGATGAGGATCTTGATTTGGACTCGTTCAATGTGAAGAAAAAACTCAAAACAAGTCCAAAAAGCAAAAGTAAAAATAAAAAGAAAGTGAAAAAGATGGCAAAAATTCCACTTCCTAAAGCTGTGTCAAAGCCAGCAAGTAAAAAACAAGAACTGAAACAACCCAAAAAGAAGAAATCATTGAAGTCCAAAAAGTGAAATATTGTGAATTATTGTAAATAAATCTTGATTTAAAATTTGTTTTCACATAGTCATTACCACTATCTGCGAGTGTGCATTGAACACTTGATATACCAGAAGTCACTAAGTTACAATAGATATGTCCACACTTCAGCTGAAAGGAATGTAGGAAATTCTGCTAGAGAGCTCAAAGTTTCGGAATATGATCTTTGTTGGATGGAGACTAAGATTTGTAAATGTCATACTCCCAAAAATAAGGGCATTGTTTATAATTGAATGTGCTATGATAAATTGTTGAAAGTAAATCAGAAAAGCCAGATGGGCTTGATGAAAAAAAACAGTACAATCTTTGAAATTCATTAAATATAATTGTGTCCTGGGTACACTGACCACATCACCAATCCCACAGAAAACCCTGTCCCTCTTGCTCTTTCTAACCTACCCCCTCACATAAAGAAAGTATAAACACCACCCCAACATCTGGACTCTCATCCTCTATTACACCTAAATGTGGCAATGTCCAAACTTAAATCTTCATATAACAAATGTTATTCTGAAAATTCCAGCTTCTATGTCAACTGGTTTTTGAAAAGTCTTTGAGTGGTTTCACTAATAATGCCAATATTTGAAGGGGGTGAGGTCAAAACTTTGATGGTGAAAGTTACCTCAGCTTTTCTGTTCTGGAAAAGTAGAAAATGTGAAAAGTTTACAGACAATGCCAGACGGCCCAAATGACCTTTTCAGGCTTAAAGTGGGGGTACGTCCATTGATAAAAGTGAGATCTCTTTTATTATCCTCAGCTCATTAGCGGCTGGGAATGAGAGCGTGTCGGCTCGCCGCAGGGTTGTCGGCTCTCAGCAGTGTTGTAAAACAAGACGCGGAGGGGAGCTTTGAGCTCTGGAACAACAGCATGTACACCGGTTAATTAATCAATCTCGATTGATTGCATCAACTCGCTGAGTTGCTTTTATTGCTAAATGGTTCCCGTGTTCATTAATCACGTCTGATTGAGTCATCTCACTTTGACAGTGACTTGTTTTGAAAAAATAAAATACTTCAAGGTGTCAAAGGGTATAATAAGGAAACCGTTCGTGAGTGCAATCAACTTCTTGAGAAAATGGGGAGAACTCAGAAAGGCGTTGTCAGATTCTGCTAAGAAACGTAGTATTCGGGAAAATGCCTCTCGAATCAATGTCCATTATCAATTTCCAAGATGGAAAGATCTAGTAGATCATCGTGGGTTTGTTGAACATCCACGACCGATTTTGTCAGTGCAGGTAAGTTCTATTTCAAACTAATTACTGTCGTGTAAACCTACGCTAGAAATAACGGACCATTTACATGCTCCAAGAGACCGAACTTCCAGATTCAACAGAGTTTTTGCTTGACTTGGTCAAAGCTGAACAATGCATTGCCTATGTGTTATTGACCTTGTGAAACATAAAGTTATTATGAGTTACCTATCATCAACCAATCAGAGCGTACGGCTCACAAAGGGGAATCCCCTGCCGATTAGCGAACCCTAAACCTTCCTCTACTCACAAGTCTCAGCAGCGATGCGAAGCGTGACTCGTTAGCAGACACGCTAATGAGCTGTGGATAATAAAAGAGATCTCACTTTTATCAATGGACGTACCCCCACTTTAATGAGGTAAAGAGATTGAGCTGCAGAGCCAATGGCTATAATATTAGCTCATCAGGCCTTAAATTTTAGCCTGCTGGATTGTTGTGGGCTTATGACATGACGTCTGTAAACTTTCCACATTTTCTACCTTGCACTAAGAGGATCAAGTTTTGTTCATTTCGGATTGTATGGTAATTCGATACAAGTGGAACAGTGAGATGTTGATTCCAAGCACTCATGAGCAACAGAGCCAATGGCTCTATTTTAAGCTCATCAGGCCTGAAAGGCCAGATATGCTTTTGGCATGGGCTGTCGTCCATCCGTCATTCGTAAATTTTTCACATTATCATCTTCTCCAAAACTGCTGCATCCCCAAAGCTTTAATTTGGTGAGTGTGTACCTGGCACCTAGGGGGTCAAAGTTTGTTCTTCATGAATTCCAATGCCCACAAATATGGCTGCCAGAGTCGTTATAAGTAAAACCTTTAAGTGACTTCTTCTCCGAAAGTGCTTTATATAGGAACATGAAATTTTGTCATTAACATCTTTGTTGGATGGAGATACAAGTTTGTAAATTTGGTTGAGATAAATTATGAAATATGAACTTTGCAGGGATTTCACCCTAAAAGCTTCAAACGACTTCTTCTCATGAACAAGCAATAGGAGATATCCAGAAACCTGGACAGTGTTTTCTGGATAGTTGAGATTATGATTTGTGAATTTCATTACTCAAGATACTTCTTTCCTTCTGGCAGGGCTTCATATAAACGTATATTTTTCATCTCAGAAACCAATGACACTTTACGTTTGAGGATATCATCTTCGTTTAGTGAATATCGAGAGAAAATAAGAAAGTTGAAAATGAAAACATTTTAGTGGTTTACCATTTTTAGCTCATCTGGCCTGAAAGGGGATCACAGGGGTCACAAAAAGACTCACAACCTTAAAAACCTACCGGTACTTTCATCTTCTTCTCAAGTTCCTAAAGGTCTAGAGAGATGAAATTGTGTGCAGACTCCTTGGCCAATGGGGATTCTAAATTGTAGATTTCGTGACCCCATAATCCCCAATAGGTCACAACCTTAAAAACCTATTTATCCCCCGCGGGGGATATAGAAATGAGCTCCATACATCCGTCCGTCTGTCTGTCTGTGCGTCCGGGCTTTTCCATTCCGGCCTCAAACTTCAAAACTATTCAATATATTTTGCTGAAACTTTGTACAGGTATCAACCAAGTAGTCTAGATGTGCCTTTTGCTATATAGAAATTTGAGAATATTTTTTTACGAATGCAAACAGTCTGGACTTAGAACCAAGAAGAGGAAAAACTATATTCCGGCCTCAAACTTCAAAACTATTCAATATATTTTGCTGAAACTTTGTACAGGTATCAACCAAATAGTCTTGATGTGCCTTTGCTATATAGAAATTTGAGAATATTTTTTTTTTTTACGAATGCAAACAGTCTGGACTAAGAACCAAGAAGGGGGGAAACTATATTCCGGCCTCAAACTTCAAAACTATTCAATATATTTTGCTGAAATTTTGTACAGGTATCAACCAAGTAGTCTAGATGTCCCTTTTGCTATATAGAAAGTAAATGCATTATATATTCAAAATGCATAAATATATTAAAAATTCCTACTAGGCGGGGGATATGGCCGACTCTGTCTGCTTGTTTAATTTTCTTCTACAGTACCAAACGGTCTAGATAGCTGAAATTTCATGTGCAGACACCACCTATGGGGATTCTAAATTGTAAATTTGGTGACCTCTTAACCCCAAATAGGGTCACAGGGGTCACGACCTTAAAAACCTGTTTTCATCTTTTTCTCCAGTATCAAATGGTCTAAATAGGGCCTAACTGGGGTCACAAGGTCACCAAATTTACAATTTAGAATCCCCGTGGCCAAGGAGTCTGTACCCAAAAGTTCAGCTCCCTAGACCAAATGGTTCTGGAGAAGAAGATGAAAAAGCGAAAAGTTTACAGATGGACGGACGCCGGACATACCATGCCATAAGCCCATCGGGCCTTCTAGGGCAGGTGAGCTAATAAAATAAAAATAGAGCCATGGGCTCTGTAGCTCATCATGGTTTCATTGATTATTATCTAAGGTTGACTATCTAAGTTATATCAAGTAATACAATGTTATCAAGAAAAAAATAGGTTTTTTAGACCATCACTCCTGTGACCCAACTTTGGAGTCACAGGGTCTCTTGACCTTTTGGAACTGGAGAAGAATATGAAAATAGGTTTTTAAGGATGTGACCCCTGTGACCCTATTTGGGGTCATGGGGTCACGAAATGTACAATTTAGTATCCCCATTGGCCAAGGAGTCTGCACACAACTTTTCAGCTCTCTAGACCTTTTTGAACCGGAGAAGAAGATGAAAATAGGTTTTTAAGGATGTGACCCCGGTGACCCCATTTGGGGTTATGGGGTCACGAGATGTACAATTTAGTATCCCCATTGGCCAAGGAGTCTGCACACAACTTTTCAGCTCTCTAGACCGTTTTGAACTGGAGAAAGAAGATGAAAATAGGTTTTTAAGGATGTGACCCCTGTGACCCCATTTGGGTTCATGGGGTCACGAAATGTACAATTTAGTATCCCCATTGGCCAAGGAGTCTGCACACAACTTTTCAGCTCTCTAGACCTTTTTGAACCGGAGAAGAAGATAAAAATAGGTTTTTAAGGATGTGACCCCGGTGACCCCATTTGGGGTCATGGGGTCACCAAATCTACAATTTACAATCCCCATTGGCCAAGGAGTCTGCACACAACTTTTCAGCTCTCTGGACCTTTTTGAGCTGGAGAAGAAGATGAAAATAGGTTTATAAGGATGTGACCCATGTGACCCCATTTGGGGTCATGGGGTCACGAGATCTACAATTTAGAATCCCCATGTGCCAAGGAGTCTGCACAAAATTTTTCAGCTCTCTAGACCTTTTAGAACTGGAGAAGAAGATGAAAATAGGTTTTTAAGGATGTGACCCCTGTGACCCCATTCGGGGTCATGGGGTCAAGAAATCTACAATTTAGAATCCCCATGGGCCAAGGAGTCTGCACACAACTTTTCAGCTCTCTAGACCTTTTGGAACTGGAGAAAAAGGTGAAAATAGGTTTTTAAGGATGTGACCCCTGTGACCCCATTTGGGGTCATGGGGTCACGAAATCTACAATTTAGAATCCCCATTGGCCAAGGAGTCTGTACACATTTTTTCAGCTCTCTTGACCTTTTGGAACTGGAGAAGAAGATGAAAATAGGTTTTTAAGGATGTGACCCCTGTGACCCCATTTGGGGTCACGGGGTCACGAAATCTACAATTTAGAATCCCCATTGGCCAAGGAGTCTGCACATAAAATTTTAGCTCTGTGGAGTCATTGGTTCTGGAGGAGAAGTCGAAAATGTGCAAAGTTTACGGACGGATGGACGGACGGACGCCGGACGCCATGCCATGCCATAAGCCCATCGGGCCTTTCAGGCCTGATGAGCTAAAAATAGAGCCCTGGGCTCTGTCTTCAACAGAAATTACATGATTTAATATCTCAGGTTGACAACTTAATGAGTGAATCATTTAACAATTGTTTACATTAGAATAAGAGATTTATATTATGTAATTATAACTGCTTCAAAAGATATATCTACACAAGATTTCAGCATTCTAGTGTTGTTTGTTCACTCAAAGTATTAAAAATAGAACCATGGGCTCTCTAGCTATCTTGCTTGATAGTGATTTATGTTGTAGACTAAATAATAGTACACATAAAGCACAATTCATAGCCATAACTATGAGAGAGGGAGGGAGGGAGAGGGAGAGAGATGCAGGCAAACGAGGTCCAACCCTGTCCATGCTATCCCACCTAAAGCCTTGTAAGCAAGATTCTCAACCAGTTACTGGACTGCAGGGAAACCTGATCCCACCTGACAGATACGAATAAGTACAATAAAATAAGTTCTATCTTGCTTAATTTCTATGATACAAATATAATGAAAGTTGCATAAAAAAAACTCTCAAAAACACCTTTCATCCAAATATAAACATTGCTAAAATTTTATGTTTGCGTTAATGTTAGCAAAATGGTAAATCACTAAAATGTTTTAAATTAAAATAGACTAAACATATCCCCCAAAACAAAATGGTATAACATTTGAAAAGAAACAATACAAATCCATTCTCAAGTGAGTATACTGTATTAATGAAACCTACTTATAAGTGGAAAAACCCAACGAACATTTTATCATAGCCCTTTACACACTGAGACCTCCTTCCCCACCAGCCCAGCCCCTCTTCTTCTCTTCTTACACTGGCATTCAGGATGTGATACAGTTACATGTGAACAACCTGGGGAAGGTAACTTTATTGGAGAGAACTAACCTCCTTAAGACAGTCAAGAATTTGCCAGATAAAACTAAGGACATGCTATGCCAGCAACCTATATCTGCAGACACTTAATGGCAAATGCGCGGAAGCTAAGACTCGGCTTCCAATAGGGCACTCACACAGCTTTCATTGTACAAAACCGGGATAAGAGGAATCCCCCTAGAGGCAGGGGTAACAGACAGCAAGCTCCACCTCCTCCTAGGAATATCCCATCTCAAGTACAGTTCTGTCTTGGATAAGGCAATGTATAACGTGGCTCCTAGGGGACAGAGCAGGAACAACTATCAGAGAGGGTCAAAAATTCTAAACAATCAAAAGTTATGGCCAAGGTTAAAGGTTTCTGAAAATGTTCATTGCGGCAAGGTCAAGGTTACAAGGTCAAATATGATGACCTCATCTGAAAGGTCTCATCAGAAGGTATGCACATGCCAAGTATGAAAGTCCTAGCTCTGAGCAATCTAAAGTTATGGCCAGATTTAAGGTTTTCTGAAAATGTCAATTGCGGCAAGGTCAAGGTCACAAGGTCAAATATGATGACCTCGTCTGAAAGGTCTCATCACAAGGTATGATGCACATGCCAAGTATGAAAGCCGTAGCTCTGAGCAATCCAAAGTTATGGCCAAGGTTAAAGTTTACTGAAGATGTCCACTGCAGCAAGGTAAAGGTCAAGGTCACAAGGTCAAATATGATGACCTTATCTGAAGGTCTCATCATTAGGTATGCACATGCCAAGTATGAAAGCCGTAGCTCTGAGCAATCCAAAGTTATGGCCAAGGTTAACGTTTTCTAAATATTGTCCACTGCGGCAAGGTCAAGGTCACGAGGTCAAATATGATAACCTCATGTGAAAGGTCTCATCACAAGGTATGCACATGCCAAGTATGAAAGTCCTAGCTCTGAGCAATCTAAAGTTATGGCCAAGGTTAAAGTTTTCTGAAAATGTCAATTGCGGCAAGGTCAAGGTCAAATATGATGACCTCATCTGAAAGGTCTCATCACAAGGTATGATGCACATGCCAAGTATGAAAGCCGTAGCTCTGAGCAATCCAAAGTTATGGCCAAGGTTAAAGTTTACTGAAGATGTCCACTGCAGCAAGGTAAAGGTCAAATATGATGACCTCATCTGAAGGTCTCATCATTAGGTATGCACATGCCAAGTATGAAAGCCGTAGCTCTGAGCAATCCAAAGTTATGGCCAAGGTTAAAGTTTTCTGAAAATGTCAATTGCGGCAAGGTCAAGGTCACAAGGTCAATTATGATGACCTCATCTGAAAGGTCTCATCACAAGGTATGCACATGCCAAGTATGAAAGCCCTAGCTCTGAGCAATCCAAAGTTATGGCCAAGGTTAAAGTTTTTGTGGACAAACACACAGACGGACAGACAGACGGACGGACAGACAGACAGACGGACAGGTGATTAACAATATACCCCCGGAATCTCCGATTCGGGGGCATAAAAAATAAAATGTACGTTGGTATGTATTTTGTAATGTAAATCATGTGGGTTATAATAGCTACATATAGGCTAAAGCTGAATTTTCCAAAGTAATTTTTAGCTCATCAGGCCTGAAAGGCCCGATGGGCTTATGGCAAGGCATGGCGTCCGTCCATCCGTCTGTAACTTTTCACTTTTTCGACTTCTACTCCAGAACCAATGACTCTAGAGAGGTGAAATTTTATGTGCAGACAATTGTAGGTTTCGTGACCCCATGACCCCAAATGGGGTCACAGGGGTCAAACCCTTAAAAACCTATTTTCATCTCCTTCTCCAGTTCCTAAAGGTCTAGAAAGCTGAAAATGTGTGTACAGACTCCTTGGCTAATAGGGATTCTAATTTGTAGATTTCGTGACCCCTTGACCCCAAATAGAGTCTCAGTGGTCAAGACCTTAAAAACCTATTTTCATCTTCTTTTCCAGTTCCAAAAGGTCTAGAGAGCTGAAATGTTGTATGCAGACTCCATGGGTAATGGGGATTCTAAATTGTAGATTTGGGTCACAGGGGTCACATCTTTAAAAACCTATTTTCCCCTTTTTCTCTTGTACCAAAAGGTCTAGAAAGCTTAAATATTATGTGCAGACTTTTTAGAAAGTAACCCTAAATATGGGTAACAGGGGTCATGACACAAATGAAACTTTTATGAAATCTATCCCTCTCCCCTGAGTTCCTCAATGACTAAACAGCTGCCTTTGCCCAGGCAAGCCTGAATAGGCGTATTGATCTTTTAAACTATGGTATCAGGTGTCAGTTGTGTCACTGCACAAGCAGGCAGCAAGTAGTAGTGAGCGAGAGATTAATTAGCTCAGCTAACTTGAGGGATTGACTAGCAGATTATGGCCAAGGGATAAGATTTGGGAGACTTGCTTGACTTAAAAAGAAATTTTGTAGGGAAGGAGAGGATATGGTTAGGGCTTTGTGTTATAGTTCTCTACAGGCTGGTAAAATAGTAGAATAGTAAATATAGAAGAAGAGAAAAAATATCACCAAATATTTTATCATTGTGTATCATTATATAGAGATTATGTCTACATTATTTGAATTGGAAGAGTCACCTTCTTTTCAAGGTCCATGCAGAAATTGTGTAGAAGTTATGCACTAACACCATGGACATTACAAGGTCATGTCAAGGGATTGTGCCTTATCTGGAGAAAATTTTTAGTCTTCAACATCAAATAATACATACCCTGATGAGCTACAGAGCCCATTGCTCTATTTTTACAAGGTTCAATAATATGTTAGATTATCTAAACTGGGACGATTCTGATATTAGCCTACATGTACTAGATTAATGGACTGAATATGAGGTAGGCCCTAGATATAGATTCTGAATCGTGGTCTGGTGGAAGTGATGGTGAAACACTATTGTATTTGAAACACTAACATCTTTGATGGGACCGGAATCTCTAAAAACACTATAGCTTCTTGGTTGAGGAAAGTGATCTCTAGTGCGTGTGTTTAGATCCAACCAGTGTGAAGGGAAATCCACATGAGATAAGAGCATTAGCTTCCTCCATGGCGACATGGAAATCAGTCTCAGTAGAACAAGTAGCAGCAGCATGCCAGTGGAAAAGTGCTGGTACTTTCACCAGATTTTACCTGAGAGGCTGAGACATATGGAACCGTCCTGAGAAGGACTTAGATCCTTGGGGCCTTTGGTGGCGGCTCAGCATAACACTCAAGACAGGGGTTGATTTCGGTGGTACCTTAACCAATCATAACCTAAAATGTGCATTAAGCACGTATTTGATACGCAGCAGGAAATGCATGTATTTACCACTGTTAAACCAGGCGTTGTAATTTGCTGGAATTCCTTGTTATTTTAGTCTGCATGCTAAGGTAGCACAAGTTCTTAATTGAATATCACTTTTTTCACGTGCTGTTGCCTTCCACTTCCGTATTTTAGCACATGTTTTCGTTCAGGAAACTGGAGAATTGCAAATTGGTGTTGGTAAACTGCATCTTTTTCCCCCCCGTGAACTAACAACAAAAATTAGATGAAGTAAATATTTGGAAGTTTCACCTTTTCTATGTACAAAAATTGCTAAATTTTTTATTTTTATGGCCTAATACTCAATATAAATGGCTGTTTATTCTTCACATGACTATGGGTTATAATTTGAAATAACTTGAAAATCTTATATAATATTACCTTAACTTTTTGTATGGTATGCCAGAGGGGTAAATACACCCTCCATCCTAGGATTCTAGGCAAATATATCAGAGGAAACGTTTACGTGGTAATTATTGACAGTTACATTTATTGTTTTTTTTATTACTAAGTAAACTTACATATGATATATTGCCTAACCTCCCCTCTCTAAATATTTACAGTTTGGGGTAGGCACAAGAATTATGACAAGCTGGAGCAGTGCTCCAATGGACCTCTTAGGGGAAGGGACGAAACTCTGCACCAGGAGAGGGCTGGCATGCCCAAAGATAATTGAATTTCACTTCCTTTTTCTTGTAAATTGTTTCTACCAAAACAAGATGTAGGAAAATATATCAGGCTTTACTCAGTAAATTAAAAAAAATAAATGTAATTGTTCATGTTTTATTAAGATGCAAGTATATTGGGGTCTTAAAGGTGCATCCATTGTGTTTCATAAAATTGTATTCGCCGGCGTCTGCTAATCTCACGTTTGTTGTTTTATTTTATACACAAACATTCTCAAACAAAAAATAACAACAACACCGATTATCTGATTTCGTTGTCTCAACTATACTTTGTTCATATTATCATATCTCAGTTTCATTTTTTCATCTTATATATCATTAGCATTGATTTATCCTATGTCTACGAACGTCTATGAATCCACTGTCTCTCACTAGTTATACCAATTATATTTGATATATATAACAATATTTTGGTACATTTGTAAAAGGAAACTTGATAACTAACATTACTCGAACAGTTTACAGCAGAACAGTGATGTGGCATTATTGCAAAGCGTAGATATAACAGATTAACTGACCGATTCCAAAGTGTTTGCCATTGTAAATAGGAAGCGAATGTTGACACTCCCTCCCTTCACATACGTCACTTCCGGTAACTTCCAACTCTCTAAGCCCCGCCCCATTTTTGGTTTGTTGGTCACGGGTGAAAAGCAGATGATGTTTTTCGGTGTTTTTAAGTCGCTCTAGTTTAATATAGGAACAACATATGGATTTTTTTGGGGTCTCGTTTTTCACAAAATAGTCCAATGAACCAATTGCAGTTAAGAATTCAATAGAAAATAATTTATTTCAGCCTTCCTTTAATACGTTCCAACACATCATTATGTGCTGTTTACAATACAAACAAATTCACTCAGCTTGAATATTTGTCCCCAATCGCCAAATATATCATAATTACTAGTTTCAAATAAAAATCGAGTAACATCATTATGGATGTGCAGAAACCGAAAGTGCACGTCCTGTTTACATGCACAGTAGTTATATGACCTATTGAACGTTATCTACCCAAATTTGTTATTTTGTCTGTTTTAAATAAGATTCCAAAATTACGTTTGACTCATTGGCGCGCGCCACACGCTGTGCATTGTCCGGTTTTCGATCAGAAATCGAATCTTTTACCGCCATATCATCAATATACTAAGTCGAGTTTCATTAAAATGGTAGTTTTCGGTAACAGTTGGTACTTCTCGATGAAATAAGACCATTTATAACGTTTGCCATATTTGACCCCCAACAACACAATGGATGTACCTTTTAAGGGAACCTTTCTTAATGTGCAATTAATAGAAGTTCACTTAAACATGCCCGATGCACAGGAAATTGAGGATACCCAAGATCTCAATGTAAACAATGTATATAAAAGTATCCACGCCCCCTCTATACAATAGGCTTAAGGAGCGACACCCGCAATCTTGGTTTTGTTTTCAAACCTCTCGACTCGGCCATGCTTTGTATCTAATATAGCTGACCAATGAGAGAGCGTAGAAGCATATTAAAGTCCGAATAGTGACGTCACTGCCGTCTAGGCGAGTTGTATTTCGATGTTGTTTGCAGGTAGAATCGACTAAGCAGCGTAATTTGGGGCGATAAGTAAGTAAGTTAACAAAAAGTTGCCCATGTCCAATTGGTATGAAACCTAATAAAGGATCGGCGGTAAGTTTTGTTATATGTATTTGTGTATGTTTTGAAATATAAGCCACGAATGTAGTCGAGTCAAGAGGTTTGAAAACGAAACCAAGATGGCGGGTGTCCCTCCTTTAGCCTATTGTATAGAGGGGGCGTGGATACTTTTATATACATTGTTTACATTGAGATCTGTGGTATCATCAATTTCCTGTGGCCCGATGGTCTTATGGAATGGCATCCATCCGTAACCTTTTCCCATTTTACAACTTCTTCGCCAGAACCAATGACTCAAGAGAGCTGACTTTTTATGTACGGACTCCTTGGCTGAAGGGGATTCTAAGTTGTAGAGATTGGGCGACCCTGTGACCCCAAAATTAAGTGTCATTAAGGGGTCATGACCTAAAAAATTTCATCTTCATCTCCAGAACCAATGAACTCTAGAAGGCTGAAATTTTATGTACAGACCCCTAAGCTGAAGGGGATTCTAAGTTGTAGATTTCGTGAGTTTGTGACCCTGTGACCCCAAACAGGCCCGTAGCAACAGGGGGGGCTAGGGGGGGCTCAGCCCCCCAACAAATTTTAGGGAGAAATTTTTTTTTGGGCTTTCTATTCCAAAGTGTTTTTCAACCTGAAAGACATTGCAAATAACTTTGTGAGAGAAAATTCTGATGATGTACGAAATGTTTGCATGTAAGTTACAAGTATCGTGTCTGACGCATCTAAATTGACAATGACAATAAACGGAACTGGCTCTATATACTTTGAAAGAAGTGAAGATAGGATGTTGATTTTTGGAAAATTCTGATAGTGCAAGTGAATGTTTTAGAGTATAACTGCGTAGACAAGTTTTGCAACGTTTGAGGATGAGTAAGTTTAAGTACGAAGATGTACTGTATGCAATATTAAAACAAGTATCTGAATAACTACTAACACAATGAAGGAACTTTGCAGTTAATCTTACTCAATAGTAATGTGAAATATATGTTGACTAAGATTAATATCTACATTATGGACATGTTTGATGTAATAAAAGTGAATTGAGAATTTGTTGAATAGCCTATGAACTGAATATTGTGACAGGCCGCAAAGGAATAAATTGAAGAAATTTTTTATTTTACATGAGATATGTGAACTGAATATGACTGTTGATGAAATGATAAGATAAGACTATTAGAAGTAGCTACATGAGATCATGACATCACATCTTCTCCAGTACAGAAAAGTGTGGGGAAAACAACATTTGAAATACATAATTCACTGGCAGTGCGTCCAGGGTCTTCATGTTGTGTAATAGCATTGCGTTCACCTTGGCAGAGACCACTCCCTGGTGGAGAGTTAGCTTAACTCGATAGGGCTTGTACAGAAGTTTCAGGCTACTTCAAACTTCTGTGCTGTGTTGCAGTCTGTGTTTGAAACTTACACTCAGATGCTCATGAGAATTTATATTCATTAAAATATCAACATTTTATCAAGTATTAAAAATAAGAACTAAAACAATAACATACAAAGGTCTACAATATCTTATATATGTGGTTCAATGTGTAACCAATTTTGATAATACCTTTTAAATTTGATGACTGGGCAATGACTTATTATGTGATATCTTAATCATTTCCTTAGAGATAATGAATAACATAATTTCTGATGAGCTTCAGAGCCATTGGCTCTATTTTTGTCCCCCACCGCAACGCGGAACGGGGGACTATGTATTCAGCGGCGTCCGTACGTCACATTTCTTGTTTACGCGATATCTTATGAAGCGTTGCATCCAAAGTCTTCAAATTAGTTGTCAGCCTACATTGGGGAAAGATGCAGACACCAGTTGATTTTGGTGACCTTGACCTTATTTTCAAGGTCACTACAACACTTTGACCACTTTTCGAACTCTTGTTATCACCATTTATTATGACCGGTTGGACCCAATGTTTTTAAATTAGGTGTCAGCCTACATTGGGCGAAGACGCAGACACCAGTCGATTTGGTGACCTTGACCTTTTTTCAAGGTCACTGCAACACTTTGACCACTTTTCAAACTCTTGATTACGCGATAAATCATGACCGGTTGGACCAAATGTTTTTAAATTTGGTGTCAGTCTACATTGGAGGATGACGCAGACACCAGTCGATTTGGTGACCTTGACCTTATTTTCAAGGTCACCTCTACACTTTGACCACTTTTTGAACTTTTGTTACTCTTGTTGCGATATATCATGAACCCAAGCACCCAAAGTCTTAAAATTTGCTGATCATCATGGCACTTTTTACCAGTAATGCAATATATAAAGTAGCTCCAATGATGTGTCTTACTAACTCAATATCACCGGCGGGGGACATTGCCATGTTAGTGGCAAACACTTGTTGTAAAGTAGTATTATAAATCAATTATCTAATATATTCCCTAGAAGCTTTATTTAGAGTTAGATGAGATTCAGTCCTGTTGTGTTGAAGTCAAAAGATGTTTCAATAAGCAGGAAGATAATTTGATCTGTGTACTTGATAGACATGACTCTTTGTATTAATTAAACACCCATCCTGCATATCCTTTATCTCGGGCATGGAATTGCAGAAAGCTGGCCTGGGAAATGAAAATGGGTCTCTACTTCAAGCCTAGGACTTTATATGGATTATATATGCAATTATTTAAAATACAAACATTTTAATCCTGAATATTTACTTCAAATCAATCGATTCGTGCTACCTTTTGCATGTTCTTGTGAATTGTACTGGTGCTGAAAGTCAACTATAGTATGCGAAAGTTTGCATCCATTGAAAACTTTGAAGAAAAATACATACCGGTATATACAATTTCTGAGACTGATTAAGAGGATTAAGAAATTTAACACCTTGTTTCAATCTATATGGAGAACTAGGAAGGTTCTTTATTAGAATTGATCTGACAAACATTTTATACAGTTTTGGCAATTATACAAGACAAGATTTCCCCGCAAAATATAACTCACGCCAAAGTCTACCCCTGGCTTGATTAAGCTTTGCTGCATTTCGACAGCTTTTCTGTGTTAGCATGCTGCAACTGGGTTTGATAGTGTGCATACAGAAAAGCGACGAAATGAAACCAGGCTTAAATAAGCTGGCGAGACTGGAATGGATTATGCCTTGCGGGATTGATGTTGATGTGGTAATAAAGGACATAACTCGGGTATTCCATAAGCATTCATCTTTTAATACCTTATAAAAGCTTATCAAAAACAAGGTTGACTGTAGGTGGAGAAATTTTGTTGGAATAAATATCCCAGGTGCATGCAAAAACAGTTATATAATGTTGTGGTTAATACATTTTGATCAGCAGTTCAACAAAATAGTTTGAGACAAGAGCTTACATAAATTAAAAGGGAAATCAGTAAACTACACAACCTTTTATTCTATCAATAATAGTGAAACCAGTGGCGGATCCAGGAATTTTGAAAGGGGGGGGGGGGGGGAAGGGAGGGTCCGGACCCCTTTAGCTTCCTATGCCAATTGGTTTTGGAGAAGTCGTGAGGCGCCCATATTTGAGGGGTCAGGATGTACAAACTTTGTTCCCCAAAGTATTGAGTATAAATATTAGGAGTGAAGTAGTTCATTGGAATTCGACTGCCATAAGCCCAGCTTAACATCCTGAAAATTGTATTTGATGGCACAGCCTTATAAGGATTTGAGTCTTTGAACTCTACACCACTTAACACAGCAAGCTTAGCTACTTCAAAACATGCAATACTACTAGTCCATGTTACAATATGTAATATGTAAACAAAAAATACAAAGTGAAATCAGTCTGAAAATGTATGTACAAAATTACCACTTATCAGCTTTGATTTCTTTGGAACATGCAATAATAGTACACCAATTTCACAATAGCTTTAAAAGGAATTATAAACTAGAAATCTGACAGTCCAGGCACAATTATTATTCTTACAGGGTTCGAAATCAGCACTTGTGCAGTAGCCCATGGCTTGTGAGAAAGTTGCTGGGCTAGTAAAATGTTTTGACTGGAAGATTTGATCCTGTAGATACATTTGGCTTGTTGAAATAGCTTTAAGCCAGTACTTAAGGAAACTAACTGGTCCGAATAGCTAGTGCTTAAAAAATATTAATTTTACCTGTCCCCTGTCTTACAAAACTTTATTGTTGGTAATGGAGTAATTTATTAAGATTTTTGATATGGCAATGTCAAAGTATTGTATAAATGATACAAACAAAACATTTCATTTGACAAGCATTTCACACCATCTAATGCATCTATTATAATATGCTAGCTAAGCATTTCATATCAGAAAGCTACAACAGTTTATACACATATACATCATTTGTAAATATTATGAAACAATTCAATAATGATCAATTTCAATCTTTAAAAAAGCTGTGTAAACTGTATCTTGCCTTTCAAAAAAAATTTCCAGCAACAAAAAAAACAAAGCTGCATCATGATAAAGTTTGCTGTCTTGGAACAAAAGTTCTGTACCGGTATAAAAGAAGATCTTACATTATCTAATCCATGTGACCAAATTATGACATACTTTGAAATCTATACAGCACACTTGATCTTCATCACCTTTGCTAACCAGAATCATCAGATGTGCTGTAAACCTATCACATTTGAATTTCATTGACTGTCTTTACAGCCAAACACAGAATATTTTAATGAAAACTGTCAAGGCTTTACAATTGAAGAGAGTGTGCATTCCAATTCCCTATCCAAACATTGACTTCAATGCACATTAAAAGAATTCTAAAACAAATTAACATTTTAAAATTAAAGGTTTTTAAAACATTTTGGTTGGCCCCTTTTCCATGCACCATGTGCTTCAATTGACGGGTTCAAACATGAATATCCAAGGAGAGGGAACTGAAACAAAGAAAACAGCACTCTGGTCCCAGTGATGACGAATCTAAGAAGTTATTTGGATTGGAACTGGCTTGGGTGATGGAGGTTTCAGGTCTTTGGTGACCAGAATGATTAAAACTCTCTTCAAGATAATAAATACAAAATGAGGCAGAAAAAAGACAAAATGAACACTATCGAATGAATAATCACAGTTCAAGAATATGACTTGTAACATCTCTGGGAAAGATCCATTGAATATATATCCATTGTAAAGGAAACTAACACAATTATTATACAAAATAATTGACTATAACAACCACATTCTTTCAATATCGTACTCAACATTGGACAGCAGCGATGAAATCACAGATTAATTTGTATACTCACAGTCACATATGGTAATATTAACATGACCGTGAAATCAATGCGCACTATTCGCAATCATCAAAACAGAAAATATACTTAAATCTACTGGTAAGATTATATCTTCAGAGGCGCTTGAAAGTTCCGGATGTTACGACTGGGAAGGTGTTCCGGATCCACGAAAGGATACCAGGTAGTACCTATAATGAACCATCTAAACGAATAACAGACCCCGGGTAATATACTTTTTTGCCACCAGTGACAGCAGGTTCAACAGACAAAATTAGCTCCATAATTTAATATTTTAGCTATGATCACAAAGTACATTTTGTCATCTCCTGCTTCTCAAATGTTAATTCTTTTATCCTCTACACTAAAACAACCTTGGGTCTTTTCAGTGGTAATTCATTAACTCTATACCTAGTTTGTTCTATATAAGGAAATACAACAGTTGAACTGCTTTGTTCTACCAGTCACTTGAAAGGCAACAAACACCACCAATGGTCACTCATTAAGAATTCTGCTTAACACAAAATGTTTGGATCAATCCTTGGAATTCTCAGCAAATCAGTGGCTAGTTTGTCTGGGTGTGACCCGGCCCATGTATCCATGTCTAGGCGGGTGCTAAATTTTAAAATGGGATTGTTTACATTTTCTTGACACAAACTTCTTTGATCCAGTACCAAATCTTTCCATTAGTTTGTTCTCGTCAAGATTCAATGGTAGTTAACTTGAAGATAACTGTTCTGAGGACCAAGGGATGTTACAGTGTAGAAGATATGCTTATTTTTTAGAAGCTGAGGATAACACTTTGCATGGATATATACACTTGAATGCCTTTTTAACAGCATATGGTAAATCCCAATATAAGTTGTCAAACCGCACCTCAGGGTAGATGAAATTTTGTAACCCGCTAAAGTGTCCTTGTAGAGACGGAGCTGCAGGCGTGACTGTGTGAATTTATCTTGCCGACCTTGTTTTTTTAATGTTAAATGTTAAATAAATAGAAATTCAAACGAGATTGTATATTTTTACAGCAAGCCCTCTTTAATAGTGTGTAGAATCCACTGTTACACAGCTTGGCAAATGTACGGCAAAGAGACCGAAAATTTGTATCCCGCCTGAGTGGGGTACAAGAGAAGAGGAGGTTTACAAGAGTTTGAGAATCCTGACAATTGACCTATAAGAATCAAGTATTTTACAGTGAGGTAAGATAATACTTATTACACATACACAAAGACCTTTTCTAAAGCTACTTCAGATGACTTTTAAAGAAATTTGAAAAGTTACTGTTATGAATGCAAGAAAAATTAAAATCCAGCAGGTAGTAGGTTTAGGCTAGTTTTAAACTTCTTTGTGACATGGTTTTTATAAATATATTTTATCTATTCTAATCACTAGAGTTGAGATAAATTCTCAAAATGTATAAAATAAAATGATATTTGATAAAAAAAGAAAAGGCTGATGTAAAACACAACAATGCCTATTGATGGTACCATGGACCATACCAATGGTCATTTGAAAACATATGTAAACATGACAAATAATTGTAAATGATACCCTTGTATAAAATAACTGTGTATTTTAACAATGTTGAAAGCTAGAATAAAACCCTGGTTGTCAAAATAATTACAGATTTATTGTGAATTAAATAAACGCTTGTTTTAAAATCAGCAGGGTTCGAAATTAGCACTAGTCCTGTAGCCAATGGCTAGTGAAAAAGAAGCTGGGCTAGTAGAGTGTTAAAACTGGTAGTCCGGAGGACTAGTTAAAATTTGAGGTGAAATGATCTTGGAGATATATTTGGCTAGTTGGAATAAGTCTGGACTAGTTCTTTCAGAAATGCACGAGTCCAAGTGGCTACTGCATTGAAAAGGTTAATTTCGACCCCTGATCAGCATTATTTTCAATTGCGATAATATGTAAAGCAGAACATCAAAATTAATATTATTTGACTAAATGTGGAAGAGACCATTGAAAATTCAGATTTGACACTCAACATTGTGACGTGAATTGATTTCAATAGCCACGAAATGTGAATGGGACCCTCATATGGATGAAGCATTTACATCATGAGGACTCTCAATACAGAATTTGTTCATTGCGGACTGCAGGAGATCCAGACACCCCTGAATAGTTTCTTGAAGATGCACTCATAGCTTTGTTGGTGAGGACCAGCTCCAGAGCTTGAAAGTCAACAAGTCTCTTCACATCTTTGTCCTTCCGCACAACAGTGTCTGGGAGCTTCCTGATCTTGTGAACTAGTCGCCGTTCAACACCGAGTTCAGTACACATCAGATTCAGCAGTGCCTCGTAAGTCAGTGATGTCTTGTCCAGCTCTATCTCAATAAAATCACGCTCATCAGAGTTGGCTAGCCGGGCCTTCAACACAAGCTCTGTTCGAGGAAAACATAATGCTTAAATAAGAGAAGGTCAAAATGAAATATATGTTTGTGAACTACTGATGCCCCCATAAACATACTTTGCATTTAGGATATCTAGGTTTTAATTGTACTATATATCTAAAACTTACAACTGTACATTGAAGGCTAGAAAACTAGAGCTATTGACTTTGCAGCTCACCAATCTTTGCATGAGTTATCATCTAAGGTTAGGCCATGAGAATAACATTTTGAATCTACTATAAACAAGTAGATGTCACAAGGGTGACATGATCCCCCACCGTAAATTAATACTTCAAAATTGACAAATAATGTCAAGATCAGCAAAATCGACTGCACCCTGAATTTCCCCTAAAAGAACCACTGGTGTAAGATAATAAGATAATGATGAGAATCCAATAAACAGTTCTTGTGATATTGATTCTTCTGACAAGCTTAACATGTCGACAAACTCAAAGTTCCGCTGTGACCTTGAGAATAATGTCAAGGCCACAAATATCTAATCAGCCCTTTGTCTTCCCTCGGAGGTGCTTTGTGTAAGATATGATGATATCCCGCTGACAAGCTTTACATGTACATTAACATATGGAAAAATTCAAAGTTCCGCTGTGATCTTGAGAATAATGTCAAGGTCACCAAAATCTAATCAGCCCTTTGTCTTTCCTTTGAGAAGCTATGTGTAAGATATGAAAAGAATACAAGGAATGGTTCTTGAGATATCCCGCTGACAAGCGTAAAATGACAAAGTCGCTTTGTGACCTTGAAATGAAGGTCAAGGTCACAAAACTATGTAGGGACATTACTCTCCCCATGATGAACCCATATGCAAAATATGAAAAGAATCCAGTGAATAGAATTTGAGTTATTCCATGTCGTTCTGAGGGATGCCGAATACTATATCCCCCGCTTCGCGCTAAATGTGCGGCGGCGGATAAAAAAGGGATTTACTAATTGTTCGGTAGAATAAATATGAAGCAGTTTTAAAATATAACACAGCCATAAGTCTGTAACCTTGTAACCTTTTGTTTCAGACTGGAACTGTTTTGAGACTTTCTTCTATTCTGCCATATAAACTGAACAAAGACTCTTTAGTGGGGAGTAGTTTCATACAGTGGTAGAAGTATAAAAGAGTATCTTACCATAATCTGGTCCAACATGATTGAGAACAACTGGAGAGCTGGATATTCCGCTGTGCATTTGTTCTGAACCTTTAGTTCTCCCATGAGGAAAGGCAGGATTTTGAAGGTAGTTAGGAGTTATAGGCAGGTTGGACTGAATTGGAGGTGATGTTGGTGACACTAAAGTTAAACGGGAGTATAATTACACAGAGGCTTGCATCGTTTAAAATTTGGTTAGAAAGACTTTATTATATACACCATATGAGCTTATAAGTAGTTTCGTCCCTAAATGTCTTCATAAAGCTTATTTAAAAGGGTTGGTAAAGAATAGAAAAGGCTAAATGTGAAGGCCTATACCAATTTTATTAAAATAAAGCCTCTTCCAAGGAATGAATCTACGAGGATACAAACAGGTTCGATAGATTATTCTCCTCAGGGTCTCAAGACGCTCTATATGAGTGCACATTCCGTGGCCAGTTTAGTGCAGAAAAAAACCTTGTCAATGGCGAGCCAATCACATCATAGCTTTTTAGATAATAGCAATTGTTTTATGCATTTGGAATCATTGGTTAAGTTGTAAATTTTAAATGTTACAGAAACAAACAAAAGGATCGCTATCTGGAGTTACATGCCCTTAGCTTTGCACCAAAAACATTTGTTGGAATCCAGGGTTGGCCAATTTGAACAGAAATTCAGTAAAAGAATTATTTTCTCAAAATTGTAAGGGACACCAAGCCACAGTCTCATTTGGACAAATTTCCCCACGACCCCTCCAGGAACAACACTGGAAGCCATGTGTTTGGCTCACTGAACTTTTGTCAGACCATTCACCTGTATGGGGAGTCATTTCACTGTGATGAAAGAATTTCCTTGATATATGAATTTGAATCTCTGTAGTTTTAATATCATTTTGCAAATTTTATTCCTCAGAATAGGTTCAGTTTTAATCAGACGGAGCCCAAACTGGAAAACTCATAGAAACTAGATTAGCATTTGCAGGACACCGCAAAAGCAGAGCAGCTCCGAAACTTAGGGTCTCGCCTTTCCCTGTTCCGCCTTCTCGTCAGCATCAATAAAATGGGTATTCTTTTAAACAAAAGTTTGTTCATTATTCGAGTTATTACTAATCATCACTGGGGTCACTTTTCACAAGTTTGTTCTTAAAACCTATTTCTTCTTTCAAAATTTGATCAAAGGATTAACGTGGCCTTAACAGATATCTCATGACCTTGACCTTCAAGGTCACACCATCAATATTTAAATTTCATCGTGTATAATAATCATGCAATGACTCAAAGTGTTCATAGTTAAAATACGGCATATTCACAAAAGCATGCTTAAGTTTTGACCTCACTTCGACCTTGACCGTTGACAGATTTTAGCGAAAACGTTTTCAAATCTTGGTCTTTCTCCATAGTTTATATATACACCAAATAAGAGCCTAATAGCACAACAAAAAGTTTGAAGTTATCATGTTTACAAGGATTGTTGTAGTGATTTCAGAACTCATGACCTTGACCTTTGACCTTTAATGTGAACATGTCAAATCATTCACCAGGTGTATAAGAAAGAAATTAAGCTATCTATATGAGGTGTAAATATCTTCATGGAAAAAAGTTACTTGGTGATTTCAGAACTGGTCAGCATGACCATATCTTGTGACCTTGGCCTTTAAAATTCAAGGTCACACAATCAGTGATCACTTTTCATTGTGTATCACAATCATGTAATGATTCAAAGTCTTAATAGTTGAAATAAGACATTTTTGCAAAAGCATGCTTAAGTTGTGACCTCACTTTGACCTTGACCTTTGACTGATGTTAGCGAAAACCTTTTCAAATCTTGGCCTTTCTCTATAGTTGATATACACCAAATAAGAGCCTGATAGCACAAATATTTTTCAAGTTATCGTGTTTACCTCCTTGGAAAGAAGTTATTTAGCGATTTCAGAACTCGTGACCTTGACCTTTGACCTTGAATGTGAACATGTCAAAAAAATTCCCCAGGGGTATAAGTAAGAAGTTATGTATATGAGTTCTCAAAACCTAATAGGAAAAAAGTTATAGCGAATACAAAACGCCCCGGCGGCGGCAATGGAAACTGCGCAAAAACTGATAGCAGCTCTGACTTAGTCGGAGCTGCTAACAAGTCCACAAAAGGCAAACCCAAAAGGTTGAAAGGCTGAAAGTTCATATCAGGCACCAGATTGGATCCTTTATATTGACTGATGGAAGGATATCAACTTACCACCAAATAATACTCTGATGTCAGAGTTACTGGTAAGATTCTCTGCTAGCTGTCCATCTTGAGTACAAATAGTCTTGTCTGCTCCATGGTCCAACAAGTAATTCACTACACTCACATGGTTACGCTTAGCTCCCCAATGCAATGCAGTCCTAAAATGACAAAAACAAATAGGCTTATTTCACATTAAATATTTTCATAACTTGTTCAGTTCCGTTTTAAAGGGACACTGCGTCAAGGATAAAAATGAGATCACTTTTATCTACCTATGCTGATTAACGTGTCTGCTATTAAAGGAGTTACGTTTCGCTTTACTGTCTACATGGAGTTGTTTTTTATTACTACCGGTAATTACTAAACTTGTCTAAAATTTGCGGTCTGTGACCTTTTACCAGACATGTTAATCAGCATAGGTAGATAAATCTGATTTCATGTAAGCGTAAGCACTATTTTGTCTTTGTTGTGTCCAGCAAACAAGTGGATTAATTGTTGTTTTCTTTTTAATTTCTATTTATTTTAAAGACATTAATCTCATTAAAGTACCAGAAGTAGACATTCAGACATATGCATTTTTGAGAGAAAAAAGAAAATTGTACATGGTCAGTTGGCAAAACAAAATTTTAGTTAAACAAGCCTTTCAGTCATGACATTTTACAAGCCTAGCATCTTTTTTTTACTCACTTACTATGGGCATCTCACTTGTACTGATTTAAACCCCGATACATTTTACATTTAACGCACATAATAAGATAACGGTTAAATTTTGGTAATTGAGTGCTTGGAATAATGCTGGAAGTAGACCAATCAAAGCTTTAACCATGCAGACTAATTCATTTCTTAAAACACTAGCCGAAGATTATTCCAGCTTGGTCCAAAGGAGCTAAACGCACAATTCAGGAAAAAAAGAAGAAAAAGATTTCTACAATGATGTTTGATGGTAATCGATTCAAAACTACCAAGAGCAATCGAGACAAGGCTGACAATGAACCAGAAGTTACACCTCCCCGACTGTCCCTCAGATGAGAGCATAAATGGACTCCTTGATCATGTACATTGTGTGTGTCAGCGATAAAACAAGTTTAGAAACTGAATCCGTATGCATGCATCATTGACAAGCCATTCACCAGTCTGTAATTGGTTATTGGTAATTGCTTCAAAACAGCGACCGTTTAAAAACTGTGATGGGATTGGTCAGCAATTTGACTGGGCTTCGTCTGCGTTAAACTGGTTCCGAACACGTGCCTATAGGGGTGTCCTCAGACCTTGTGGTGAGGAATCTACAGAACCTGTTTGTATTCTCGGAACAAGGTCGATTTTAATCAGACTGATTACTGAATGACAGTATAATCATTGATTCTCAAATCCTACTTCTATTTCATTTAAAGGCTTAGGTCCAATCCTAATAGAGTTATGGTAGATGGGTATAAAATGAAATAAATGATAAATAATCTGTTGAGAAGATAAGGCATATAAATTTGAATGTTTGTGGAAAATGTCACAAATAAATAGCCTGGTAATGGTAAATGTTAAAATTCACTACATGTATATTATGTGAGGTCTGACTTAATTGTGAGTCTGACTGCATGTGAGTGTATATAGTGCGTATGTACATGCGCATGCGTCATACGTCATTGTTGCAAATACAACCAGTTTGGGTTATTGACATTTTTCAACCTGGGCCAACATTCTCACCATCCATTCATGCTGTTTACACTGTTTATATCGATTCTCTGTGACTCGATGAGATTTTTTATGGTTTCCATATCACCAATACATGCTGCTTCACGCAGCCGTTCTCCTAGTTCTTTAGCAGTATCCATGATATTAGTGCTAAAAATATATTTAGACACGTTTCACAAAATGCGCGTCTGCTACAAAATACCGGAAGCGGATGTCACTCCATCTTGTTATTGTATTTTGGGAAAGACAAACGTTAAAATTATTATTTATAAGAACAATAAATACAGTTATATGAACACGTGATTCCCTTAATTTTGAATAATTATGATCAGTGATGAAATACATTCATATAAATTAAATGGATTTGGAACAACGAACACCCTGATGACGTATGAGCAGCCCCGTCCTTTTGCAGTGGTGACCTTGTCAGAGGCTCGTAAGATCAGGTAGTGGCTTTGATCAAATCACGACTATTTAGACCATTTGCTATTGCGTTTCTTTTCCTGTCATTCTTTCTTACCTATATCATTGTTTTGCGCGTCGATTTTCATTAATTGGGTGTAATGTTAATGTAGAAAACCGTCATACATGACCAAACATGAAACCGGCTCAAGAGGTATCACTATCATAATCTTCTAAGTTCGTATGTTCATCCATTAATACATAAATTAAATTGTGAATTGAACCATTTATTAGTGGTTAAAGCATATGCGACGAAAACGTAAGACTCTATTTAAACAGTTATCAACATGTTAATTTGACATTGACAATATGTACGCGACCGGCAAAAGTTAATGTCTCTGCAAATGAGAGTGCATCGTGACTGTCTAGGCCTACAGAAGCGTAGTAAACGTGATCATATATTTGCAATAATTGCAAGTGTTTTGCTTTTGTAAAATTATAATGATGTTCCAAATATGTCGAAGGTTAATTTGATTGGAATTTTAGTGCAGCTGCTAACTATTTCATGTGTAGAAAAGTCATTATCTTCTCGGTGCTTCCAAGCCAAGGGAAGTCACTCTAATGTGATTGATTTTCACCTTGTTATAACCTCAGCATTCCCAAATGATGGTGATGTAACAATCTTCATCTTGCGATTTATAGTAGATATTGCAAATGGTTAATAATTTTGTAAACATGGTTTTCTAATTTTATTTCTAATTGGGATTTCAGGAAAAGCCATCTCATAAAAGATTTGTTATATTAATTTACACATTTTAGCAATGTCATTTCCCCCCTGACCCGAGTTTCTGAAAGGCCACATGTTATACCCTATGTATGCATGTAATAACAATGCATCTCAACATTTCAATTCAGCCATGTTCACATTTGCGTGTTTATTATCGGGGTATTTTTTGTGGAAATGAAATTTGAGATGATATGCTCGTTTACACATTTATGCTATTTATATTATACATGATTAAAACATAGTGAAATTGAGAAAGATATAAATGAAGTTAATATTTTGATGACTTTATCAGGGTTCGAAATTAGCACTAGTCCGGTAGCCAATGGCTAGTGAAAAAAAAGCTGGGCTAGTAGAGTGTTAAAGCTGGTAGTCCGGAGGACTAGTTAAAATTTGAGGTGAAATGATCTTGGAGATATATTTGGCTAGTTGGAATAAGTCTGGACTAATTCTTTCAGAAATGCACTAGTCCGAGTGGCTACTGCATTGAAAAGGTTAATTTCGACCCCTGCTTTATATTTAACAACTTGATAAAGACAAGCGCATATTTGTTGAAAAATAAAAATGTGTTACTGTGTGAACAGGGGTCAAAATTAACCTTTTCAATGCAGGAGCCATTCGGACTAGTGCATTTCAAAAAGTACTAGTCCAGACTTATTCCAGCTAGCCAAATACATCTCCATGATCAATTCACTTCAAATTTTAACTAGTCTTTTGGACTACCAGTTTTTACACTCTACTAGCCAAACTTCTTTTTCACTAGCCATGGGCTACTGGACTAGTTCTAATTTCGAACCCTGGTGAATATTCTATCGGTGTATATGTTTTATTTTTTAAATTTAATATTGGGTTAAATATAGTGGGTTTTCATTTCACGTAATGTCAAGAAACTAAGATTGCGGATGCTGCCGATAGATCGGTCATAGAACTTTCCCTTTAAAAGGAGGCTTCTATTGATTTTTTTTGTGGAAACGAAATTGGAAAGGATATACCTGTTTACACAAATATGCTTCTAATACATGATAAAACAGTCAAATTAAAAGATTTTAATGAAGGTAATATTTTGAAACTTGATAAAGACTAGCAAAAAATTTTTGAAAAAAAAAAAATGAGAGCTGAAGCCATTCATCGGCGCTCCAGTGGGGAAAATTTCACTGCGGCATAACAGCAAATTGTTTTTTTAGTTTTATGACACCTTTATGTGTTACTATGTGAACATTCTATCAGTGTATATCTTGTGTTATAAAAAGTTGTAAAATTGGGTACATTACAGTATTAAATACATAGTTTGTTTTCATTTAATGTAATGCACAAAATTACAGGTGGCCGATCTTGCCGACAGAAAGGCCCCTTTAAGTGATGAGTTACCATGATCACGTAAACACATTAAAAGTCGTGTTTCAGTATATATACAAGTTCATGTACCAATGTCCTTTGCCCGCCTTTGAAATATTTAGATAAATGTACAAATATATCCTGGTTTCATGGCCAGTTAAATGTCACCCCAGCTGTTACTTTATATGCACATATATTAATCAAGCCAATAAATGTACAAACAGTTTTATTTGTGTTAATTTAATCAGATGTTTATATTGCATGCTTTGACAGTGTTAAATAAATATTGTTATTATCTCAGTTCACTGACCATGTACATAAACAATTGGCAATATTGGGCGAATGCATTTTTCTAAATGTTAATAACTGCCCTCAATTAAAAAAAATCATAATGGTTTTGATTGAATCTGTTTTCATTCTTGACTACATTGCATCAACAGTCATGAGTCAAACATGTGACCCACATGCATATATATTTCAATGATCTGTAGTATCTTTGGCTGTAACTTTGTAACATAGAAAAGGTCCACACACATTTGTATTCAGAATGCAAAATATAACCGCAAATTCAACCAATCAATTGAATCATTTAAAAACACTTTCAATTAATGGAAGCAAAGATAAGTCAATAAAACAAAAAAGCTAAAAGTGATTTTGGCTTTACTATAGGTTACCGGAAAGTAAATATTTTATTTTGTTCACTTTTCAATTTCAACAAACCATTTGGTTTTTCAGATTATAACAATGGCTCCTCCATCATATTCTGACCTTGGGAAATCCGCAAGAGATCTCTTCTCCAAAGGATTCAGTAAGTATCTTTATTTTGGATGTTTTTGTGTGGTTGATCTGAGGTTTACTTAAATCATTCTTTTTAGGGATAATCAATCATGATTAGGTTATTTTGGTCACTGGTTTATAAAACCCATGCAAAGGCATACAATATAATAGTGTACGCTTATGTGATATGTGATCCTTTGACAATGATAAGGAGATGTGAATTTTAAAGAGTCAAGATTGAAATATATATATTCAGTAGTTTTGAAGCTTGATTAATGAACAGTACCGGTAGTTTATTTCTCAATTGTAATATGAATCCACAGCTCCCACAAATTGATCTCTGCTCCTTGCCTTGTTTTTTATCCTGTTGCTATTGCAACCTGTTATCCTTGTAGAAGGAATACCCAGAATACGGTACATGACTTCATGGCAAAATATTCTTCTTGCAGACTATGGGTTCTGGAAGCTGGAGGCTAAGACAAAGACCGATAGCGGTGTTGAATTCACAACCAGTGGTAACTCTAGTAGTGATACAGGCAAAGTTGGTGGCAGCTTAGAGACCAAATACAAGTGGAAGGAGTATGGTAAGTTTACAGAGCTGAACATTCAGTCTGATTGACTCACCTTTCTGAAACATTTCAGGCATGTTGCAATTCAATTGAGTTTTTTTGGTCATGACATTAGTGCTGACAAGTTGTCAAAAGTTGCATCAAGTAATGTTTAAATTGCATTTGATAATTTGAGCAATGTTCTCAAATATTAATTTTGGAGATTTATTGATGAATCATGTCCATGATTTTGGATGTATTGTATTATGCAGGTCTTACTTTCACCGAGAAGTGGGACACCGACAATGTATTGAAGACTGAAATTACCATTGAAGATCAAATCGCACAGGGTCTCAAACTTGCCTTCGACACATCCTTCGCCCCTCAGACAGGGTAAGCAATTTAAATCCAGTTTGCAGATGTCAAGTGAAAAGAAATTTTCCCAAAATTTATTGAAGTAACTAAAAGGACAAATGCTAAAGTGTTCAGGTATTGATTGATAAGGCTAAATAAAATAAATTAAATGTTTCTCGGGCGTCGCTGCATCACTTTTATTTGTGCGCGTGACAACTTTTTATTGTCATTTTGAAAAATTAATTATTTGCTGCATCACTTTTGGTAACCCTCCAAATCCCATTTGTCCGACAAATATATGGTCAACAGGAACGGATGTGCTTCCATTTTGTATACTTCTACCACTGTCATGCTATATTTTGATGGAAATATAAAATGTACTCCTCCCGCATCATTATATTTTCCAACAAAAAATAAAGATAAGGTCCTCCCGCCCTCATCAATTTTGAAAGAAAATGGGCACGAGATACATTTAACTTTTTTTATGTTATAAGATAGTCATAATTGATCCAAATGATTGAACAGTATTACCAATTAAACTGCAGGTAAAACATAAGTGAATACAAAAGAGTTTCTTGTTAAAATGTTTCACCTTTCATGTTTTGTATCCTTGAGTATTCTGTCACAATATTTACTTCAATCTGCAGGAAGAAGAGTGGTAAAATCAAGACGGGTTACAAAATGGATTACTTGAATGCAAACTGTGATGTTGACTTTGACTTTGCTGGTCCTGCAGTCCATGGTGCAGCTGTGCTTGGGTAAGAATACTAACATGGAGATCTACACTCAAACTTTCTGTTCCTAGGTCCTACAGAACAGGTGGTCGTTGCACAAGGCAACCTTAACACTAAGGCTAACCATGGTGCCATCTTTTAGCATTATATTAAGGCTACCTTAGTGACTTAGAGCTTTGTGCAACAGGATTCAGGTGATTGGTCAGCAGAACTGGAGACACCAGTGTTGAAATTGTAATTGGTTTCAGGGTAATTTCCCCCTTATCTTCAGCATTGACCTGGTAATTTTGGGTCATTAGTGTAGAATGTTTGAAAATTTTCCATCTTTGGGGTTAAGTATGTAACAGCAATTGATTTTCAGACAATACACTATAATGATAATTGATATATCAAGCTAAAAGGTCAATCGCAACCTTTTTGAGAAGAATGATTTACAGATACTTCTTCTGGTTAAACGTTTACAGTTTGTCATCATTTCTAATTACAGTTACCAAGGCTGGCTTGCGGGGTACCAGATGTCTTTTGACACTGCCAAATCAAAGCTTACAAAAAGCAACTTTGCTGTTGGCTACAAAGCTGGCGACTTTACCCTCCATACTAACATGTAAGTAATGAACAATAGAGATTGAAAATTTAGAAATTTTGAGTTTATTTTTCATGATCATTTACTGTCAACTTTTATTATTATTTGAACAAATAGTTGTCTGAATTATTTAAAGTTTTAAATCAAAGTTCTTTGATGAAAGCAGACTAATGATAAAATGTCATTTATCTGAAGGTATACATTTGTCTCTGAATGATTTGATTTAAAGAATTGAGGAAATGTTTGCTCACAAATATTATCAAGAGTAATTTTTTTTCTACCATGTCATTTAATATCGTTCCTTTATCCAGAAATGACGGCCAGGAGTTTGCCGGTTCCATCTACCAGCGGGTGAATGACCAACTTGAAACCGGTGTAAATCTCTCTTGGACCTCCGGAACCAACGCAACACGATTTGCTCTCGGAGCAAAATACACACTAGATAATAATGCATCTCTTAATGTAAGTTTGAATATATTTATTATATAATTTATCCCTATTGAGTCTTCACAAATAGTATTTTTATAAAGGGAAGGAATCATATCATTTCTGTTTAATTACATATTTATTTCATTATTCATACTTTCGGTGAATCGCAGATTTATAAAACTTGTACATATCAAAGTGTTGTTCCTTGGTCGCTAAATGATTGTTCTGTCTGTTTCAGGCCAAGGTTAATAATTCCAGTCAAATAGGATTGGGATACACACAAAAACTTAGAGATGGTAAGTATCCACTTGAATAACTGCACAGCACTGAAAAACCAATGCACTTTATTGGCGGCAAGGGGAGTTGCCTCCCTTTACATGTTTTTGTAACAAAGTACAGTTTGTCTTCTATTTATAGTTTTCCATTTAGCTGATTAATGGGAAATTGTTTTTGTATATTTCATTGTTGTTCATCAAAGAAGATTCCTCTTGCAAATACTCATTGTCAAGATTTGTTCTAATGACTGTTGTTTATATTTTCAGGTGTCAAACTGACCGTCTCTTCATTAATAGAGGGAAAGAATTTCAATGCTGGTGGTCACAAACTTGGTCTTGGTCTTGACCTTGAAGCATAGGGACTGGGTGGCACCTTGCAAAGCTTTCATTGATGTACAGTATACCAGAAACATTGTCCCAGTGGTGGAGCAATTCCATTGTCATCAGCTTCGAAGTATTAAATAGGACTGAGTCAATTGAACCAGAATTCTTGCTTTGAATCTCCACATTCTATTTAAGGAAGACTGTACTGTGTGCGACTGAAAGATGAGATTAGAACATTTGGCCGATAGCTAGTTGATGTTTGCATCTACCGTACTACGAACATAAGTTGGCACTAGAATTATATCAAAAGTTAATTTCTTCTTGAATTTCCTTTTGTTGTTCATCAGGTGCTGTGTCAATAGCAATCTGGGAAATATTGTGAAAAATCATATACAGGAATAAAAGGTCTATTTACAAACTAAGTATGTTTTGTTTTTAGCTCATCAGGCCTGGAAGGTCCGATGGGATTTTGCCATGGTGTCCAGTGTCGTCTGTCTGTTTAACTTTTCACCTATTCAACTTCTTTTCGAAGTGCTGAAATCTTGTGTGCAGACTTCTTCGCCAGTGGAGATTACAAATTGTAGATTTGATGGCCCTTTGGCCCCAAATAATAAGTTCTTAAGGGTACACCCATAGTTGCGTTAAAGATTGAGAAATTAGCCCATTAGTCAGAGGGAGCTATGCAAGTGGGCCTTTATGAGCCAGTATGCAACCAAGAAACAATTTTAAAAAAATTCTTCAACACTGCACATGTTGGTTTTAATTTAGTTCTACCTCTGCCACATTCTCTTCCTACAGAGGTTACTCCCTTCAGATTTCCGATCCTAACCTCTCAGTTACCTCTGTTGTACATGGCCTGAATCCAAGGAAAAAATTCGAGTGTCCTGATTGGTTGCAATTGAATCTAGTTGTGCAGTCAGTGACACCGTTGTAAAAGTCAATTTTCATTTTGGGCTACCAAATAATATCTTAATGGTCCGTGGGCAACCAACAATTTCTGCTGTGTTCTAAGTTTTAAACTGCAAGTAAACTCCCATTTAACTTTATATCTGCTCAAAATGAAGCCAAACAAAATTTATTGACATGACAGGAGCCATTCTCTTCCCAAAGAGGTTACTCCCTTCAGATTTCAGATCCTAACCTCTGTTGTCTTGCGCTTAAAATCGAGGGCAGAAAGAGTGTGTCTTGATTGGTTGCAATTGAATCTAGTTGTGCAATCAGCGACGCCGTTGTTAAAGTGACATTTGCCAATGACACATCATAATGATAAAATAAACGTAAGACGTTTTCTCTTTTTATGCGTTTTCCTCGAAATATGCTATTTGATTTTGTGAAAACAATTGATCATTAACATGCTGATAAATAAAGGAGACCGAATCAGAGACAAATACCCAAATTAGTTCATTTGTGTTATTTACATAAGAAATATTTGAAGGACATATGCTAATGAGCAAGACCCTTATGAGTCGAAGTACTATTAGCACTAAGATAGTCGTAAACTTAGTATGTGGTACAAATAACTATGTTATTAATAAGACAACATAAAAATCATGGTTGGATGCTTTTCCAATTTGATAATGAAGCGAGAAAGAAAAAGCTTCAATTAATGGAAATATCAAAACAGTTTGAACATGAAGACATGGCCATCAACACCCCCTGCCATATTGGTTCTGTTTATAACGGCGGCGGGATAGCGCATTGGGCTTCGGATCAAGAGGCCCGGGGTTCGAATGCCGCCAGGGGCACGGCAACTTTATCTGCAGTAGAGAACTGTTCTACACGCAGTAAGGTTTGGGTGCAATGCTACACTGAATTTCAGCGTAGTATCACCTGTGGTTCGCTAGTTTCAGCCGCTGCGCGCAGGTTTCACCGCAATGCATAGCCACATGGCGTTGCGGGCTTCCTCCCTGCCATAATACTAGCAGGCGCGATGTAAGTGAAATACTCTTGAAAGTGGCGTTAAACCACAACTCTCCCCACCTCACCTCTCTTTATAACCCAAAAAGTGTTTGATCACTTTTCATTTTCAAACTCATCAAGGTATTTATGCCCTCAAGTCACACACCAAATTTGGTTATCCTTTAGGTTTTTGTGAGTTTTGGAGTTGACATGAATGGAGTCACACAAAAAAACAGAACAATGCAATAACTTTTAATAACTCCGGAAAAAATAAATCTTGCTGTTATTTTCTAACTCAATCAAGATATTTATACCTATCACTTAAGCCACAGGCCAAATTTGGTTACCCTATCTTAAAGAAAATATAATGCGTTTTTTTCGATGTTGATTCGTTTTTCATATAGACATTACTTTCAAGTAAACTAAACGCAAAAGATTCAGCACCTGCTTACCAAGATATCGCTGTTCAAAGTGAGTAAAATTCGCCTGCAAATTATCTCACTCTTGAAACACTTTCGCCGGGCGCTCGAGTGGAGCTTAGTCTTCGTGAGCGGTGTGACGTCATACTCAGGAGTTGCTACAATGAAATCCTATATATATATAATGAAATATTATATACCTCGATGTCCGTTTAACAGTCTTTGAATTCAGTTGTTTTTCCGGGAGAACTTCCCTACGAATGGAACTGGGGCCTTGCAGTTCCTATTGAGAAGGCCTTATACTGGATAATACCCTGCTGGGAGGGCCTTGAACAGAATAATAACCTTCCAAGAGGGTATTATCAAGTATAAGGCCCTCCAAGTACAATTATTTACACCCAAGAAATTCTGAGTCCCATTAGATAATGGAGAATGCATGAGGGGCTGTGGGGCGAGTTGATTATTTTTAACGAATCCACTGCTCCGAATGCATTCTCAATCTTAATCCATATATGACGTCACGAAACATGCATATAAGATTATTTTACATTTGAAACAATAAATTTCAATTCTGGGACACCAAAATCAATTATTTTGCAAATGTCGGTGCTCATTCATCGGATATGGTACAAGTAGTTGCGACCCTCATGAAATGGATTCTTCCACACGCGTACAGCACAAAACTGCCACGCGAGGCGAAGTGATTGACAGCTAAAACTGTGCCTTTTCATGCCTTCAGCGTGCATTACAAGTCTTGAATAGAACGCGGGATTCTTACTGACAAACAATCCTAAGGTTTCTAACAGCGTCTTGTGGCCTAATGGCTAGAGGCGCTGACCACCAAGCGAAGGGTTGCATGTTCGAATCCAGGTTCATGCATCACAAACATTAATTTGTCTAGTTGAGAGATATTTTAAGATCCTATTCAGATACACCAAGACAAAATACATCAGAAAAATGTACTCCATTAGCCATTACTGAAAATGTCTAAACCTAACACCCCTCCTGACTGGAACAGTCAATGACCAGTAGATTCCTAAATAATAATCAACTGATAACACAATAGAGTGACGTCATGACCATGGATTAATCTAAGGTAATCAATCCAAATTGCCAAGTTTAACATGTTCATAGCAGACAATGCGGGATTCGAACCTGCAACCCTTCGCTTTGTAGTCCAAAGCTCTACCACAAGAGCACGAAGAACTGGTAACCGAGAAGGGTTGATTGTTGGTCAATCATCAACTTCCCAATGCAAGGCATAACTCTTATCAGTCTCCATTACTGGCTGATTTAGGCCTTGCAGTATTTCCTTAAGAAATCTGTGTTTAGAAATCCAGGCCCGCTATGCATTTCTAGTGCAGCTATTCACTATCTAGACACAACAAAGCGAAGGAAATACCGCAAGGGTTAAATCGGCCAGTAATGCAGACTGGCAAGAGTTATGCCTTGCGTTCGGAAGTTGGTCAATCATCTGCTGTAAGAGACTTTCCTTATTTTATGTGCGCTTTATTTTACTTGGACCACCTGCAGTAAAACATTTATACGTTAGTGTGTTTATCTGTTGTGTTTTTTCGTTATATATAATAGATAACGCCCTCGCCTTAAGGTGTTATCCATTACATAACTACTTTTGACATTGCAAGTTTCCGTTAGAATAGGTATTTGTGCGTCTGTAGGGATTAATTTCGAGTTTTTGAAGCATTTTTCGATATTCAGTCGCCGATCTTAGATTTGTTCGTTTACCAATTGAGCGGAGTGTTCGGTTATTTTATAGGCTACAATATGTTTTGAAATGAATAACTGACAATTCAAAATTAAAAATGATCATGCAATTTTCAATTACAAACTTAATTATTTATTTTTTTTGTTCTGCTTGATTTTGTGTTTGAAGAGGCCTATATAGTTTGAGGTCTTCTCCGTCAATATTTTTCATGGTGACTTTTTATTATTGATAATAGAATAATTGCATTATAACTAACAAAATCATATATTTTTCAACAATGTTACTGGTTCACAGTTTTTAAGGGAACAAATCGGACTATCGTTAAATCTATAGTAGTTTTTATAGCTTATCAGGCCTGAACTCTCTAGAACACTCTACTTTTGAGGATATATCTATGTTTAGTGAATATCAAGAGTTCCAAACTTCAAGTTTTTTGGATAAAACGTAAGAAAGTTACAAGTGAAAACATTTTAATGGTGTACCATTTGGCTAACATCAATGCAACCATAAAATGTTAGCAATGTTTATATTTGGATAAGAGGTGTTTTCGAGAGCTTTCTTACGCAGCTTCCATTATATTTGTATCATAGAAATTAAGCAAGATATAAATTTATTTTATTTTTTTGCAATTTCACTTAACTTTCTGTGTATTTGTCCGATGCTTGGAGCTGGGGGTGAGGTGTATATCTTGGTATTTTATTTAATCGCACTGGTAGATTTTGTAAAGGGCAAAAGAGAATTACTGCGCAAGTTTCTACAGCTATGTATGCTGTTTTTAGAAAAATAAGATTGTTAGATATACCAATTGATTGTCAGCTTAAACTATTTGACAACCTTATACAGACAATTTTGTTGTATGGCTCCAAAGTTTGGGGTTTCGAAAAGTGTGTTATTCTTGATTGAGTACATTTGAAATTTTGTAAATATATTTTAAAAGTAAAACAATCAACCCCAGATTATATGGTATATGGTGAATTAGGAAGATTCCCGTTAGATGTTCTTGTTAAGGTTCGAATCATATCATACTGGTGCAAGCTTATCTCAACTACTCACACATTGTCCAATATTTTATATAAACTTATGTTATCAATGTCTGCTTGCGATCCAAATATATCTTTACCTTTTATCAAAGTTGTTAAAACTACCTTGGAAGGTACTGGTTTTAATTACATTTGGTCATCTCAAAACTGTACAAATAGATTGTGGCTTAAAGGTACCGTTAAATCTATATTATATAACCATCTTTTTCAACGCTGGAACGATTGTAAATCTAAATCTTCTAAAGGCTACTACTATAATATGTTTAAACAATTCCAAAATCTAGAAGCATACCTATTACAATTTCCACTAAATGTTCGCATTTGGTTTACTAGAATTAGACTAATCATAGACTTCCTATTGAAATTGGAAGATGGTATAAAGTTAACAAAGAAGATAGATTATGTACATTTTGTAATACTGCTCTTGGTGATGAGTCTCATCTTCTGTTGTTTTGTCCATATTATAATAATATTAGAAGGTAATTTTTACCACGTTATTATTGTAATAACCCTTCTATAGATAAATTCATATCTCTTTTGTCCTGTAAGCATAACGCACTACTGTGGAAAGTTTGTAACTATGTAAAAACTTGTCTGCGTATGCTCCCATAATAATAATATTGTACATTGTCATTATTTCTCTATGTCACTTTTGTGAACTTCATAAGAATAAACCATTCATTAATTCATTCATAGAACAGTTCTCTACTGCAGACAAAGTTGCCGTGCCCCTGGATTTCATCAAACATGTCCATAATGTAGATATTAATCTTACTTTCTTTTCTCAATTTCTGACAGGATTTTCAGAAACAGATCAGGACCTTTTCATTATGTAATAAATGTTGATATTTCCAGAACACAAATAAGAACTAAAACAATAAATTGCAAAAGTCTACAATATTAATAGTGAATATGGATTAATGTGGAACCAATTTTGATAATATATTAAAATTTGATGACTGTGCAATGCCTTTTTAAGTGATATCTTAATCTTTTTCTTAGAGATAATGAATAAAATGATTTAAAAAATTAAAACAAAGTCACTTTCAACAAGAATTGGAGTTCTCTTCTGAAAATCAATTCAGTGCAAATTTATTTTCATATTCGGTATCTCATTGGTGTTAGATTTACTAACTTTTGTGTTTACCACGACGCATTGGCAACCCTTCACAGACTTAATGAAGTTTTTTTTAGTTGAATGTATTGGAGGAGGGATGATTGAACTAATGTTAACATAACAGTGGTTTTGGTTGGTTCATTGTCAGGACGTGGACACTCTAAAATTGTGTTTTCGCAGGACGTGGACAATTGCTGTACCTTTGATCTCGTGTGTTGTTTTAGCAAGTGGTTAACTTTAATAAAGTAGGTTTGTCTGTATGGTATATATATATATATATTTGATATTTTAAGCATTTGGGGGTGAATATGAAATATGATCTTCTTCCTTGCAGAAGAACAAATAATGTAACCTGGTGCAAAATGAAGCAGGCCAGCATCTTCCAACCAGTCTATTGTCTGGCGTTATTTCAGGACTCTGTATTTACACGACACGGGATGTCCACATCCCGAGAATACACCGTTAAACTGTAGTCCTGAAATGTTGCCGTGAATACTTTCTATTGTGCTTGTATTTGGCAGGCTGTATTTAAAATGCCATCATTGTTGAAACATGATAGTGGTAGTAAGTTGTTAACGCTGTTTTGTACACACACTGTTCTGTAACATTCATGTGAAGTAAAGTGCTTCTTGCAGCCAGTATATTTATGAAGAACGAGTATCTCAAATATATGCAAATAGGATATAGTTCGTCTTGATGAAGAGTCGTTTGTCACTTTGTCAAACTTTGCTACCTGTCTTGTTTACTTTATTCAAGCCGCATGGTTAAGCTTTGAGTAAAATAACAAGCCATTTTAAAAGAGAAATAAACTAATTTATTCATCTGGCAATCATTGACAAAACATTCCATGGTGAAGTTGGGCTCAATACTTTTTCTAAATAAGGTCACGAAATGTTTGGTTCCAATAAACATTCACTATGGTCACCAATCACTCATTTAACACAAAATAGCCCCGGAAGTTCATAGCAAACCCTGTATCTTACCAGTCTCATGAGAACTGAATTGGGCACAGTCTCATATAAAATACTTTCGATACATATAAACAACTCAAAGCTAATACGAACAAAAACCTTAATAAGTATATACTTGCAGAACACAAACAGCAAATCACTTTGCTATATATTTACAGGCTGAACAACACCAACAACCAAAGTCATTACAAAGTCAGCACAATAGATCTCGCCAAGAAGAAATGTGCTTATATGGCAGAATCACAGTTCATCCTTTGAGAAAATATATGAAGATTGAACCATGATATAATGGCAACGTGCAGTGCAAGATGAAGCCTAATGTCAGTAGTCGGGGAGGTTGTTAAAGGAAAACCAGGGTCATCTAAGGTAACTTCCGACGTTGTACGTGATGGACGGACGGCGTCTAGAGATCAAGGTCAAGGATAACTAGGGTGATGCATTGTGGGACAGGAAGCTCATGTGCTCAGATGGAAGGGACTTCCGGGAATATCTTCTTCTCCCCACTTGACGGACAGAACATGTTCTCCTATCTCGACCACCTTGTAACTGACGTGGTAGCTTGTCTGTGTCTGCTTCTTGATGGTCAGCTCGGGTTCACACAAGCCAGACGGGGCGATCATACCCACACACAGCATAGCGTGACCTGGACAGAGGAAAACCAAGGGTCAAATACATACCTGGATAGTGATTCAACCATTTGCTAACTAGACGCCAGTTGGTATAAGGCATTATCAATGAATTATACTTTCATCCAGCGATTAACAGTGAAAACACACTACTGAACTGTGAAAAATAATCAATATGTTTCTTTAACAATCGGTCAAGTAAAATTTTACAGAGAGATACAAAGATCGATGATAATACAAATTCAACTTCTTCGTTCGCAGGTATCCAAGCCATGCTAATTTGACCCTTATAAAACAAGTTGAAATGTAAATGTGTTATCAAGTCTATTAAACCAATATTTTAGTCTTCCAGTATGTCCCCTTGACCTGAATCCACTCAAAGTCACCTTCAGACCACCTTCAACCCCAAGGCTACAAAACCGCCTTCCCGGTATTCTCCATATCAAGCTAAGAATTCATTTTCTTCATCCAGGTGAAGCTAAGTTGATTCAATGGACCATTTTGCCAAATTACCACCCCCCCCCCCTTCCACAGAGAAGGTTCTGAAGACAAAGAACTAATAAAGTAGTAGTATATAGCTGACCAGTATAACTCTATATACGACCCAGTATATTCAAGTTACTAACTTTCCACCCAAACAAAATCATGTAAGAGCTTAACCTGCATGAGTGAAGCTGAAGACTATGTTTGTGAAATACTTAGTAAATTCAGTTCAGTGATTCAGTTTACCCGAACATATTCAGTGTTCTAATAGCAAGGAAGTTTCCAACATAAGACAAACTCATAACGGCGCTAACCTGCTTCCCTGGTGTCGACTGTGAAGCTGAGGACCCTGTTGGTGAAGCACTTCTTCAGTCCGGGACCCTTACACGTCACCTTGCTGGCGTCTCCGCGGAATTTCTTGGCTGTCTTAGCTCCAACTTTCTTCTCCACCGTCTCCACCACCATACTGGACTGCTCGCTGCTAGGGGCAGCCTTACGTCCAGTGCCTGTCGTTATAGCAACGGATTGAGTATTGGAATTACTGGTAAACATAACAACACGTTTCCTTTGTTTGTGTTTGTTCTGCCCTCAAAGCCATTGATTTATAGATGTATATATCCTACGTGATTTTAAGGTATTTTAAAAAAGTGGGATGAAACAAATGTTTTACTACAAAATTACATGGAGCAGAGTGTGATGATTCCAGTTTACCAATCTGCTTCAATTATTCAACATTTAAGCATTTTTGAAAAACATATGCCCATTAAGCAATTACATTTTGTACAGGTAACTTTGAAAGCATAACATGACACATCTTTGTTCAATCTCGCCCCTGTTGAAAATTAAAATTTATTAAACATAATAATCAACTAGTAGAAGCTGTTCAAAGAGGTAAAATGTATTTTGTAAAACCTCAGAATAGGCAGCAACGAAAATACAGAGTAAAATAAATATTACTTAAAAAGAAATGGACTTGGATAATTTATTAAATATTTCAAATTTGTTAAAAGTGAACATAGGGTGGGTGGACGTACGTAATGTATTCGCTATCATACCAAAATGAAAAATAGATGTTTAACGTTGAAATGATTATTGAATAAATTCATTAATTCAACAATGTTAATGCGAACTTTAAAACCGAATGAATGAAAAGTACTTGTTATTGTGCTTTAAAATAATAAATGATAAGCCACGAAACTGCGTAATTTTTTATATTAATTCGCCCATGCTGAGAAGTTTAACCAACCTTGCTGTGGAAATCAACCATTAGTTATAGAGCATTGAGTTATAGAGTAGTTTATACAACAGAGTCGTATTGAGCAAATAGGGAATGATAAAAGCGTTTGGAAAATATCTGGGAGATAAGATAATCGATTCCTTCAAGAGAGGAGCAAGACATTGCATTACTTAGCTTGAAGATTTTACAAGCGCTTCAAATGGAAGACATCGCACATGGGAAATTGCATTAATGACGATTGAAATAAAGTCCAAAATACTTGTATACTTGTATTTTTTGATGAATACATCTTGAGGATGACTATCAAGATTAGAGTTATTGGTGAGTTATAGATCACGATGAAGAGAACCAGAGCACTTTTGTAAATTAAAATCAATGTACACTGTATTCTAGTACTTGTATGGTTATGGGATCCTGCAACACAGAAGAGATTCCACCTGACAATAACAGTTTATGTTTAGAACATACAACCACTCTTATGAACCATTAAGTAGTAGAATCGTAAATTGCTTTTAAATACCAAATCGTTTCTGTTTCCGGACTGTTTTTCGTAACTTAAAGGAAGTGTAAGTCCGGTTCAATATGACTCACTTGCTATTGAAATCCTCGTCCCTTCAAGAAAATACAAGTTCGTAAATACGCACCTACCTCGCCTAAGGAAACGGCCAATATGATAAATAGAAGAGGTCAGATACTATCGCCTTACCACGAATGAGAATATAATGGATTTTCTATTTAGTGGACGTCGCTGAATTTAAAGAAGGGCATATGTATGGGTATCGGCGAATATTACTAAAGGCATATCTATTGGACGTTACTGAATATGAAGGAGAGCATAAATATTGGTCATCACTCAATATGAAGGAGAGCATAAATATTGGTCATCACTCAATATGAAGGAGAGCATAAATATTGGTCATCACTGAATATGAAAGAGGGCATATCTATATTGGACATCACTGGATATGAAAGAGGGCATATCTATATTGGACATCACTGAATATAAAGGAGGGCATATTTATTGGACGTCGCTGAATATGAAGGAGGGCATATATATTGGACGTGATCGAAAATGAAAGAGACTATAAGATGTTATACACTACTATTTTCCAATTACAAATGTACAATATGATTGTTCTATTTAAATGCTTTTAAAGTAGACAGTAATGCGTACACAGTTATATTAAATGGGCTGTTTACATACAATTATTTTCTTCGTTGTTTACGAAAACATTAAAAAAGTTTTTTTTTATTAGCTTATGCTATATTTAAAGAGACACTGTGACCATCTCACACATGTTTTAAAAAATTTTTCAGGCGAATCATATATTCATCGCTATGTTGTTAAATAAGTTTTTGATATTGATAAAAAAAAATACTTATTTCTAAAAATGGTCACTTTAAGAAGCGAGATTGAATTTACACATTATTCACATTACAACATATTGTGGCGTGATCACTGTGGTAGGGTGTGTGCTATATTTACAGTGCTAATATAAGTGTACGCTTTGCACGCTAACGGTGTACGCGGAGACAACGTGATTTGATTGGGTTGTGCTGACAACATTTAAGTGTAAAGTGCTCTATTATCACCAGTCTAACTTATTTCAATGATGGATAAATAAATATGTGGTTAATAGTTAAAGGATCACATGTTATGCGTTTATAGTCAAATTCAAATAATTCAATGCTTTAACATTGAGGGTAAAGCAAGTAATTTAAGCAGTGTAATTAGAGGCTCACATGTTAAGTGTTTTATACCAAAATATGATAATGGTTTGATAATTGGGTAATTACTTTGCTATTTCTTTAGCGAGACCGCCAAGTAAAATAGTAGAAGTCAAACTTAATAATCGCACAAACATCTAAAAAAATAATGATATTAACATATATAAACATAGTCTATATCACGACTATCATCTAGGCCGTTCGGCCATGCTATGATTATTTAAACTTCAATCTTGTATGCGAAGTTCACTATCATTTCACAGGAAATTATATTTTACTCAATACCTAACAGTACACACAACGTAGATAACATATCCCTCTATTATATCTATGTGTATGTTCTGTTAAGTATTGTTTATTACTTTTTTTGTGCGTATCATTTGTATAGCTTTTGAAGGCAATATCGGTCATCACAAGAAGTATTTACTTCTAGACCTTTTTACCCGCTTTGCAAATCATGATAAAATACAACATGTTTTTTTGTCAAAAAAATCGGTGGCATTATTTAAAATCTTTCCCGTTTTGATATCCATACACTAAATTGATCGTCATAAAAATTTTTCCAGAATTAGTTTTAAATTTTGTCAAGGAAGGCGTTGCAATAAGCCATCACCCTTAATTAACTGCAACGTTCAACAGTGTGAAGATTTCGATTAGTAATGCCTCATGATCTTTGTAAATGGCTGTCTATTGGGCTAAGCATCGGTCTAGGGGCTAGAGGGCTACAAACCGACTCCTAACATCGGTGAACGGTCATGCCATTATCGTATACTGAGGGACATGCGGTAACACAGGTTAACTTGATGAACCTGGGCCGTCTTCTCCACCGTTACCTTTGCTGAATGTTCCATCTGGAAACCAGACAAATGTTGTTCAAGAACGGTTTATTTGGGTCGGGTCTTTGGGGTGTGGAGGGTGGGCTGGCTTTCCTTATTTTCACACAGCAAGGCATCGTAAATGTTATTTAAGGGTCATGCTCAAAAGAAAAATAAACAATATTACATGTTTAAGAAATGTTATTGTTTAACATTTATGAACATGTTATGTTAGTTTTAAAGATTTTGTTATATTAACATTGAATATTGTCATCTAAGGACAAAAAGAAAATTTTTGAATGAATTAAGTGTTGTCAAAATTACTCCACGTGGCAGAGTAACTTCTTAACTGGCTATGTTAGTCGTATTGAACATGTTAACGTTAGATATAACCACTGCATAATGACAACTTTGAAGAGAAAAACAAATCTGAATTTGGAATGTAGTATTATTGGCTAACGAAATAGTTCCATGTAAATGAAATATTGCAATAAATTGTTTACGATTTAACTTCTCTTGAGGGATAATAATATTCTAATATAGTTCACACGTTTATACTTACCAAATTGCCTGAGAACTGTTCTTTTTATTTGAAAATTTTCAATATCACACTATGAAAGATATATAGTAACTATTGCCTTTCTATGATAGATGGAGAAACAAAACAAAAACATTCCATTCAGATTTCAATATTATTAGTTAAGCATTGTATTGTGCAAGGTGCAAAAATTACTGAACTCAAGTCACTGCATCGCAGAAGTTGTGGAACACCTGTGTTTATGTCCAGGTGTAAACTCATCTAATTTGTGATGAATTTCTTATGTTAAACCACATACGCTAATACAATTTGTCTATGCTTCCGGACATTAATTCATGAGGTTTCATTTTGTAATGTTCCCACATTTTTAACAGAAATATTTGACATGTTATGAAAAAACAGCGTTAAACGAAATTTATCCCAAATAAGTTAACGGCGGGATAAACAGCTACAATTTCTTCGTCATCCACCTTTGGTTTCTAGATAATACAAAATGTCAACAAAGGAATTTTGGATAGTGATATGTTTTTGGTATATTCTGTTTCTATGCTGTACAGATTACACATGATATCAAGTTAATACCTAACAATGTTGTATAAAATAGCATCACAAAATACATGGTTTAGGAAATGGAAACAGTGGACACACTTATGTGGTGCAGATGTATATGTTATGACGGTTAGTACAAGAAGAGTTGAATTAAAGAATAACTCAAAAAAACTTTCTAAGTCTACCGATACAGCTAGAGAACAGAAATTCAGAATGACTAGCGCATGCTCGCATATATATCCAGGCGTTTGAACCAATAAAACCCTTCGTAAGAATCGACCAATCAGATCACCCCTTTACATCTCTACTAGAATTGAAAAATGAAATAAAAGAAGCATAGACTGTGAGGGCAATAGTGGAAAGACTGTGGTGTTCTCAGCGTAGAGGAAGTGTGGACGTCTTGATGACGTTGCCATGGTTACCAAGGGAAGTTACCATGGCATCCAAGCGATAGTTCCATGCAACTGTATAGAGAGAATATTTAGATACTGGAGGTCAAAGTTGACCTGCCGAAGAGCTACCATAGATTACAAGGTGACGTATACAGAATCATACTAACTCACAACCCCAGAGGCATTCTTGTCGGCTGAAAAAAGATGTCCGTAAAGAAACAATGAAGAAAAATGAAATATTTTCAGTAAACAGTTGTTCAGACTCATGGCACCTTATTGAACACACATTTTAGACACAAATACAAAAAAAGCCGACTACTCGGTTCACGTCCTTCATATTGTTTGTAAGCAACTGTAAATCAATGCCATTATTTGAACTTCGAAATGTAGCCTACCTTCTGTCTCACTGGTGCAATGAGTAGTCTGAATTATCTCCCTTGGGTTCATCCTGCCTGTTTTAAGACTACGCCCCAGCTCAACGTATTGAATACGTATCTAACCACGTAACACACAAGCTATTAAAGGTCGGACTCGTTAAGTCGTTTCTTAACAGAATCCTATGATATCCTGATACCGTGATGGTGGGAAGGACGGTTTTCATTCGTCCTCGACAGTATAAAGGAATTAAACGATCGTAGAATTGTTAATCGTAATCGCATTTCCATCTTTTTTCAATATTTTACACTCGCCATTTGAAGGACAACTTGATGATAAAACATTAAGAACATAGATAATACACTTTCCAAAGAAAGCACTTGTTTTTCTTATGATTTACGGATCAGGGAAAGGATATCGCGATTATATGCACTCAGTTGTTGATGTTTCATACATAGTGATTCTGTTATTTTAGACATTGCTAAAAGTTTGCCTTATACTGTCGAGGATGAGCCGGAGAGCACTATGACAATACGCGCCATGCTAACACATAACACACACTCGCATGGACGGCCACAAACGGCATAAAACAACATACAATATACACGTACATTGAGGGGAAAACTTTAAACATGAAACAACTAATTCTTATGTAATTATAAGTGTTATTGTTTGAATTCTACCTCTCATCGAGACATATCTTGGTGTAATCCTTGAAAGTGGATTTAACCGGTTGATTTGTGGTGCATAATGGGAAAGAAAAATATATCAAAATAACGATGATTAAGGTACGATTATAAGAATAAATAAAAAGGCAATTTAATGAAATAACTAAATCAACGAGCAGCAAACTCTGCTGTTAGTAAGTAAAACAACCCCAAACAACCCTACTACCCCATTTCATATAGCAATATTAGCAGTATAAATCTACCTGTGCACACGGCCTGGTATGGACTGCCGGCGATGGGGATGTTGCCGTATTTGATGGTGATAAGGTATTTGCCGGCGGCGAATGGGGTGTACACAAAGTCGTAGCCGTCGTCGACCTCCTTACAGCTGAGCGACGTCTTGGAGGGTCCGTCGATGAACACAGCCAACAAACCGGAACCAGCCCCAGCGGTGTGAACAGTGAAGCGCGCCTTCTGGTCTGCAGTGCGATAGGGTTTAATATTATTACATCAATAATATTATAAATAGGTGAGGTCTGAAGGGCAAGTATTGTAAGTGTCAAGGCAGTGCTTCCTGGGATGAAGGGGTTGTGGCAATCAATGGTGGTCGACGGACCCGTGCGACCGATCTTAGTTAACAATGTACAACTATTGTTAAACGATTACTAATTTTCAGTTTAACGCCTTGATGAAGTTGAAACGACGTAATTGTTAAAACTACTTTAACAGATGAACATATTATCCTCTAGCTAAAAGCTGCTTAAATCAAAGACAAATGTTTTATTGAACGACGGTTACGCGGGAGGGAATGAGTTGAGTTACGTACCTCTGCGAGGAGAGCACGATTCACAAGGCGACCCCTCTGTATACCCTATACGTTACTTGACTCTTGAAAAATTCTGAATGATCCAGGTATTACTCTGTACAATATTTGCCATACACACTTTCCAAACCTGCCATATGTATACTATGCACTACGTATTCTGTCACACAATACTCACTGCATTTGCACATTTCGAGTCCATCACCGGAGCCAACAACCATGGCGGGATCAGCAGCGGTAGAACCGACCATCACAGCGAAGGGACTGTCGGGGATGTGTGTGTCGTCTAGTTTGACGTCGACGTAGTGGACACCATTTTCCTTGGGGATGAAGCGGACAGCAAACAGACCAGTGTCCATCTCCTGGGTGAAGCAATCTTCGTGTGACCCGGAAGGAGTTCTCACAGTCGCGTGCAGCACGCCCTTGGCGCCGTTGAAGTTCACGGTGAAGGTCGAGGCACGGTCGATCTGCAATGAAGGTAACTTTGAACTTTCTAGTTTTCATTTCGTTGAAATTGTTGGAATTTTTCAGGTGCATTTGGATAAATCATATGAAGTAGTACTCCCTGGTTTGTTTCTCCCTGTAGAGATAGTTAGAATATAGGGCCTACGCGGAACTTATATTTTTAATACTTCCATAATTGATACATATTTTTTTTATAACAAAATTAAAAATCTATCGAAAATAAACTGACGTCCAAAAGAAACTTTACACTCGTTTTAAAACGCCCTAGAACAAATACGACAAACGATGGATGCAAGAAAATAAGTGTATTGAAAAGATCAATATGTCTACATCACAACTCCTGGAGATGATAAGCATAAAGTGTCTGGTGATGACGTCACGGTTGCTGATATGGAGGTGGGGTCACAAAACAGCACTTTCAACATCCTTGGGAAACGATACTACACACAGAAAAAACCCTAGGTTCAGTAATGTGGTGTATTAGTAACGTGTGTGGCCACCCCGTGCCTCAATACACGCATATACCTCCAAAGAATAGAAAACGTCAGTCGTCTGATGACGTCACGTGGTATACGCTGCCATTCTTCTTGAAGTGCCACAATAAATTCTTGTCTGTTGGCTGGTGGGTGTGGTCTCTGTCTAATACGACGATCCATCAGCCCTGTACATGTTGAATCGACTTTCATCAGAAAAGACGACTCTCTGCCATTCACGACGCTACCAACGGCGTACAGTTCGGGCCCATCTCAATCTCAGACGACGATTTTCCACTGTCAACCGCTGTCCCATGTGTGGCCTGTGTGCTCTAAGTTTATAGGCCCTTAGTCTTCTGGCAACTGTCTGTCGGCTGACCACGTGACCAAGGGCATTCCTAGCTGATGACGTCACTGTTAGGAAGCGATTTCGTAAATGCTATGTACCTATGTGACGTCATCATGGGGAGTTGTCACCCTCGGTCTTCCCGTCCTTGGCCTGTCCGATGTCTGCCCTGTCTGTCTGTAACTTTACATTAAGTTATTCACTGCAACGCGAGAACAACCAAACGTTCTTGCAACACGAGTGTGGGTGGCAGCCATTTCCAGCATTCCCAGGGCTGCTCGCGTTCTTCTGGTCTGAGGCATTGCATATCTTTGGTGGGTTTTTTTCAATGTGGACACCAGACATGCTGTTGGTATCGTTTTTATATCCTTACTGCACGTGCAATATAGGCCACACGTCCTGAACGTGCTTTTCCATTTTTCGCACTTTTACCAAAAACCACGAGGGGTACAAAGGTCATGTTATACACACAGCAATGTTGGGTTCGGGCGATGTATTACCGATTACTTAAGTTCCAATTGATGGTGCAGATTTCGATATTTTCATGTTTTAAAAGTGTAAAGTTTCTTTTGGGCGTCAGTTTAGGTCTTTATGAAATGCTTTTGGAAAAATCTTTTAAAAATCATCTTAAACGAAAAGAGTTAACTGGGAAATGTTACAAGTCAGACTCCAATGGAGATATGACAAAAGGGGCATCACTGCACATTTTACACAAATGTCTAGCGCAGTAAATAAAGCCACATTCTTTGATGTTTAGAATATATTTTAACCATGACTAGTATTATCTCCTTGCAGTTTGCCACTGTTTAATGTACAGCAGAAGGGTCGACATTCTCTTCCCACCGGAGTTACCCCCTTCAGATTTCCGACCATAACCTCTCTAGTTTTTCACTTGAAATCGAGGGCAGAAAGGGAGTGTTCTGATTGCAATTGCAAAGACAAACCTTTTTTCTCGTTAATGAATTTTCCTCGAAATATGCTCTTTGATTTAGTGAAAACTATTGATTATAAACATCCTTATAAATAAAGAAGACCAAATCAGAAACAAATACCAAAACAAAGTGCATTTGTGTTATTGACATCAGACATATTCGAAGGACATATGCTACTGAGCAATACCCTTAAGAGTAAAATGTCTAGATCTTTCAAGTCACTCGGTCGACATGGCCGCTGGAAGATGAGTTTTCATTGGTTAAGAAGAACGGATGTACAGTATGAGATTCCCTCTTTCCTCCGTATGGGGATTTTGCGTCTGCTCTCGATTTCAAGCGTAAAACAACAGAGGTTAGGATCGAACATCTGAAGGGAGTAACCTCTGTGGGAAAGGAATGAAGGGTCCACTGCTATCGCCTATTTCTTACGTAAGTATAATCTCCCTGCAGTATGCCACCGTTTCATATACAACAGAAGGGTCGACCGCTTTGGCCTATTACTTACTGCAAGACCCTTGTCCTTCATGGCCTGGACGGTGACCTGTCTTGTCAGTCCGCTGTCCGGAGAGATGTTGACCATGAAGGGAGAGTTAGGGATGTGTTGGTCATCGTACTTGACGTGCACGCCGTACATGCCTGGACACAAGAGGGTTAACATTTGACTCTCGTTATAATTTACCCTCGTTAACATTGATTTACTCCGGTTAAATTTTACCATCGTTAACATTTACTCTCATTAACATTTATCCTCGTTAACATTTATCCTCGATAACATTTACTCTCGTTAAAATTTACTCTCGTTAAAAATTACTCTCGTTAAAATTTACTCTGGTTAAAAATTACTCTCGTTAACACTTACTCTCGTTATTATATAACATATATCAGACACAAACCACAATAAACATGGTTTAGCGACGTCATAACTGCATCTATATCCGTCAAATTATCACAACGAAACTAGTCGTTTAACAGTTAAGGAATATTGTCAAGTATATTTACCTGACTTGGTGACATCATAACTGCACCCGAGGAAGCCATGTTCTCTAGCCTCCAGCTGGATCTCTGCTTTGCTCGGTCCCTCAATTGCTACAGTCAGGTTACCGGGACCGGCTTCACGGGCGTAGATGTTGAACACGTCTGGAACACGGAAATGCTTTCTAAACACCATGGGGAACATACGTCAGCTTATCACCAGGACGGCTGGAGATCGATTACCGGCCGCGTCACACCAAAAGACGTTTAAAGATGGTGATTGTTGCTTCCTTGCTTGAACGGTTGATTCCCCCCCCCCCCCCCCCCTAACGTTCTACAATAGTCACGTTTCACTTTGTCCTACAGACCGCAGTTTAGCCCTTTTTCTATGTAAGTCCATTCCCACCCCACTGCCATTGGATGATTTAACTGAATTTCAGTAGAAGTACATGTTGGCGTTATCTTCAAGACCAAAATGAAACTAAATAGGATGGATACTTACTTGGCAGACCGACCTCTCCCCTCTCCAGACCTGGACCTCCGACCTGAACTTTGTGTGGACCTCCCAGGCTCAGCTGACCAACTGAGTAGCTGAACGGACTTCCTGCAGAAAAGGCCAAAGAGAGGATGAAATTTGAAGAATTAAGTCTGAAGATAGAACATAGAATAGTGTTGAAGGAAACTAAGTTACTTTTAACATCAAAGATAATGATTGTTTAACACTTGACCTTCATCCTCGAAATCTCCAGGGTATGCGTTCCGATAAGCATCTAGTAATTAATCGTAACGTATATATACGGTATACGCTGGAGGTATCGAGGGTGCCTTACTTCATATAAATCTGAATAAAATTAGTATTTGTAGATAAGGAAAGTCCCTTAGAACAGCTCCAAAATGTTTCGACATAGTTCCAGAGCCTAAACAAAACTTAGAAATCTAAGTGTAATACGAAATCAAAAGGACTCTGTGGGACTGACCTGATATGTGCATGGCCTTATGTTTGACACTGAGCACGTGTATGCCCTTGATCCTGGGGGTAAAGGAGATGGAGTAGTGGAACTCTTCTAGATCCATCACCTCGCACAGCTCAGTTGTTCCGTCCGTGTCGGTCACTGACGCCTCCATGTCGAACGGGTTGGTACCTGGCACAGAGCGTGTTAACGAGTGAAATTGTATATACTACGTACCTAACACAAAATTGATATTTATATAAAACATGATACATTAAATATCAAGGTTGACATCAACCCGTCCGTGTCTGTCGAACGTGTTGGTAAGAGAAAGTGTATACAACAGTTACATATTGACACAATAGATATCAAACTCATTATACCTGACAAGGTTGACAACAACTTGTACGTCACCAAAAAATCTGTGTCGAACATGCTCTGGCAAAAATTGGATGTTGCAGAGTCATAACAATTTATACCATAAACAGTTAAACAATACAGATAATTTGTTATAAAGCTGCATGATTCCTAGTTGTTTGTTCACCTATTTCAAATATTTATAATTCCTAAAGCATTTGATGCAACCGATATCTTGCTTTGGGAGAGACACTTAGATGTGCTTTAACACTTGGTGAACGCTTTGGTGAACTGTTATTCAGCATGTTCAGAGTTAGAAAGCGTTAAGGTGACACAGTATTACAATTGTTAATCGCAAGAATTTTGATTTACATTAAGAATCAATGAAGAAGCAAAGAGCCAACGCTCATTGGAAGACTTTGCAGTCCATACGGGATCATAGTTTATTGTTCATATAATGTAACTATTTACCAGGAATCCTAAGGACGAACTTGCACTCGATTCCGGGATCAACAGCCTTGGCGGCCTCCATCTGTTTGCTGACCGTCTCTCTCACACGGCCCGATATATTGCCGCCGACGTTCAGGAGGAAGGGACTACCTGGGAACCAGAATATATTCAAGCATGGTTATTCATCAGAAATACGTGTCAGTGAACAAAAGTAATATTGTTATATTTGGGATCACTCTATTGGCAATAGCACAAGTTATTTTTTCCCGGTCGAATTTCTTGTCGGAACTGTACCCACGCCCTCAGGGTAAGGCACAACTATCACTCATACAACTAACTAGTGCCAAAGAGTTAATACCCTAAACATTTATACGATGATGGATATTGAAATAACGAACCGGGTACATGGTCATCTGCGAATCTGATGTTGAGGATGTAGATGCCGGGCTCATGAGGGCCGTAGTGGATGGCGTATGTCCTGTCTGACTTCTTCTCCGCCAAGCTGATGTCAGAGCGATGGGGACCTTCAAGCACGATGCTCAAACCGCCGTATCCTGAGGACAGAGGACAACGTCATTGTATGTATTCACATAGTAAACTTACGGAGGACAAGATTGGAGAATTCTCTGAGATTTTAGATTGAAATCTGATTTCTACTCCACCAAGATGAGGACAGAGAGATGCTTACACCGTCGTATCCTTGGGACGGGGGACGGTTTTTGGTGACATTTGGGAGGTAAAATGGAGATTAGACATTTAAATATGCCATGGAAGTTGAACTCTTCTCAACAAGACTTCTGTCGGAGCGATAGGGACCTGTCATCATGGTATTCTGACACAAATCACACGCCATGTCAAAGAACAACGTACACAATGCAAGTTCTGGGGTAAACAGTCGGAGTATACAGATCAACGTTATAGGACGCTACTTCTGTATTCTATCAGTATATTATGGTATTATATGTAGTTTCAGGATCTTACAGTACGATACTCAAGGCGACAGAGTGCAGAAAGAGAGAACACCTTGTATTCATAGAAACAGATAGTATTTCAAAACACGTTCCACGTTTAATACTTGAATGTACAATAAATGTTTAAAAACGTTGAGACACAAAGATAAATCCCTAATTCTCACAAAAATGAAAAACCCACAATCACGAAGTGATAACATATATTTCTGATATGATAAGGTAGTTTTCTTAAAGATTGTTCGTTATCGTTATCGATTTCTTGCTTCACTCTGAAGGGAAGGGCGGAGTGTAAGACCTGTTTCTGCCATACCTGCATTCTCTGTATCAATGATGATCTCGTTGCCGAAGTTGGCCTTGGCATCTGATGTGGCACCGGAAACCTTGACCGCTGCAGCATGTCCCATTTCCTTGTCTCCAATGTTGATCATGAAGGGCGAACCCTTGATGTTCTTCTCGTTACTGTACACGTGGATCTCGTACTTGCCCTTCTCCCGGGGGTTGAACGAGGCGATGGCTGGAAATAATTATATGATAATAAATTTTAAGTTTAATTTTGATTTAAGTTATTAGCATTCACTGGATACCTGCTGAAACAACTACATTGATAACACATTTTAACAGCACTTGTATTGATGTTGAAAATCATGAAGCATTGATCTTATATCCTATAAACATTCACATGTTGAACAGAGCTTATAATTTAGAAATCAATCAATCAATCTTATGGAAACTAGAAACTATTTTCAAATAATTTTCTGTTGACATATGCCATCCTGAGAGTGACAAAATGTAGAATCACTTCACATACTTATAATAACGTCACTTTACTTTACTCAGCAACCTGCCTGCCCTAAAACACACTTCAACTCTTTCATAAACGGAAACTGCCATAGACTCAAATTGAAAATTGTGTTGCATCAATGTTGCATTGACAACACAAGCACTATGATAAAGGTGAAGTGTACGTGCATTGTACAACAACAAATCAGTGTCATAAAAAATACTATATTACATTATACATTGCGTTTCAATATTAGACAATAGTCGCAGTAATCAAAGTTATTCCATTTTCATGCTTATCCTGTGTTCTCAATCTACCGTTTCAACTTTTAAACATTTTTCGATTCAGGGTTGTCGTAGTGGAGGCAGCGTAAGTTCGTCTAAAATAATATAAAGTAACTATCTGTTCCCCTTTTGAAATTTAGATTTTGATATGAAGATTTTGTCATTTCATACCATGAAATTTACAAAATTGAATTACTTGTTTCTGCCATTCTCATAATCAGAAGTTATCTATTTACAATACGTTGTTGTTGATAGCCAATTAAGCAATCACGCTGAAACCCCCCGTGAGTTCTTAATACACCCAAGAACCCGTGTAACACCAACTTCCCAATGCAAGGCATAACTCTTGCCAGTCTCCATTACTGGCTGATTTAGGCCTTGCAGTATTTCCTTAAGAAATCTGTGCTTAGAAATCCAGGCCATCTATGCATTTCTGGTGCAGCGATTCACTATCTAGGCACAACAAAGCGAGGAGATACCACAAGGTAACGCAGACTGGCAAGAGAAATGCCTTGCATTTGGAAGTTCGTGTAACACCGACATACCAGGCAGAGCAAGGCAACCCAAATCAAATCCTACGTTCTTGAACAACTGTTCAAGACATTCTCCAAAATACCACAGTTCGCTTGCATTGCAAAAACCTAACAGAAAAGCTAAGGAAAACAAAGGATGTGGTTTTCTAATCAACAAAACTCAAAGACATCGGGCCAAATTTGCATACTTAAACCTCGACACCTTTGCTTCTGAAATAGGTTGAGATGTTGGCACTGTCAGTTGTTTCTACTATAGAGGACTCTTATCTTGCATCTTTGAAACTTAAACTTAATTTGACTAATTACTGGGACCTGTCGGTTTCTTCATTTTGCATCATTCTATCCAGACGGGCATTTAGTCTCTCGACCGATTGTATAGAGAACAGAAATATGTCTATCCTTTCAGAGTTTGAAAAGAAGCCTGTCTGAATGTGAACTCTGAGAGCCGAATGCAACACTATTTAATCAGCAACTATTTTGTCGTAGATTTTTAGATTTTTAGAGCGAAACTCTGGAACTGCTTTTCAAGAGACACATGGTTTGGTTAGCGATTCAGTGAAGATGAACTGTGAGCGAGGCTACATTATCAGGTGCGCCTCTACAGAGAATACAAATATTGAATCTCAGGAAGTCTATCTGACTAATTACTTCAAGAAGTGCCAACCGAAGTCTGCGACGTATCGCTTCCTGCAAGAATTACCATTCTACCTGACATGGGTCGGTAATCAAGAACAGATGAGATATGTAAGCCCTCTAGTGGTTGGATTTGTCCAATAAAACTGCAGGCTGTCCTATTACTAGCTGCACTTATACTAGAAGTGAAGAGTTGGCAGGATAATTGACAATGAATGGATCCAACACACTTATAGCAATAATGTCTTTGAGATATGATGTATGCTGTCTCTTTATGTACGAAGAAAAAAACCACTTAATATAATATCATACACGTGTTGACAAGCGAATGAGGACATATATGTCTCTTAGTATAACGAATGAGAGATCATATGGCTGTTATTTTTTCTTGTGTCCTCAATCTCACTACTCGTTTTTACCTTATAGGAAGCTTGATTTATATAACTGTTATCATTATCATGACCTTTCAAATAAATAACTAAGCATTTTAATAGAAAGATGTCAATATCATTATAATTCTATTTCTCTTCAACCTGTTATCTCTTATATAATATTAGTTAATAAGAAGGTCATACGTTTTACTATAGGAACTTCATTAATTAAAACAAATTGTAACTATTTTTGACGTAACATGAGTCAAATGTATATACATGTATAATCAAACACTTGATCCCAATATGACCATTTCAACATTTAGTAAATATTTCACCACTATCTATTTCGAGTACTATCTGAAGCGCACACAACTCGAAAAAACAAATCAATAAAACACATATATAAAGCATACAATACATAAACTTGATATTTGTAAAAAATGTCGTTTTGTAAAACCCGTATGACACACAACCCCGTCTATTCATGTTTGTAACTGAGACACTTTCTCTTAGCCTTTCCCTTTCTCTATATATAATACACACATATGACCATAACAAAGAACGTTCTGCTGCATGATGTGATTAATAACGTTAGACGTATGACTTGGTCTTATCTTTAACAGACATACACCTTACAGAATTTTTAAATATCTTTATGGCAAGTGTCATTTTCGAAAGATAAAAGTCAGTATCCATGCTGTCATATTTTTCTCCCTGATAACTTCCATATGCCAAAACCAGACTCATTAGTATGGGGAAGGAATGGTTATCTCTGATATCAGTCTTTTATAAGAAATTGTTACTTAAAGCTCAAACTATGTTTAATGTTGATGGTTGTATGAGATAAAGCTGTATCCATTACTAACGAATTTATGGTTGTCAAAACGTGCTATGCTGTGTAATTTCAAAATTCCTCACGCCCCATGCATTATGATTTGAAGACGCTACCGATAGTTTTTATTTACAGTACATTATTGCTAACAATCGCTTTTGGTGACATAAAGAGATGAAGAAGAAATATACCCAAGACCGAAAGACATTTACAAAGCTCTATCATTATATATATATATATTTAAAGAATATTCAGGAGTGAAGTGTTAAGGTTAAGGAGGTTCCTTACCAATTTGAAAAATCTCAAGAAATTGCTAATATGTCACTATATGCATGAACAACATATGCTATTAAATCCATTTTTGTTATAAAAAATAGGGGTCACAGTGCTTGTGTAGGTGGGGTGCGCCAAAACAAATACATTTTTCACTGTCATTTCACACTACCATCATGATAAAACAATAAACATATTTCATAATTATGGCCTTATGTAAATAAAAAGGTTCTGGTTACATGTTAATGCAAGACGAACATGCAAGTTAATTGTTATCTTGTAGCTTTTTACCTTAAATTTAATTTTTACAATTTTTTTTGGTTTTCTATATACTATTTATGTCAATTAATCTCTAGATTTGCTGGAAAAAATCACTGTTTGATACAAATATAATTCAACAATAAAAATATTAGCTGTTTGCTCATTTATTTGCGTATCTTTCTGAATGCAATTTGTTTCAATTATCCTAATTCAACGTGATCATGGCTTGATACGAATGAAACTTCACTGTATGGTGTCCTCATCTTTTGACATATCCTTTGCAGACCATCGCTCAGTTCCTAAAAACCGCATTTTTCTAAATTTAAATGAACCAAAAAAAATAAAAACAAAAACGAAGACGATAATTTCATCGACGGATCGATATATTGAATACTCTAAAAAGTTATATCATAAGTAATTCTTCAATCATTTTATTCATATCAGTGAACGAATGCGTAAAGGCATGACGACTTATCAGGTACATCCAATATCACAATGATGACATATTCTCTGACACCTGCCATATGCAATATACAATCAAAACAACTCACCGAGCTCTCCATCGTTCATCTTCTTGAGAATGCAGGGCTCGACGTTTCCTGAAGGAGACTTCACAGTTCCGTTCAGGTTGACAATGTCCGACTCAATGACCTTCAGGGAATACACGCTGCTGTTACTAAGGGAGAGCTGGGACCTCTTGCGGCCTTCACCTTTAAAGTGCAACGGATCACAGTTGAGTTTTGGTTTCAATTAAGAACGAATAAGTTTTTCAGTGCAATTTTTGATCAAAACTACTTTTCAACAGAAAAGAGTATGGTACAATTGCTTTGAGTTGCTGTAATTTCATTACGAATGCACACGTGTGTCCAGACAATTTTTTGATTTTTTCACCTGTGCGCTTACGTTGTGGTATAACGATACTTAGGAAATATACTTCATACTAAACCATTGTTGCTTAACATAATTGTGAATGACCCTTAAGATTCCTTGGTACCTATTCTCCAAAACATTCTTGTGGTAGAATGCCCAAAACAATATTCCTTGTCCTGTTCACCCTTTAAGCATTTCAGATAGATGTTTCGCAAATGGGACAATTTTTAGATGAGAACCCCTAGATTTGAACGTACCTGAGATTTTGGCACTGAAGGGGGATCCCTTGATGGGTTTGCCCTTGTATTTGATGTTGATGCTGTAAGCGCCGGGAGTCATGGGCATGTAGCTCATGTTGGCAGAACCGTCGGGGTTGTCTGTTCGCTTGAGGTCGATCTTGCTGGGCCCATCGATAGTGACTGCGATGTCCTCTGTCGAATGTGAATGGTTGTAGAAATATAACGAACAGGTTTGAGTCTTCTCCTTTTATTAAGGTTAATCTTAAAACCCGTGCCTTAACACCGGTAATAAGGTTATTTTAGTGACTTGAATTACCCTAGAACCTTTGGAAGGTTATTTTGAACCAACTGAAGTTATCAAAATATAAGAAACAGTTCATGGTTATAAAGGTCAGACACATTCAACATCAGTAAGTTTTAGATGTGTTACCATCAAAATACGATTTCGAAAATAGCTGTTCTACATTAATACAAATACAGCCCATTTAGATAGTGAACAAGTGGTATATTTGGGATCACACTATCTGTAATAGTACAAATTAGCACTTTTTCGGGATCCCACACCCTCAGAGTCGGGCCGTAATCGCCAGCACTGGCCATCAAGATCTGGAGACTCGTCCCGAAAAAAGGCAAGACATCTTACTAATGTGTTCAACATTATTTAATAGGAATGTGTAATAAACTTTTCAACCCACTTGCTGTTCCCTTCTTGGCGACGACGGTGAACTCTTCATTCTGACCGCTGCTGCCTCCAACCAAACCAGCACCGAACGCTGTCACAAAGCCGCCGTCAATACTGTCAACAATACACGAGAACGGACTCCCTGGAAACAGAAACATAACATAGAATGTTAAAATATTGGCGACTATACATATTAACTAAAATTTTATAAACACATCTGAATAATTGCATCTTTGTTGGAACATCTTCAGAACAAATAATTTGAAACAATATACAAAGAGTTCACGAAGATGTTTTAATGCCAATTTCTTGATTTCACAAAAGCAACGTTTCGGTATAGTTACATTGTTCAAATTTATTATATATCATACACTTGTAAATGGTATACGATGTTTTACGGAAATGTCGCTTATGATAAAAAATAAGAATTTGATCATCCATACAGAACATAACATTCTTGTTTTCTCCATACTATCAACTTCAAGAGTTTCTCAATTAGATATAACGTTTGATTCCCATTTCATTAATTGTTATGTGTCTAATCGCTGATATATAAAGAGCATCTAGATTTGGATGTATATGTAAATGTCTTTAGGGACGTTTTTTGTGTTCTGTGTTCGAGAAACGACTTCGACGTTGGTATTTCTGAAGAACTTATGACTGAAAAAGACGCTAAAGACGTAATTCCTAGCCCGTCGTTCTGTTCATGGCTGAAATGTTTTGGTTGTTTTGGTTGACAAGTATATCAATGTTAGTATAAAAGTAATGATGTGTTGGATGACAAGAATAATGTTTGGTAAATGTAACGTTGTATTTGTACACATATATAATACTATTTGGTTTATATGTAACGTTATTTTGATAGACAAATACAGTGATGTTAGGTGTATGTTACATTCGTTGTATTGGCAAACAAACAGGTTCGTGTTTTAAATATTTGTAACGGTGTGTTGGCTGACAGATAGATATGTGTTATGTATGTAATATGGGGTTATAGTAGATACATGTTCCTGATATAAGTAACGTTGCATAAGCTGAGTCAAGTGATATAATCATATTGTTTGATGAACTCTTACATAAATATGCTTTGTTATTTACCATAAACTTTCATTTGAAGCCTATAAAATGTCACATAACACTATCAACACTATATACGTTCTAGCTTTAACTACAGGTTTTCCCTCTACCATCCGTCAAACCATATACAAAGACTCAAGTAGTATTATCTTTCCATTACAGTTCAGTAAATATCATTATCAAAGCAATCTCTCCTATTTTTGTTTTTACCTTCTGCAACCTATCAGACGACACAAGCAATTAACCGCAGCATGTGGTTTTCACAGAAGGGAGGTAACTCTCAAAACTATAATTATATGGGAGAAAACTCTAACAGCAGGTGTTATATGATTGATTAACGAACACCTGAAACTTTAAGAGTTGTTAGAGTTGAATGTGAATGAGAGTGCTTAACATGATTAATTCAACACTTTGAAATTATTTCAAGGGTTTTGTTTGAATATTCACTTAATAAAGATATGTATTATGAGACACCTGTTGGTTGTTTGGTCGTCTAGATATTCTTTAGTACATTTAAGAGGGTAAAGTAGAATGCTTGTAGGTGATTTATCACCAGTTGGTGCATAAGGGTTTATGTTTTGTATCCTATAGAATCCCAGACTTTAATGTATGTTGTTAACTTAACGTTTATGCATCTGTAATGAAAGAAGAAGAACCTGGTTCTGTTCACTGCAATATGTATATTGAACAATCAAAGGGCTACTAAACCTCTTAATCAAACTATTGAAATAGACCGAACTCATCCTACAGAACGACAATGGTCACGGAAGTAAACGCTTTGAACGTAAACTGAAATATCCCATCCAAGCCCAAACATTAGTTTTTATTTACAACGGCAAATATCTACACACCTTTCGCAAAACCTCAACTTTTAGGGTCAACTTTTTTGCCAACAATTACATGTTTATGAGTTGAAGCATTCTAGTTGAATGTAAAAAAAACTCTGCTGTCATATGCGCAGACAGGTCGCCATAATGAACACAGACACCCCTTAACTTCCTGCTTCAGTGACTGCACTGGTTATAAAGTAGATGTTATTCTGTCTTTGAACTTCGTTTAAAAGATAAGCATCTGGTGTATCCTAGTCTCCTAAGTCAACAATGTGTTGTTAGGAAGATAGTATCAGCTCAACACACACATATCCCGCTTCCAGATTTATGCATGTCGGGAATCGTGTACATTGCACTAAGAAGATAACGGGATTAACATAAACTCTTCGCAGCGAAGCGACCCTGCACGGAGTCTGGCATTGCCCTGTTATGTACAGGAATTCATCGGCTTATCAGCTCAACAGGAGGCGCATATCACAGGAATTCTCCAAACAGCGACTCAAGGCTGGCTGGGCATATGTAAAAGCGCTGCCTTGGAGTACTGGTGTGCAGATCCTCCTTACAACGAGTCCTGTTGTACTGTGGTCTGTTGTTGCAAATGTCACGAATTATCTTAGCAGCGTCTAATGTTATTGAGTAATAATTGGTTAACAGTGACCGGAGTTAAAGGGTCAAAAGACTATTACGTCAAACCGTTTCGCAGACATGTAGATACATCTTTTGATAGTGTTAAATACATTTCCATCCAAAATGATTTCGCACAGCTTACAATAACACTGAAATATCATTCAACAAGAAACTGATAAGAATATGCACCCGCACAAAGAGCAAAGTGTTCCTATTGTTGCCAGTGTGATGCACAAATGGTAAATGGAAAACCCGATACCGGCATTTATTGCGCCCAAGATAACACTTGCGTTTGGTGGAGTAGAAACAACACACCGCATCAAAGCCCTATTCTGCACATCTTGAAAGCGACGTTTTAAAAAACACTGTTTTGACTGCGGGGATCGTATGCATTGAGACCAGAATGTTGATGGTTTAAGAGACGAGTAAACACACCCAACCACACAGAAAATAAGCACGAATATCTTCATCAAGATTCATGTGTTCTGAAAGATGTACTTCGCATACCCAAAGGGCTGTTAGCTCTAACGAATCAATAAATTGTTAGTTGTTCATTCTAGTCTTCTCTGAAGTCGTATTTCCGGTTGTATATCCATGTAGTTCCGATCGAATGAACAGACAGTGAAGCGATGTCTATGGATAACGTTGTGGTAAATGCTAATTGGTTGTAGTGTTTAAGAAATACATGTGAGATGTTTCTCTAAAAACTGTTGATCACATTGAATAAAAGTCTATGTATATCAAAGTAAGTGAAAAAAGAAATTTTCATTTCATTTCGATGCTTCTCTGAACATTACACAAACAAGGTAACTGAAAATAAAGTAATTTACTACTTAAATACAAGAGAAACACCCAAACAAAAGCAGCGCGCTCATTAATAGTGACTTCAATGCTGAGATATCATTGCTTGTGTAGTTTTCCTCATTTCCAGATTCACTCTGATTCAAAACATATGTGGTAACCTGTCTGAGTGTTTAGTGTCCATGGAGGATATCCGCAATGTTTCCTGTCTGATGCAAGACTCCTTCCATTTCACGTGTGGGGCACAACTACATATGTAAGAAATCATGGAACGTGTTGAGAATCAGGTTGTGCAGGTATAGAAGACGTTAGGTCAAAGAGGATAATTATAACACCACAACTACATCAAATCAAGGTTAATATTTCAACGATTCTCTTTGAGGGCTAAGAGTAGTCAGTGTTTGCGGACTTCACTTATGGCAAATGTAAGTGCTATCGTAAAATATGATACCTGATGTCTGTCTATAGATTTATCGCATCTCATTAACTACCATTCTTCGGTGACTGAAGACTTTAGGTCAAAGAAAATCGGGAACATAAACTCACTGGAACTGCTGTTTAAAGGCGCTGTAGCACGTTTTTTTACAAATTTTATTTTTTCAAATTTCTCATTTATAATGATAGTTTATGTCATTTATATTTACTTTAAAGGGTAAAACGTCTTATTACACAAACCAATTATCCGTATTGGTAATAACGGCGTTGCGTATAAAGCAAAAATTGCATGGCGGCCATTTTATTGTGAACACATTTTATTATTTCGAATGACTAAAACGATTCCCATGGCTTTACGGAACCATGAACACTCATTTGTAACTTGTTTTTCCGAAGAGAGAAGGGTGTTTTACTATTGTTGACATTATTTTTCAAATACATTTCATCGACCTATTTGAGCGAAAAAACGTGCTACAGCGCTTTTAAGCCAGCGTTTTGTGGTTTGTTGTTACACACTCACTATATAGAGTATGTATCCCGATATGTCTATTCAAATTCGAACGCTAGCATATTTCTACATAGATGTACTACAGCCCTCCTTACTTGCAAACATGTATCTTTTGGTGAATTGCCTGTAAGAGTCTTGCGTGATATGTACAGGTAACTAACGATATTTAAAACATGCCAATTGTTTTTTTACCTTGTGCTGGATAGATACAAAAGTATTTTGAGTGCCTTCAAATGCACGATCTTTTCATATTGTCTATATAAAGTAACTGGTTCACGTAATTTACCATGAATGTATGTTGCCTGCTGCCTTCAATATTTCATCTAATTGTAAGATGTGATATGATTATATGAATGTGCAATAAGTCATATTACCACATGACATGAGGGTGCAGATGTAGATATAGATAAACATATAGATATAGATAAACATATAGATATAGATATAGATATAAAGGTTATCGTAGAAATACATATTCGCTTTGCGGGAGGTCACATAGCCTCACGTACACACGTAAACAGGATATACACATCAAGTGGTATTTATATCTATATTCTGTAGTGAAATAACCATCAAACTGTCAATACTTACCAATATGTTTCGATGGTTTTAATATAAATATTTTCTGATTAAAATTTAGCAGATTTACGCAACAAAATATTTATTTCACATGATCATATTCGAAATGTGCATAGCACTATTTACATTATTGAAAAGAATTACGATAACGATTACAAACTTGATATAATCCGTTTTATAGGTTCAAGCAATTTTTCTTTCAAGAATGTGATGTAATCTAGATATAAGTTCATTATGATATATTATAGTGATGCCACGTACGCAAATTCCTATCGAGATGCACGTCATATTTTCACGTCAATATTTATGCTGCAATGATGACTGCACAGCGCATACACAGTCTTATAAAGATTTGTCATAACAGTTCATGCGGTTTTCTGGTACACGCGTAAACGAATTTAGCATCTATACACATTCTCACAGGTCTGTTTTCTTTCAAGATGCTGATATTGATGCAACTATAGCGATCTTGAGTGTTTTGACTTTCATCAACAAACTTCAGAGTTAAGCAAATCAAACAACCATACTTTAAAATTATCGTGCTGAAGAAGTTTATTTCAGTTGGACTTGAATAAATAAAATCAATTTACACAAGTTATTTAAAGTCTGCTATCTATGCAAAAAAAAAATCAAAACCCATTATAACAGTGTATACATATTTTGTCAGTATGTGCGAAAATAGATTTTTAAATTATGTTTTAGTTTATTAACATTTTCAATTTGTTATAAACATAATTCAAAACAGGAATATGTATATGAAATTTGAATTACATAAAAAAAGCATTGTTTATTGTCCTATAAATGTGTTATAAACCTGATTCCCAGGTGTTTGTTTGAAGATGAGCCGAACTCACAGGCGTGTTTACAACGTAAGCACATGTTCCTAACCGAAGATAATTGCACCCTGCAGCTAGAGAACAACAAGCAGTGTTCCAATGAACACATGGGACTTACAAGTACGTGCAAAAAGATGGCGAGGCCATTGTTCTTTTTTAAGTAATAAATCCATTTGGTTAAGCAAACATTTCATTGACATTTTGCATTATGTATTTCAGACATTAACATACAAGATGCATAAACGCTACAAGAGGATGTCTTCAATAAGTTACAGAGAAGAAAGAAAAGCAGGCAAGAATTGAGTAACATGAATTCTGTTCTATTTCAGCTGACGCAAAGCTATCCATTTTTATGGTTATGTTTGTTACATTCAAAGCATAAAACATACGTACATCATACATAATACGCGTGAATAGGGCCACAAAACCACCATCTTGTATTTCGCATGGACAAGCATAAATCATATTTACCAACGGATCTAGTCTACGACCAAACCGAAATTTACACATATAACATGTGCAAGTTTGGAGCAAGTGTATTTAACCTACATACAAAGCAAAAATGTATCTTCAGCCTTAATAAAATAAACCCAATTAACACCCTGCCGTTAAGTAAATAGACAAGACTCACAACACACTGTTATCCAATCAGCGTTGGTCTATGGTTGATTAAACAAGGGCAGATAACTATCGTTTCTTTAGCAGATGGTAATTTTCAATGAATTAGAAAACAGATTTTAGAATGATATTGGTTTCTGCAACAGTCATTCAGCGTGAAAACAAATATGTTTTGAAGTATGTAGTTTCTACAAGAATTACAAATGCTAACAATATTTTGTTTGCCTAATTTCTTTTTCACATTAGTGACAATAAAGATATGTGTTTAACAATAAGACACTCTTGGCTTTTAATGTGACTGTTTCTATTTCTTTTTGAATAAAATAATTAGTTAATATACACCTAACACAGAGGTTGATTTCGGCCCAGAATTCATTGAAGATATATGATGCCTTTACAGTTTATTTGTATGCATAATTTAGTCTCTCATTACCCGTTGATTAGTCTTACACTCAGACTCTGAAAAAAAGGGTTTATTCTGAAAATATCACAATTTTATTAAATATTGAAAAGGAGACTGTAAGAAATGGAATTTTCATTAACAAAATTCTGTAAAAAAAAGCTCCTTTTCAATATATTTTATTTTCAATATTTTTTGTTCAGATATAAAAAATATTTTTTCAGAATCTAAGTGTTAGTGTTTTTAGTTTTATGCTCTTAATTTGTATTTCATGTAATGAAGTACAACTTTAATAAACAATCTAGGTACCTGTCTGTCTATATCTGACACTTGTAATGTATGTTGTTTTCAAAGCTGTGTTTCATGGCAACATTTTAGATAGATGCAGTGTTCAACACATGCAACAGATGAGTGATAAAGTGATACATCGAAGGTGAAGTCTTTGACGAAACACAAACACCTGAGTACAGTACAACATCGACAGAATGCCAACACACCTATATGATTACAATTCTCCACATTCACGTCTTGAAACATGCTCCGAGAGAAGCATTTCAAAGGGAAGAATGTCAGGTACGATGAGCCAGGAAATTGCAAAATTTCGAAAATAAGTAACGCATCCATCAGGCAAGTTGGACCATGTCCAAAATTATTGCAGAAATATTCAAGAAGAACTGTACACATACTGTTCATAAAAGAATACAAAGAACTGAAAAACTATTATGTCTCAAATGAGGGTGATATGTAGGTATGCTAGTAATTATAAAATAACCATACACGATAATCGTAATATCAGTGATCACTATTTGAAAATCAAAAGATGTGACGCCAGGTATGGTATATACTGGGGTTATCTGTTTTGCGTTCTGACTGTTTAAGTATTTATTCAGCTGGTCGGAGTGGCAGTAATTAAAGGCGAGTTGTTAGTATAAACAGCGTGGTACCTATGGGTACACGAACAGCTCTCTACAATAAACCAACCCTCCAGGAATCGCCGACACCAACTGTGACTCTATCTCCAAAATAAACCTATCAGATTCTCTCATCAACCTGAAATGGTTCTGCCGCCATCACTTCCAAACATTCGTTAAGGCCATTCGTATTTTCTTATGCGTTTCTCATCCATAGACTGCCCCAATTATCCCTCCTGATCCAACGTTTCAAAAGCAATTATGTAAAAAGTTAAACCTATTTTGATCCCCTGAATATTTTAACATATTTAGCGAAAGAGAGTTTAGTGATGTGAATCAATTCAAATAAAAACAATGTTCACCTTCAAGAAGTTTCCGAAAAGAAAATTTCGGAAAACAAATATGAAAAATTTAAATAAATGTTTAAACTCTTAAAAAAAACCCTCTCATATCTCTTGAATTTACTTATATTGTCATTTTTGTCTATTTTAAAGATATGCTATCGATAAGTATGTAATATGAAGGTCAGACTGAAAGACTAGGTTGTTGTGGAAATGAGAAACATACAAAAGGTGTGGATGGTTTACCTTTAAACAAGCAAACTGAGAACGGTATCTACCTTGGTGTTTATCTTGGCTGAAACAGGCTATCCTTGGTGATTTAGCGATAAGAAATTTGAGTCTTCAAGGGTCAAATGGCTCAACGAAATTGACTAGGGTGTTACTCTGTTCCATCCATTTTGCATATAATGTCCTATGGTCCATACGCTAAACTTGACGATCGGATAATTGGAGAAATAGTTTGTCATATCAGCACGAATCAGGAACGTTAACATCCATGTTCAAAGATCTACTTTCATAAATAAGAACCTGAGTGTGTATAACGATAATATAGATTTTATTTCAAATCAAAAGTTCCTTATACAATAATCCCAATAAAAAAAGCGAGGTCATGCCGTGTCCAAAGATATCGGAGCACCACTACACCAAACTCCCAGATATCTACTAGCCCGACAATCAGTCTCCATAATATAGTTTCTTCAATATGTACAATAATAACGTATATTGAAGTTTTAAAAAGAACCCGATGCTTTTCTTCATGTTATTCTATTGGTCTTGCAATTTCACATGTCAGTTTGTCTAGAACGAGGACTTAGATCGTATTACAGATTCTTATCATCTACTACCTCAGTCCATTTGAAATATATTACTTCAGGTAGTATTATGAAGAGCTTAAATAGTCAATAAAATGCTCAAACTTAATTGTCAACTCGAATTCGTTTCAACAAAAATTCCCAGATTGTACTGTCTCGTTAAGAGAATCTACACCTGCTCCACGGGGGGAGAGTATTTGCAGCAATGAAGAGAATATAAGAAACTAAAGTACAGGCTAGAGATTTGCTTGACTGAAGGTAACAGGTGATCTTCAGACGATCACTCTGCGCATGCCCACTGCGAGCATGTTACCTGATGCTGGAAAGATTGTGGTGTTGCAGTGAGGTTCTCCAAGTGGCAAGTAATGGTGCACCATAACCTCCTTACTTCCTCCGATTGTGTTTTAAAACGTCCATGACTCACCTAGTAAACATTCACTAGATGATGTACATAAACAGTTAACGCCTATCAAAGCTCCTGTTATCTGACAGGAAGATAGCGCATTTGGAATAAGCTCCCAAACTTATACCATACAGCGATGTTTTACATCATTAAAAATCAAAATTTCTTTACATGACTAGACTAGAACTAAAGAACAATGCAAGCTACTGAAAACATAGATAATTAATCAAATTAAATTCAAAGTTATAATATCACAGTGATAAGTGTAACTACTATCTACCAAATAATAATTGAAATCAAACGCACAACATCGGAGTCACCATGATAGTGAAGCGTAAAAATAAGACGTCCATGACAGCTCTTCCATCACACATTATCTATACAATACTACGCCTAGTATATCCCGCAGTATGTCTAAGACACGGTACACTTTGAAGTTAGCGGTGGTCCACTATTAGAGGAGGTTGATGGTGGATTGGCAGGGGAATCGGTGATGATGGACATGATAGACTAGGAGTAAACATACACCCTCGATTAATGTTACCAAATGAGTACAAGAAAATATTTTGGTATTTTTTTTACAACTACGCGATTTGTGAGGAAGGATGTGATAGACTAAGGGTAACCCAACATGATACATCACTGGTCTGATATTACCAAACTTGTAAAAAAAAACAGTTCATCGTTGTTTCATCAGGTACACCTGTACTCAAATTGGTATTTCATTTCTTACCATTAAATTCAACTAAATCCACTATCCAACTTACCCATTCATTGTATGGGTATACTAACTTGAAACGACATTATGCCACTTTACAAGGTTTTCTGTTTTTCACTTTTTAACTGTCGCGCAAGTATGTTCTAACAAATATGTGTCCGGAATTACATGTTCAGCAGTTGGTAGGGATATCATGGAGTGCTGACAAAGGCTGATTAACGGTTCCCGGATTCTGTTATCTTTTCTTACCACTCCCGTGCTGAAGTTGAATGGTTTCCAGGAAGAACCGAAGTTTCTTATATTGGCTGTGTGGATGTCATACAAGAAGGTTGTGGTAAAGAATTTGCTACATGAAGATATAATTTTCCATCTTCTTCTTACACATATCCAGTCCTTCACACTGACTTAGGTGGGACATTCAACCCGGCCTTGAATTCTTCTATATCAAGTATATGACTATGAATGAATATCTTAATTTACAAGAAGATCGATTAAGAAACACCTTTGCATTGATTCAGAAGACACTAAAATTTCGTAATCTAAATTTGAGTCTAGCGAGAACCCCGCCTTTACGAAGTGTATATCCTTTCACAGGTGCGGAAGGGGGATGATTATTGAAACCGCCATTAGCTAGAAGGTACACGCTTTTCATTGTAGGAAATGGTAAGGTATGAGGCATAACCAGTCCCTTACCAGACCTCTTGAGATGTTTGTGCATTTAGATAATTGGTGGCATTTACTAATGCAAACGATAATGAAAACGTCCACGCTGCCGGCTACAAAATCTCCACTCTGAAGAAAAGGTCTCGCAGTTTTGAAGCTTTTAGCAGAGAAATATTCTGGAAAAGGTTTTTGATTAACTACTTAAAACAGTCATTATGAATGAGTATATTTAGTTTATATACGCTTGAACTATAACATGTATTCATCAACTGGAAGAAAGTAGGTACAATATATATTGAATTAAAATGATTTCGCAAAGACTAAGAAAATAGTTCGCAAACTATGTTCATTTGATTAAGAGTGGGATATAATATAACGGGAGAAAACATTAGTAAGGGTTACTTTACCTACGTCTACCAAACTTAAGCCAACATCATTAGCTACTGTATACGATAGTCAGTTATACCCTACTTATCATGTCTATTGAGTTTTAATGTTGACAAAATTATCGACATTTTAAATGCACAAATTGTAAAGTAAGAATGTTATCCAACTGCAGGTACAGTTTTCTAATGGAAGATCATTCTCCTTCACGACACAAAATTCTTGAAATATTGATTAAACTAAAATTAATTTCGAAACTCTAATTCATTCATATTGAATTAAAGATGTACAGCTTCAAATCTATCGACCATGTTATGTACGACCATCAGTCAGCTTGAAAATTGCAGTACCAGTGTAAGCGAGTTTCACAGCACATGAAGACAACATACATGTACGCTAATACATAATACTGTTTACAAGTAAACGTGAAATGAATACATGAACCAAATGGATGATCCGTGAGTGTTGTATATATCAATTTAATATTTTTACATGAAATGTAATTTTTTATTATTTTTTATTTTATTTATTTTTTAATATTAAATTTACGAAAAGTGAATTCGCTCAGGTAGAAAACTGTAGACTACATCAATATGAAACTCTCAAATTTAAATACGATAGAATAAGCCATTAATGAAATAATTTTCAGGCATTCTATGCTAGTCTATACAATATATTGTTTCAGTAAGGACAAGTCCACAAGCGTTTAACCATAAAGTTAGGGGGGTTTCTTGATCACCGTATCGAGGTATTCCAAACGAGATGCACGATACAGACGGAAGAGTGAGGGAGGCGGATGTTTTACTGGAACAGACTGACTGACATGCGCATGCTGGCTGGATGCCAAACAGCTTATCTGAGAATTCCAGTCCAAGGTCGGTGTACTTTGCAGTGTCAAGTGACAAGGCTTATTGCTACCATACACACTCATGTAACCAATGTATCTTCTTTGGTGTGGGTCTACAAGACTGGTATGTTCGTATGGTTTGCAAGCATTAGGAAATCTTAGGCAAGTTTGACAAGTTCATTCAACTTGTAGTCGCTGCTACTCGTAAGGGAAACTATATTTAAAATAATAATGTCTATCACGAGAGTCTGGTCAGTTTCAAAGTGATAGTCAAATATTTCCAAATCTTATGAACATAATCATACTGGTAACTTTGAGTCTGTTTTCAAGTTAGGATGTGCAGGTTTAGTTCGTCTTCATTCACATTTGGCATGCGTCGAGATTAAGATTCTGTACTCAATGTAAGCTGATATTTTGTGCTTCTCAACTGTTTTCAGATTTGAGAAGTAAAGACAACTACAAGGGAGATAATATATATGTTTTCATAATACACTGCACCTATAAAACTTGAGATTGTCGTTAATTCAAGATTAATATTTTATGAATTTACCTATAAGGTGAAATAAGGCAATTTAAGTAAAATTAAATGATCAACCAATTCATATATTGTAGTATAGACTTTAACGCTTCATAGAGAAGTAGAGACAATAATCTTCCACTTAGACTTTTATCAGAGTCCAAGTAATATGTTTTTGAGACACACTCACCACCCCAAGTTGCTCCTTTATTTGATGAAAATGGCCTTTGTTCTCCAGATTAAAAATACATGGTGCCCGATATAAGTCCTTCTAATGCATCAATGCCTAATAAAATGTCCTTCACTAGAGTTAAATGATGTTCAAAAGACAATACGAATTTCATTTTTCATACTCGGAAACGCTGTGTGTCTTCAAAAGAAGTTTCAAAAATTGTTCTTGTATATTTTCGAGACAAATTCCAACTACTTAACCATTCAGTCTTGAGTTGTAGTGCTATCCAAATATAATATTACAAAGGTATTCTGCTTCGTATGTGAGCATTTCATATCAAATCATATCCTTAATCTGGGTTTGAACTGATTTCATAACTCTCGTGAAAGCATTTGCACTAACAAAGGTCAAAGTGGTATTTGTCTACATAAAAACATATAAACAACGAGAATAAAGATTTACTTCATTTTAATCGAGGCCAAATGTTCAACATCACATCCTTGCTTAGATAACTCTCATCACATCAAAATGGAAGAGAAACTTCAACATCAGCCATATTGCAAATCTGTAATGTTATCAACGACATCAAGATAAGCACTTGGTTGATGCTACGTTACTTCAAGGGCTGCTCCTAGATATCAATGATAAGTTAGCATTAAACAGGAATTACACGTCTTATCAAAGAGAGACAGGCTTTCAGAACACAGCCTTGACTGACAGATAAAAGTGCACTGATGAGTTTCTGATATGGTGCATCTGGTTTATAAAGGATGTTATTTTAATTGAGGTATGAACTAAGAATTTCAAACATGTTAGCTTAACTCATGGATAACTCTTTTATATGAACAATAACTCATTGAAGAGAAGCACAGAGCGCATACCATCTAGCCGATCAGTGAACTTTAGAAGACTACCTTGGCTGACGGCATTGAAGTATTTGATAACGAGCCAATGAAAGCATGTGAGAGACTGATGCTTGCGGACAGCGATATCTTGATTAAGGTGTTATGAACTAAGCATATACAAGATTGACTGTTCCTTGTAATAATGCGGATTTTAAATGTTTTTAAACAAAGTATTTCAAAGAGTTATGGTGTACAATACGCATACCACGATATACTACAGAACTAAACAGAACAACATTTTATTCATAGGAATTATACAAAAGGTATGGAGAAACAAATTCTTCACACCATACAATCTAGGAACAGAAAAAGCAAAATATGATAATTGGAATAATATATTTCTTTGCTTGAGACTACGTGTACCTGTGTCGATTTAGTTCCCGAATCAACACTGATGGTTAACGTATCTTACATTGTTCCAGGGCTCATTTGTCAGATAAATTAAGCTATGGCTAAAATAGTCCCTTTGTACCTTTTTTGAATAATAAGCTTCTGGTTAATATCAAATGTTCACACACATCAACTGCTATCTCATCCATATTTGCTCTAACAACGTTGAATGCCCATGCAACATATTTGTCAATGTGCAGGGATTAGAAGGCTATACCGATTAATGTACATACTTCAGGGAGACTATGAATAATTGCAGAGAAATATTTATATGGAAATGTTGTGTTCATGTTAGTTGTACTTTATGAAACGAACAACTTGAGAACAACTTGTTTCGTGTAATTAGATTAATATACTCAACATTGATTGAGGTCATAATATAGTATCTGGATAGAATATCTAGAACATTTTAAACTGCACCACAAACAATTCATAAATCCAACTATCACAGCACACAAGCATCACGTATGTACGATTTCTGTAAAGTTCGTTAAAAAGGTCCCCTGAGCTATCCCATCTGCAGTGTGATGACCTCATTACTCCAGCACCACTTCCGCCCGAATGTATATCTACTTACCTTACTTATATACACAAGTACATTCTCCTTGTGCTGTATATAAACCTACAATAAATCAGAACGTGTTCAGAGACACTCATACTTGTGTCTATAAGAGGGTTGAGTTCACCTACTGATGTTAGGCGTGTCCAACATATAGGGACGACTGTATTAATTGATATGACAAATCTGATTCTGTACATTGAAAACATTCGCATAGCCATATCAAGGTACATTCAGGGGAATGGGGTGCATTCAAGAAGGGCACATGTTCTACGCTCGTATGTATTTAACATAGCACACGCGCCCTTCTTGAATGCACCCCTTCAATTGTTTAATTGCTTTATTTATACAATTTGGAGTTAATTCATTATAATCTGCATACACACACACACACACACACACACACACACACACACACACACACACACATTAACCTGCATGTATAGTCATCAGAAGAGTATATGTTGAAGATATAATTTTAATCATATATATACAATATAATGTCATATAACTATAATAAGGCTTAGCATGCCAAAGATCATAAATCTCTATCAAATAGCTAATAGTATAAACCGAGAAAGCATTGACTGATGATGGACATTCGCTCCTGTTGCATACCATATTCTATACATACAAAGGTATCAGAATATTGACATACACCGTTACATACTATAGCTGGATCGTTTAGATTCGCGTAGTTTCTATCAACTGTATTACATTAAAGGTAGAATCTGTTATACTGACAGCATTACCCGAAGGAACACTTTAACAAGAATCTTAAAATGTTACCCAAATATCTGCAAATGTTAGACAAGTAGGAGGTTTAACCGTTTATGTCGTTAATGAGGTTTTGACATTTGCATCAACACTGAAGAGTAGATGGCTAAAAACCCTTCCAGGGATTACACCTTTGTTGCGTCTTGTATCTATTTGATTCACCGCAGGAAACAAATACATGCTTAAGGTTATGCATTATAAGTATATATAAGTTCTGAAAGCACCCGGTCTACCATTCAATATGCTGAAACCGTGTACCTTACGTCTCTCCAAGAAAGTATAGGTACCTTGTATGCCAAATGCATTTCCATTAATATAAATATATGTACAAAGTAAGAAAAGGAAACATAAGAGACATTGTTAGTAGGATGTAATATATCGGTGTGAATAAACTCATAATAAGATTGCCAGTTAACGCTACATGTCATACCTGAGTCATACATGAGTACGTAACTGTGTTTTTAAAATTACTTCTCTGAAACTATGATAACATGCATCCCTAATGTAAATCTTGAAATTATCACAACTACATGTACCTTCATATTGGCCTGTAAAACGTTAATCGATAAAATATAATGATTTATCAAGGAAAATGAGATAAACTAAAAATATGCGGGAGTGAGTTTAAGACCTCATGATATAATTTGAGAAAATGGAAGATCAATATGTAAAGTAATTTAATCTTAGGTTTATATAATCGTGAATAACTGAGATAATACTATTATAATTGTAATGCTTTGACTCTGACTAGAAATTATCTGATCTTGAATTCCAATTAAAATGTACATAAAGGTAGAAGAAGTTAAGATATTACTTTTGTCTTTTTGTCATAAGCGTCAACTCAGCACACTGATTTCAGCCTCCACCCTCCCCATCACACAAAAATACATCCATCAACATTACTAAGATTCCCACTAAGTCATTTATCTGTAATCACTATAGCATATAAGAAACCAGAAGAATGACCGTCCAACATTAAAATCTAGAAAAAGAAAGAAATCCTTTTGAAAATCACGGAAACAGAGGTCAAATCCAATCTTTTCATGAGAAATATACGTTTTTGTAGGGTTATCAGCAGTTGGCATTGACATTCCTGATCCGTCTGCAAGAATAATCAAAACTCCAATCTTTACAAAGTTGTTTTCACGGAATCTGGCATCTTCATTTTACATCCGTTCTAACAGAAGGTTTGTTGTCACTGACGTACACCCCGCATGTACTGTGCATCCATATCTACACCTGTTTTCTAGGTATAAAGCTCATTTAAACACGCGTCAATATTATTCCTATGCATCTACATTCTGTAAACCAATATGTTTGTGTATATGTCTATTACGTGCGTCGATTTTGGTTTTAAGCTGCATTAACAACTGTTTGATAACAATGTTTGGTTTGTAGGATGATAACGTGTTTGTAGAGGCAAGTTCATATTATCGGAGTATCGCCGTACGTGGTTACCTGTCGTAATTATAACATTAGGGCTTCTGCCTACACGTGTGTTCTGCACATGTTAAATGGATAAACGTGGACCCAGTCAACCAATGACAATAAATCAGTATATGACTTCTGAACACGTGGGATATTAATTTAAGAAACTACTGATGTACTGTAATGAGTGCAAGAAGCCAGTTATCCAATCACGGTTAAGTCTGTTTGGATTCTTGGGTAAGAAATTTAAAAATCACTTCAGTGCATGGTAAACCAATTGAATTGGAATAAGAATGCGACTTCCTAACACAGGGAAATCTACTGATTAGTTGGTCATCCAGATTTAAATTCTAAGAATCTAGGCAAATCTAAAACAAGGCTACAGACGTCAATTATTTCTGTAAACAAAGATATCCCCGAGGCTCTAATTTAATGTGGACATTAAAAAAAAGCCAACTCATTTTCGTTACAAACTTCTGGTGTGCCTTCATCCCATGTGCAATGTAAAACATGAAAATAACTGAAACTGTGGCTCAACATTAATATTAAATTGCGGGAGTTTTCATCTGTTAGCCATTGAACTTCATATCATCAAAAGCAATTGATTTGGAGAATGTACATGTGAAGGACATGGTCAACCAATGACAGTTCATCAGAGTATGATATTTCCCATTTAGTACTCACTGAAGTGTATTTCATCAACACTATTTGATTTGAAGAAGTTATAAGGACTTCGTCAACCAACGACAGTTCATCAGAATATGGCTTTCAACCACATGAGGGTTTTCACTGCTATTCCACACTAGTGCACCAACATATTTGCTTTTATAAACAAGTGACTGAACGAGTGGTACTCTACACAGAATTTGGCTTCGAATCACATGACGATTGTCACTGCTATCCCACTATACAGCGGCGTACACGTGATTTTTTTTTATCTGTATGAAGATGAATATTTTACATTTAAACTCTGTTTCTGTTAATATTCACTTTTGTCTTTATCATGTTTGTGGCACCATATTTAGCTGTATCCTTTCGAAGTTATGTTTAAATGATAAATTCACCTCAAGTAGACATAAAGAATGACCATAAGGAATGCTTTCCCCATAATTGAATGTGTTGTACATGATATCGTGTTTACTGATACCATTCAAATTAGGTATACAACATGAGTTAATACACTTTGGTATCGAACAGACCCGGTCTACAAAATGTTGTGTGTTTTTATACGTTTTTGTAAAACTTGTATAAACGACCATACGTTGGTCGAGCTCATCGTATTCGAAAAGATTGCTAGACACATGATATATGTAGTATGTTGTATGCAGTATGTAGCTTATAGAACAATATACGTAAGAAGATGATAAAGGAGTAATTGAGCGTATACTCCAAAACGTCGTGTATGTTCAGAATAAAGAAGCTATTATCCCCAACATATGCAGGTATAGCAATCTACAAGTATAAGTAACATAAGTATTATCTTACCTTGCACACCGTCCCCATTAAAGTTCATCTGAACCTCATGTCTACCCTCCGCCTGGGGCTGGTACTGCACGCAGATTGTGCCATCGTTGTTGTCCCTAACAACGGCGCCGGTTTTCTGCTCTGGCATGGTTAACTGCAACAGAGACGTGGGCTTAAAGTATCAACAATAGTAATCACCTAGACATCTATAACGTCCCATGTTCGTGGTCAAAAGGTCCCTATGTCGCAATATACACATATTGGCTTTCACGAAATTTATCAACTCCTTTAGGAGTATGCAAGTCATACAACTATTCTTCTCAGGGATGAAGAAATATACATTTTCTAGTATTAGATTCTATTAAGTTCGATTAATGGGGTCAAAAGGCTGCCCTTTGAGACACATATATAATGTACAAAATGAAATATGACAGCTATGTAACTGTTTAATTATGAATTAACTTTATTTTGTCACCATGACTAACGGTAAGATAGAATGTGTTAATGTTGATAAAAGGCAACATATAACTTGATATATATTATATATATAACCGACAAAGTAGCGGCTTCGAATCCAGTCATTTGTAATTAATATCTGTCAATTGACCTATCATGCACATCATGAAAAATATCATTTACTCTGAATAAATTCGACCTAAGCAGTTTTGTTCGTTAACTCATAAAATGATTATGACTTTTTCTCGGATAAACTTAGGCGCGGTCTTTTATCTAATCAAGATATCTCAGAGTTCTCATAATAACAAACTTGACCCCCTCCAAGTAATATGTCGCATGAGTTTTGAGGGGTTGCCATGTTATGTATAGATAATGTATCCTATTTATGGTGAAACAAATAATATGTCCTAGTCCGGAACAGGTCTTACTACCAGTAACTAATACCACGAATGTCTAAAACTAATGAAGAGGGCCACTCAAACAATGCAATTATTCATTAGGGTAAGAATTCATATTGCATAGTTTATGTGTGTTCTTACTGTAAACCTTTCACATTATTTCTTCACGATGTCAAGCCATTGACGTTAACATCATTATCATACTAAAACAGATCCACTCAGTGCGCTCTTTTGGTTAAAACTTTCCATGAATGATCACGCCAAGGTCAACCAGCATATGCGATGACAATATGCAGTTTTACAATAAGAGTCACAGATGCCAAAGAACAAAGGCAATATCTCTAGGTATGTGTTCCTTGATGTGTTACTCAGGAGCAAAAACAAGCGTTACATTTCCTTTTTGCAGAACATTCTAATGCTGAAGCTTCTCTCGTACATACGATGTAATTCTGTCCTTAGATATAAAAAAACTGGCTGTCTCGTAAATTATTAGCATGTTTACACCGCATGTTCAGATGAAGTTGTCGAGATTGTCTGCCTTTATGCTATTGGCAGACCTTGATTTTGTAGTGCCCTGTGGTATATCGTCCTTCTGGAGATATACTATTTAGAGATTTTGCTTGTTTTGGTATTCTGGTATAATGGTATTTTGGTATTCTTATATTTTCAAGTTTTGTATTATGATGTTGGTACTTCGGTATTATAGTAGATGCAATTACAGTATCATTTCAATATTCCGATAGTATATACTATTCTATATAAAGTCTGGTATAGTTTCTTAACAACTTTTCGAAAAATGGTATTTGTTCAAACAAGAACATTGTAATGATATGTACATTTTTATGAAAACTATATTTGTGATGTAAATTATCCATTTAACCAACAATCAACATCTCACACACACAAAGTCTAAATTCACTTAAACATGATTATACATTCCAATTAAGCAGAAATGAGGTACTCAGGAATGAAGTGGGAGCACATTTAGTCATTGACTGTCATTCTGAAATCAATGTGGAATGAAATGAGAACAAGTGATTGATCCAAACAGTCTGATTCAAGATGATGGAAAATGCTAAGTGAGAACTCAATTCAGTTTTTATGAAACGACTTTCATCAAATCCAAGGACAGGGCAGTGATGTATGATATATCAGATAAAGACAAATGGAACTGTCAACACAGCTTACTTACAGTCTATATTCAATACTACTAAATGGAAATGACCGACAAGACTCTTAATTTGGCGAAGCACCACTCTTTGGCAGACACAAGAGAATAGTGATTATTCGTGAATCTGAAGGTATTCTAAATATATCTTTCTTGCCAGATAAAATTTCGGCTACGAATGTAGCTTGAAGAGAATGAAGTTACTAAAGGTGCAGAAAACGTCAACGATTTCTAAATACTGGAACGACTCCAGATTTCATTTCCAGGGACCAACATTGGAAATTAGGCTCCCTCCGTCCGTCCGTCCGTCCGTTCGTCCCGAATTTATTTCCGAACAGAACTTAACTTTACAGTGACTCAACTCGGTTTAACCTGGTTTGAGGAACACACATCATGTGTAGATGTGCCTTTTTGGATATTTGTTCCTAATGTTTGTACGTGTCTGTTTCCATGAAATAAAAAGCCCTCAGCTTTTTCCCATTTGGCGGAGGATATAGCTGACCCACTCTGTTTGTTCAATTTAGAGTGCATTGAAGCAAAGGCAATTGTGCAGGAAAGTATATTACTAAATTAGTATTATCGATAATTATTTTTATACTTCTACATAGCCCCTTCAGAAGGTCAAATTTTAAAATGTAGGCCAATGAAAATACAATTATGAAAAACGTTGCATTATATTAAGAAAGGAACAATACGTTAAACATTGTAAAGGTGAAGACTAAATGCAAGCCTACGTTCATTGGTGGTCAGTTTATGAGAAAAGGACAACGCAACCTCGGACATGGAATTTTTCGCGTAAAGAGAAACCAAATTGAAACCAGAACCGGTTACTATCAGGGGATTCCTTGGCACCAGCAGTTGTCCTAATATGTCAATCAAACAGTGCCATGGTGCACAGACAGATGGTATATACCTTCTTCCGGGAAATTATACTCAGTCAGTCACTAGAAATGGAATGCGAGTTCGCGATACTTCACGAGATAAGACGAGACTTGTTGATGAATGAGACCGGTAGGGGGCGTTTCGTTCCAGGAGAGATTGGTTCAGTGCTGCTAAGCAATAACCATAACCATTATTAACCGGCGAAATTAATGATATTTTCCATCTTTTGAAGAAATGAGTTATGAAAACAAACGATAAGAAAGGTAACGTTAGTTTAATGACTAATCACCGTACAGTAACATTACTCAAATATGAGTCTGACACCAGTGACAAGGTATGATAAGTTATACACATCTGTTCCGATTGCTTAATACGATGAGCTCCGCATGTATTTACACCCTGCGGCGAACAGACACGGAGATTGCCGAGTTAATCAGATTAGGGATGTAATTAATTGGTCCAGGTTTGCCTCTTCAACGGAATGATAAAGTTTCGGTGCCAGTTAAAATAAGACTTCTTATGTCAATGAGACGCTTTCGTTGAAGCAATTTAATTTTAAGTCTATTTAACACGCATATTTTTCTATGTTATTTGAAACTCATAAAGGGGTGCTTTTAATGAATAATGTTTTTAGTTATGTAATGTATTAAGATATTTATCTCAAAAGGGCACTTGCCATCTCAAAGATACTTCACCTCATTAAGTTACAGATTTATAGTTATGTCCGATCTGCCAAGTATCTTTATAATTACTCATTACATATACTCATTAGCGAACACGATCAGCTTACCATGTTACTTGTATGCAATTAGATACCATTAAGTAGACGAATTCTGGCGGTATAAACAATTTTCAGTTCATTAAGTGTCTTTTCCTCTGTTTTAATAAGAATTTCAACAATCTTCAGTTCAAACAGGTCATATTGAAATACATTTAAAAGATTTATGTTCATAATAATTATATAATAATAATCTAAGCTAATAGTAAAGGTAAACTATCCTGACATTCTGACATTATCAATGTAGCACTTAAACGAATACATCGATCTAAGGCTTATTTCAATGATTAATTACTAGATTTGTATCGCTGCATCTTCATTTCATCCCATTTACATATAATATATACACAGTCTAGCATGTATAAATTAAATTATGATTCATGAATTTGATATCTTACATATTCTCAGCACCAGTTTCATTTGAATTAGAACATAAGTTTAATAGATGCGCTAGACTACACTACGCTCCCAAAATTCTCCCATGAGCAGAAATGCTCGGAATACTTAAAAATCAAACTACAAACATGAAATTATAGTTTTATGACAGCGTCAAAATGGTAAAAGTTAACCCCGTTCTTCCAGCCCCATTTGATGTTTTGTTAGGTATTCTTACAGGAGCATTAAGTGTGTGAGTGGGAGGTTTGGCAGTAAAGGGCTATTTAAGTTGAAATAGACTGTCCTAAAGTCGTAAGAAATCTTAAGAACCCTTTACTTCAATACATACGTGTAGGTGAATAATTCAAAACTCAACATTCACGAGTTCCTTAGATATAAACCAAGCTTATTTTACTGGTTTCTCTATGGCAATGTACTTTACATACTGTTTCGAGACGCTTAGACAGTCTGGAGGCAAATAATTATCTCTTGCGAGACATAAATATTACACCGAGACGCGTGTGCAAGGTATTGGGTTACCAAGGCCAGTTAAAGCCAATAAGATTCCGCTGCAGAAAGTGCTGCTATATTTTGAGAACGTTCCAGTCTGGCTCTGTGTTGACAGTTAATCCGATATTGTCTCACGAAATGATAAAGATGTGTATTGTAACAAGCGAAAAGGTAGAAATGTTCAAAAATTGACAGTAGATATCTTCTAACCCCGATGCCATATATGGGCATACCTTTCACAGCCATGCTCCCTTCCGCTGAAAGTAGTTCTTTGAAGCTTTTGGATATATCCAGCTAATTTAAAGCTGACATTATAGTTATTAACGTTAAACTATGAAATTTCATATGCATCACGGAGTTTGGAGTATTAGCAATTATTGTACGAACATATCAGACTAACTTACCGGTAAATAAATATTCACATCCTTGGCGGAACGATACCAGTCACATATCAAGTGTTTTAATGTAATTTACATAATTACGTATTTAAACTACACATCACATCATTAAACAAACACGTTTCTTTTATGCAAATACCATTAACACAAAGTACTAAAAAAACCGTTTTACTATATAATTATGTCAACTACATTATATTTCAGTAAAGAATCGTTATACGTGAAAACGCCTTTAAAATATATCCTCTAGCCCACGCTTCCTTTCAACAAAAGTATATGAAATATTGTGCGGTTGTATATTATCCTTTGATTGATATCTCCGATCGATGATAGGTGAACAACAATAAAGTCTCTGTGTTATCCTTGATACAAGGTGACCCCTAGCGTTTCTTCTAAACATTGAAAGAAACAATCTGTTTCTGGAGCTATCTGCTTTCTGCAAAGCTTCTTATCCTAGACCCAACCCGAGCCGACAACCCACAGGCACCTAACTGGAATCACTCTGTAATGTTGAAGAGGTCTGTCAAGTTTTAAACTTCCCAGAGCAACTTTGAATATAAGAATAGAGTTTGTCAAGGGATAATCCTTTATCTGATAGTTAGAGAATAAATCGAATGAACAAGTCTAATGTATGAATAATGTTAAAAGATAAGCTGAGGTAAGTGTCGATATTATTTGCTGAAGTCAATGTAGATACGTTTAAGAAACACTTAATGCATGTACTGGTTCCATTGGTATCCTAGTGCAATTGCACTTTTGGTGTATGGCAAACCATAGTCGCCTTGGTAAATTTAAAGAAACACCATCTAATACAAACTGGCAAAATGAGAATAAATTCAAATTCTTTCTTGACAAAATTTATAAGTTTATGAGATGTACTGCAATCCAAAGGAAATTCACATATCACTCAGCAAGGAAATCCCAAAATACGTGAAGAAAAGACAAACCACACATTCCGCATAAAGCATAAAGTAAAAGTAAAAATGAAAATGGTAAACACTGATACAACAGTTCCAATCCTGAATGATGGTTTACATAGTGCACTTGGTTAATCCAGGGAGTTTTACTTACCTAGCACGGGGTAAGAGTCCTATGAAGATGTGTATGTCGCTGGTACTGATGTCGGAGTATGTGCCGTCCAAGAGTAACGTTGCTGACTCAGTGCCGTCTAAACCACGGATATAAATAGTATACTACACCGGTGTATGGAAGCACGTTTCGCGCTCTGCACCTAGCACTTCTAGAATCCAGAAGAAAGCTAATGCAAGTTGTTGGACCTCCGCTTTAAAGAGGCGGCATGGTCAGTGATGCAAGAAATGGGGGAGGTTGGGAGGAGATCTCTCTGACCAAAGACTGGACCAGAGGACAAAGGGGCGGTGCTTAGCTTCACTAGTACCTTTAAGATGCATTTGGTTACCATGGGAACTAATTTGTTATCACTTTTCGGTTGATCGAAGGTTTGGCTGTCTGTGGGTGCAGGAAAGCCTTGACAGTTGAAAGTTGGGTTAAGTGCTGTGTCTCAGATAGAAGCATAATGTAGTCAGAGGGGGATTTGGATGTGGTGGGGAGACAAGAAAAGGAGGAGGGGATGGTGTGGCGGTACTGCTACTGTGCTAGACACGTTTCCTAAACCTTGTCGAATGAACAACGTGAATTAAACATGTTAATATTCAATCATTAATGCAGACTGCTCCGAGGGATGTGACTATGAGGGTCGAATATGCGTGAACGACAAATGTATACGAATCATGTTAGAAAGCACTAAATAATTTTCATAGCGGAACGTTGTAAAAGAGGGTATCAAACTAAAAAGTATAGCTCTCTGGGACATAGGCTATGGGAGAGGACATATGTGCTATTTTAAACCATTTATATAAAAAGTAAGGTTTTCAAACGAAATGATGATGATGTCAGTGTGGTCAGTGGGATGATTGGTAAGGGAGAGCGTTCATCATGAGGGGTTTACTAACACATATAATCCCTAAAAGGGATCTTTTCTGAAATTTTACCTTTCAATGTTTGCTATTTGAAGTTCTTAATCCGACATTATCTGTACTTGCCAATAGTTCTAATATTAAGGGTCCTTCAATTGTTTCTCTGGATGAGTAACTATAGGGTAAGTGATGTGTATGGTGCCAAAAGGGTGGAAGTCAATAAATAAAACCTTCTTCTATGGAAGTGTATATCAAAACATGTACGAGACAGGAGCAGATACTGGTAGCTTTGTTGGGAGGGGAGGCCTGGTAGACTTACTTTAACTTTTCAAATGAAAATAAAATTTTGAAACTCATGTTCAATTTGAATAACGGAACTTGTATAAAATGAGTCTCTGAGATCTCTCATTTTTTATATTAAGCACTCTAGAAGTGTTATGATGTGAAAGACGAGGTCGGTGTTTATTTTCTACGCGAGCCTGGCTGACTGGCTAACAGGCTAGAGGACTTGGGGCTGGAAGACATGTGATGTTGTGATAACAACAAACGATTTTAGGTACACCAATATGTTTTGGGATGTGTTGTGAAAGATGATATAGCAGGATATGAAGTTGTGTGTTAATTAGTACATTGTTGTACATGGATCACTGAGGGGCTTCTGTCTATACTGCTAATTAAAAGAGTGCCTCCAAATTAATAACGAAGACGTAGTGCCTTCATTTTACGTAATTAGCTTAATCTACATATTTGGTCGTTTTAGTAACCCCCTGTCCGGACTCGCTGAACATGCTCTGGTTCGAAGTGTGTCCTAACACACATCACCTCAATGCGCCTTAACCCTAATCACCTCGATGTGCCTTAACCCTAATCACCTCGATGTGCCTTAACCCTAATCACTTCGATGTGCCTTAACAGACATAACCTCAATGTGCCTTAACACCCATCACCTCAATGTGCCTTCGCCCTAATCACCTCGATGTGCCTTAACCTAATCACCTCGATGTGCCTAAACACACATCACCTCAATGTGCCTTAGCCCTAATCACATCATGTGCCTTAACCTAATCATTTCGATGTGCCTTAACAGACATCACGTCAATGTGCCTTAACACTCATCACCTCAATGTGCCTTCGCCCTAATCACCTCGATGTGCCTTAACCTAATCACCTCGATGTGCCTTTGCACTAATCACCTTGATGTGCCTTAACACACATCACCTCAATGTGCCTTAACACACGTCACATCATTGTGCCTTAACACGCATCACCTCAATGTGTCGTAACACATATCACCTCAATGTGTCGTAGCAAATGTGAACTCAATGTGCCTTGCAACACGTTACATCAATGTATCGTAACACACATCACCTCAATGTGTCGTCACACACATCACCTCAATGTGTCGTAACGCACATTACCTCAATGTGCTGTAACACACATCGCCTCAATGTGTCGTCACACACATCACCTCAATGTGTCGTAACGCACATTACCTCAATGTGCCTTAACACACATCGCCTCAATGTGTCGTCACACACATCACCTCAATGTGCCTTAATACACATCACGTCAATGTGTCGAAACATACATGAACTCAATGTTTTTTGATGCGCAAAACAGACGTTAACTTATTTGAATTATTCGAATGTCATTTTCCAAGTTTTATCAGCTATTCAAAAACAATTAGTGCAAATATGATGAGGCAAGTTTATGCCTATGTCTATGTCTAATTTATCATTATGATTATGATATGTATGTATTATAATAAACATTAATTATGATATTTTCAATATTGACAAGTACCCTTTATATGAGATACGTTATAATGTAAAATCTATAGTTATGGAATTGTAATGTCACCTTATTTCAAATACATAACATATCCAGTGGTCAACCAGGTGACAGATAGGAGAGAATAGGGTACAATGTACTATTTAGATACAACTATTACCACAAAGAGCTAACATAACAACCGAGAAACAACGTACAAATCATATCATATCTAATCCAAATACCTACACAATATGCGAACAAAGTTACAAGTTGTATCGACTATCGACTGAACAGGTCAAATTGCAAAGATTACACGGGTAACGAGAGACAAGCTGCTTAATACATATAAATTATGTGTGTATATTCGTGGGCGTTGGTTCTGGAAAAGTCATTATGAACTTATATATAGCTGGTCCGATGTTATCACTGACAGAGGAGGGTGTGTTTAGGCTGGTGTAAACGATGGACATTGCTACCTTTTACTCGGGCCTGACAGGTGCCCGCTAAAATGCGCTTATCTTTGTTACGTATGGAGGTGCGCTCTCCTTAATGCCAATGAGATAACGGGGATGCATATGGTTTAGGAAAACGTACCATTTCGTTGGATCACTGTGTATATTGTAAAGGGTATTCATTTGTTGAGTAAAAGTAACAGATCTAAGTATTATATATCCTGAAGGGATATTCATTCATTTTTTTCTTCTCTTTTACACATCAATTGCTTACATTAATCATGCACACGCCTTAATTGTGCGTTTAATTTACATGTTGAGTCGTTTGATTCGACATGGCATATTCTTTAAAGGATATAGAACTTCATTTGTACACTCCAGAAAATTAGCGCCATTGTGCATCTTAATCGTTTGGATATTTTCGTTATCTTCTAATAAAAAGGCGCCCGTACTATTCACTTACAGTTATTAGTCTATTAGTTAAGAAGATTCCAAAACGACGATTACAAAAGCGTCCCCAATCCCCCTCCCCCCCCCCCCCCCCCCCCCCCGGAAAATATATCAACTTTTGTTTTTATTCCAAATTATCTTATTTTGATTAATAATCACGTAACAAAGGTAAAGTAATTTATTTCTCAAAGAAAAGTATGTTACTCTTTTGCGTTCATTTCTACATATCGATATGATTCTTATCGGATTACATTTTTTTCTCTTTCAAACATTATAATTAAGCTTGTTGCCCCCTTTGATACATCTTACCCAAGAAAGATCTACGTTATAAAATTCAAATGAAAAGGTTCAACACATTCCAAAGTTATAGAATAATATTCATTACATTAACTGAACAAATTTAACTGCAGATATCTTTTAAACTAGTGTATATACATTATCACGTAATTCGAACTTATTTATCATCAGCGTATCGAAATAGTTGGTAAAAAATTGGTTTGTCGATATATATTTTCCCAAAGGAACAGTAGACCTGAGGATAATTACACCTGCTGAGTAACAGTGTCACTGTTGTGTCTATTCTGGAGAACTGCATCACTTGGGCACCGTGTTATTCAACCTCCCGATCCAAGACCAATGGAAGCACCATACAACACTATCAAATGACCACGTCTGGCATAATTAGCCCCGTTCTGCTGATGAAGCATCTCTATCATGGAACCTTGACCTTGACTCGCGACCTTGACATTGGAATCTACGTTGGCGTACATCAGAATTGATGGCATTGTTACGGATGACGTTCTGCACATATTGCATCCTGTTATTCGCAACGAGCCGTTCAGCTGGCGACTTAATGACAACGCTCACGGAATCCCTGACAACTCTTACTCTGTCTCCCAAAGCTGTTCCATCGATAACAGTACCCCGGCCCGCCTTTCACTTCGAATGCATGTCAGTGTCCTTGGTGCTGAATATCTAATTACATGGATCGTCATTTTAATATCTAAGATGTGCACTACATTACGTATTGCTGATGGAGTTAAATAAATAAATAAATAAAGGTTTTAGCTTTTTTCTTAGCTTTGTTATTTTTATTGTTCCGCGTGAGGATGCCAGCTATCTGGCTTGATATCTTGAGGACATAACCGCATTGTTCATAAATACCGGTGTCTGTTGGCTGCCTTCGTGTACTTGTATCCATAACTGACTGCTTGGAGACGATGACAAAATCGCATCGTTATGGTATCACCAAGTTGAAACGCATGACTGTAATCTTGGTTAAACAAACGGGTACTTTCGATTTCGTATTTGAAATCAATGGCAGGGGTGATATGATACTCCATGTGTACGTAGTTTACCTGATACCGTTGTCCTTAACATACCATGTCATAGTAAATCAGTTGGTTGTTGCTTCTACTGATGTTATGTCTAATTGATCGTAAGGATGTCGACATCATATTACACCACTGCACAACTGCACCACTGCATTTGTGCATCTGCGGTTGGATGTAATCTGATCTGATGATCAATCATGTTGGTTTGTCATAACAATTGCCTGTAACTGTGAAGACACATAGTTATGTAATTAGTTGCCTGACTTGCTACTTTAACCGCGTGTCGTCGTTTATGTATGCAATTAAGTGTAACATGACGTGGTTCATTGTGATAGGGTTGTGATGTCTTGTGTTGCCTGGTGTTGCCTGGTGTGTTGTCATGTGGTGTTGTGTGGTTTGGCGTGGTGTGGTGTGATGTGGAGTGGTGTGATGTGATGTAGTGTGGTGAGTTGTGTTGAGATTGGATGTGGTCTGGTGTTTGGATATAAAGATTGTTCTTATAACACACTTCACATTACGCAGGTTGTACGCGACAACAGCAGAACTAAATCTCAGAATGTACATTGTGGAGAATCGTGAACAAGCGCCGTAGTGCCTTGTATACATAAAGTTAAGCACCCCCTATATTTAAAACTGAAATGTGATGCTGTGAATATATCACGCTAATTGACTGGATTAATCTCTCTCTATCTACTAAAAGTAGATTATGTGACTATTTTTTTCAAAGATAAATTATTCATTATTCTTTCATTATGACATTTTAAGAAAATACAACTGAAGTTGTAATGGTACTGACATATCTCCAAAAATAAATATTGTCCTTGTGACATAACCATTTAAGATAACAAAACAAAAATGTTGTTACCAAGTTGACTTTCACGCATCATGCAAAAGAGGAAGTAACTGGTTGTCAAAAGTATATTTCTTTTTTAAAAAAAATATCCAACAATTGCAAAAAGGCTATACTCAGACGATTTTGGAATGTATTTGGGATTCTTTTGAGTATAATCTTTAGGCGCTTTTGAGGGACCATTGCAGTTAAGGCTGACTGTATAAGACATCTGTTTTTTCAATCTGCTTTTTTTTCTAAAATCTGTGATGTATATATTGCTGAAACAAGATCCTTTAGTTAAAACGCAGTTATTAAAGGTATGATCAGTTCTCCTGAAATCACATTATATAAGAAGAAACAATATCGACTTTCATATCTCATTTTAACTTGACACCAAAACACCAGGATTTTATAAATGCAGATATCCAAAAGTAGTGAAACGTTATATGAATAAAATGTTCTTGTTCAACTGATAGATAATGATTCTAACATATCATACAATCATTTTACCGACACATTTTTTGGGGTGCTTAACGTTTTTCTATATGCATATAACACAATTACTGTTGAATACAAACATTATCTATGAGGCTGCTAAATAATAATATTTAAAAAAATTATTATAAAAAATACTGTAAATATTGGCCGTGGCACTAACACTTTGGCAAATGACAGTAAAGCGTGCATTGACGTAGTATATCGATATCCTTTATCCTAGTCGTCCGTGAACCGGAAGAGGTTTATGAGTCATAACAGCCAGGGACGATATGGGAAAATTCCCTAGCATCAATGACACGTTGGTACATCGGATGACAATGTAAATAGCATATTGTCTGTGTCATATATTCATCGCATTGTTAAGTATAGCATAGTAATCTATCTCTGGATTGCTATTCGCAATGCCAAGTCAAAGCATAACTATTAGACATTATTAGACATTGCGCATTATGTATAACTTATCTAATTATTATTTTCCTTTTCATTTAAAAACATATTTATTGATGGTTTTTGTATATAGCCAGACTAGATTTAAGAATCTAGACCTGCTGAATGAGTATGTAGAGTTAATGATGTAACATACGCATAGAAAATAAACCGAAGTTGGATATGTCATCCAAATATCTCACCATTGAGACCTTGCTTTTGGGAGGAATCTCATATCGAGAGATCTTCTCTTTTTGGTGGTAGCTTCACTCTCGAGGTTTTCTCGCATTTGAGTTATGATTTCGTACAGACTGATGAGTTGTATTGAGTACGATAACGTTAACTATAGTCTAACACTTAGACTCTGAAAAAATATTGAAAAGGAGCCTCTTTTTACAGAAAATTCTATTTCTTACAGTCTCCTTTTCAATATTTGATAAAATGGTGATGTTTTCATGATAAATACTTTTTCAGAGTCTGAGTGTAAGACTACGTTAACTACTGCTTCACATTATGGCCGTCCTGATCCCATGTATCTCGCCGAGTTATTGTTTTTTCTTACCCAAGCGGGCGCAGATATGCCGGGTATTAAAGTTTTGATAATGGTCATGGGAATTACAGTTTTTCTAAATATAACTTGCGTGTTGATTGGTTGACGGAACTACTTTAAGCTCATTCATGAATTTCTTAACTCTGCTGTTCAAGCTAAATTACATAATTGAACAATTTCGAGGATATCTAATTGAAGTCACACGTCAGTAAAACATATTAAATATAAAATCATGTTCAACCTTTGTTTCCGAGACCGTATTTACAGTACTAAACTTGCAAGGCGAAACAGCATGCAAGAGTCACCGACTGCACTGCCGTGACGTCATTGCTTTATTATTTGGTGACGTAATTACACTCCTATCTTGCATTTCAACAGTGCGATTGTTAGTTCACGTTTTCACTCATTTTTACTTTTTCTACGACATTGTTTACAAGATAAAACGAGTTGTTTACTATGTCAGTAAACCAATTTGGGAATAAATTTCAACAGCAACTTCAGAATGTTTCTGAAAACAGTGCGCAATTTGCAAACTATTTAGTTGTGTGCATCTTGAAAGTGTGACAGAGTTTATTGCGTATGAGTACAATTTGTATTTTACAGTCTAACATCAAAGATCGTGAATTAGGGTCTTGTTGTTCGAGTTTTACGCGTTAAAATGATCTTGGGTAAGAAAAAGAATGACCAACTCGGTGCTCGGAATTACGAATTATCTGTCCCTCGTGAATTATTATGTCAAACTCCTCGCTAAAGCTCGGAGTTTATCACAATAATTAACTCGGGACAGATAATCCGTAATTCCTCGCAACTCGTTGATTATTCTTATAATGTACACAGTCATGGAGCAAGACTAGTGTAGGGCCACAGTATTCGTTACAATGATCTCTGTCGCAGATGATATGACAAGGTTGAACCATAAATGCAGAGGAAATATCAGAAATATTTGTATCACTACTGTCATGTAAACTTGAGGAGCGATAACATATTTGAGTTGGCACGTCATCAGGGGTGCGTTCAAGCGCCCACCGACTTCACCGACTTCAAAGCTTCCATCTTGAACGTACATGTTTCTGCTGCCGAGTCGTGGAACCGCTGATGGAAGCACGATATGCAAGCAGACAATTTTAATATATGTTTATCTATTTGAGAGATATGAAATTTCGAACGGTTTCAGTCCCATGCTCAAGATCGCGAGTGTTGGCGAGAACAACCCAATGATGTCTAAAGAACTAGCCCTCTTTAACATGGTACAGTTTCCAGTGTACCGTTCGTTTTTTCAATACAATTGTTGAAAATAGTAGATTATATTATTATAGATTTCTCACTGACACTCGTCATGTTGTAGCCATGACTCCAGCAGGATGAATTACGTGAGTCTCTGAACTGAACGAATTTCTGGATAATAATACTGATGTTATGAAACAATGGGATAGTAATAACTGGATTACTTAACTTTTCACTTACCATTTCTAATATGTTTTCGTGAGACACATAAAAAGCAAGGATTTTGAATTACAATCATCCTGAGCTCTTTGGGTATTTTAATTCGTTATTGAAGTAATATCCTCAGTGTGTGATAGGGAAAACGATCGCCCCAAAATGTTAGCGTAGTTATGTATGCCTCAAAGCAAAAGGAAGAAACAGTACTCAAGTTAAAAAACAGCAAGATTAACCATTTACCGTTTAAAAGTCAAACTAGTTCACAATCTCAAACGATTTGTTCTATAAGTCATATTTATAATAATCAATTGGCAAGGCAAAACAACATACTACGTATATGTAAAAACATCAAACCCGTATCAACTCTGTTCCATTGCAAATTTACCGATATACTATATACCGTATATACTTGAGTGATTCTCTGCCTTTTCGAACTTTATCTACGGCAAATTGAATATTCACATTTTGGCAAACGTGCCACAACCTCTTCACAGAACTATTTGTAAATAGCTTTTATCATCGGTGTTCATAAGTTGCATATATGTACACAGATGAACCAACTGTTTTATACTCATTCAAAAATGATACTAGCAATATCTATGTATCCATGAAACTGGTGACATCAGTACGGAAAGTTAATCTCAATTATCCTAACTCTCTCTTGCTTTGAACAAGAAGAACGACGTATGTTTTTTTGAAGAACTAATTCTTAGAAATGAAACCTGACTGTCCAATAATAATTTTATTGAAAACAGGCAGTAAGTAAGTTAGGAGAGAATTACATGTATGAACTGTATAGAGTCGTGTATTCTGAAGCGGTGAAAGAGAGTACAATGAGTACAATGTGAATGTTATAGTGTGAGCTTGGTGGTTTTTTTTAATTTTACGCATGTTAAGATCATGGTTTATGAAATATAACAGCTCTCTGCTTGGAATTATGAATTCTCTCTCTCTCTCTCTCTCTCTCTCTCTCTCTCTCTCTCTCTCTCTCTCTCTCTCTCTCTCTCTCTCTCTCTCTCTCTCTCTCTCTCTCTCTCTCTCTCTCTCTCTCTCTCTCTCTCTCTCTCTGTCTCTCTCTCTCTCTCTCTCTCTCTCTCTCTCTCTCTCTCTCTCTCTCTCTCATGCATTATTGCCTTCAAACGTCTCGCTAAAGCTCGGGGTTTATCACAATCGTCAACAAGGAACAGATTATTCACAATATCTCTCATCTCGGTGATTGTTATGTCTTACACTGAAAGAGAGAGATGCGGGTGGTAAGTGATGTTAACAGCTTTATATCAATCTTATAGAAACACACGTCATAACATGTAACGGATGCCCGTGGGTACTTGTCTCTATACTCTGCTGACTCAGCGATAGCAATATTGTGATATATATTTGGATATTGGATCGTGTTCCTACATGTAATAACATTTATGAGAATGCATATCTATGTTACTCTCATTCATACCTAAACACGATATTATCATACATATGAATATTCTGCTGAATCAGCAGCACGTTAATACGACGTTGACCTTGACCTTGCAGGAGAGTGACGTTAATGAAGCACTTTAAGACACATGTGTCAAAGTTTATATTCCTGTGACGTTACAAGACGTGAAGAAAGAACTGTTTTATCAGTGCTGGTATAGATGGAGTGATGGAGTGAACTGTGTTTTAGATTTGGTCAACAATTTGAATAACAATTTCAGGAAAAAAAGTTTCACCATGCATCTGAAGAGTTAATACAAGATACCCATACCTATGTTTATTACCCATAACCGAGTTAATATTATTGATGTGAGCAAATGTACACATATCACGTTTGCCTAGCAACCATTGTTTGACCGCGACTTCCCATATTTTGTCGTCTGTGACGTCATAAAACGATTGTTCGTGACGTCACTATAGCTTGCCGTCGAAAGAGTAGTTTCCTCACTGTATTTATGTTAAATTCAATCAAATGGAACAGAATGGTTAATAAAAAAGTATTGCAGTCGAAAGTGTGACATATAATGTTTACGAAACTCGTACAAATTTGCGTATAACTCTCGCTCTCTCTCGGTTAATAAAACAATTCACACTCGATTCGTAAAAGTTATATGACAAACTTCCTCGGGATATAATCTCCATATATGTGTATTCCAGGGTACAATAGCAAGCCTCTTATATTTGCCTGTACACCTATTGTGAAGTGATGTTCTACTCGACTTGTTCTAGCTACTGTGAAGTGCTGTTCCGCCTAATATGCATCTTTCTCTTGTTTAAGGGATGTGTAGACGCTTTAACATACAGAGATGCTTTGTTGATACTAACAGTGTTGTATTTGACTTGGTTAAGAGTATTTATCGTTAACGTTTATGAGTGAGTGTACTAACCTTAGTGTTTTACGCATGACTTGGTGAAGAAAAGATATAGTCTATATACATGGGGAATGTAATAAACATACTGCAAAATCTTGACCTTTTGAAGAAACGTTATAGTTTATAGTTGAAAGTTAGACATAAACATCCTGCTTAATGCAATGTATGCTGACGAAAATAATACTATAACAGATATCCAGATGTGTGCAATGACATAACTGTATATGTGAAGAAACATATTTGCATATTGTACTATGATTGTTTGTTATAACAGTGCTGTTTATGCATTGGTTAAAGGTACATCCATTGTGTTGTTTTGGGTCACATATGCCAAACGCTATAAATGATGTTAATCGTTCGAGAACTACTGACTGTTACCAAAAATTGCCATTTCGATGATAGTCAATTTAGTATATTGACGATATAAAGGTAAAAGTGTCGATTTTTGATCGAAAACCGGACAATGCACCACGTGTGGCGCGCGTCAATTGGTCAAACGTAATTTTGGAAACTTATTTTCACCATCCAAACACATAACTTTGGGTTGATAGTGTTAAAAAGGTATTTTTACTACTGTGCATGTAAATGGGGCGTGTAGTTTCGGTTTCTGTACATGTATAATGGCGTTGCTCAATTTTGATTAAAAACTAGTAATTATGATATTGGCTAAATTTATTTATGATATTGGATAAATTGGCTATTGGGGATTAATATGCAAGTTGAGGGAAATTATTTGAACTGAAATCTGCACATATTGTATGTTTTATGAAAGACAATGGATGTATCTTTAAGTTAAACCTTGCATGATTTATTCGCATGTATATTTGTACTGATCATACAAGATAGAAACTACGACTCTTATGCATGTTGCTGTTGGCTTATCGGAAATGAGTCTGATAAAGAAACATTATTTAATTCATGAATGTTTTCAACACAATATGCCGATGTATCATTAAATGTATCAATTAACGTTGGAAAGATTTCTCCTAAAGAAGATATTGCTGTCAAAATAAACGTAAAGTAAAATCAAGAAAATTTGTTAATACATAAATAAAAACCAGAAGAGGTCCAACAGAAATATATCTACATGCAGCTAAACCATGGTGTAGAGAAACACCTGTGAAAGAACAGAAAATGTAACAATTATAGGATAGACAGCTGATGAAATGAAATAAACATATTGCGTCGAGCAAGACAACAGTGTGATTCACTATGAGAAAATGCTAAATTTTCAATTCCTCCAGCTTCTCGTGATAAACAGCACATACAGGGCTAATTCTCCTGTACCAGTTGAATACACTCACGTACTGTATATAGGTAGTTGTTCCGGATATTGGCAGACTAACAACAGAAATACTACCGAGTGAACCTGACGCAACACAGGATGTAAACGTGTGGTTTGGGTAGTATTGCAGAAAGACAGAGAGAAAGTAAACACGTGAAGTGTGTGATGTACTTTTAAAAGGTCAATTGAAATGTGCAGTAAGCAACACTTACTTTCAATTCTCTTGCATATTGTCGATGCTTATTTCACAATTTTCATTGTTTTGTTGTTTAAATTTAACTGGTATCAATGTGTACAATGCTGCTGACTTGGAAATAAGTGATTTCTTTATAACATGCAAGCGCTTGTCTATTGAGGAGTCTAACAGATATATATAACACAAACTTAGTAGTCAGTAAAAACATCGATTGATATTTCACGGTACAGTTTATTTTATACTAAAGTACTGTCGGAAAATGATTTTTCAAACTCCAAAAATTTAAAAAAAAATCATAATCATGATAAATGATTCACGATGATCTATAATTTTCAATGCAACACCACTAATGGTGTCCGGTTCATTTTTGGAAATCCAGTCGAGTCCTAAATAAGTATGTCCCGACAAAAAAGTTAAAAGAAAAAGAAATAAATAACATTTGTTTGGTCGCGACAAATTCAGGACTGAATCGGATTTCAAAGATAAACCAGAGACCATTCACTGCAAATGTCTATCTACAAGACACAATACGAAAAACTAAGTTAGTATTCTTGAACGGATAATGACTGATCTGGTTACATAATGCTGACCGTGTCTTGCCCGATACATGTCAAAATGTTATTTCTTAAACGGTCTTTTATAAAATATTACGTTTAAAATGTAAGTACTGAAGTGGTTTAAATATTGAGTTCACGATTGAAATGAAGCAGGACACCCTTTCATTATTTTTTGGCAAACCGATTACAGTATGATTAATTATACAAATATCTGTAAATATCCAGAGTAGATTTAAGATGACCCTTACATTGTGAGATTGTTGACAGCAGTTAATGAGCGTTCGTGCTGAGTGAAACTTGAAATTTTGTGTCTGAATTAATTGTTTATATTTTCGGCATTTGCCTAATACGATACACCATTTGATTTTTTTTAATCTCACAAATCTTCTTTAGGAAGATCTTGCACTCATAAATAGAAGTTTCCAGATCAGACAGACATTTCCACAATATATTTTTCTAGCCTTTCTGAAAATACTTTATTGAAGCTATCGCTACGACTAAAATATCACCAAATGTGCATTTAGATATTGACAATAGAAATAAAATCGGCTAAGGGTGGAATTGGGAGTCTATACTGAATCAACGACTGTGTGACAGGCTAACGGTTTGATTTATATACACTGCATGCTTCACATTATTGAATACACATGTGTGACACATTTAACCATTGATTTACCTCGCATATGCAACAAAAAAATAATACAAATACGGACTAACACCATACACCAGTCACCTTCCCTGACATTTAAGACGAAAATAACGCATTCAGCAACCTCCCTTAACCGAAACATATATTGATGTCACAAAAATGTGCACATGTGCACGCACACGGACGTACGCGTGTACGTACACTATCCAAAATGAGATGCATGAAAAACAACATCAACAATGATTATTGCTTTTTTTATCAACGTAAACACGTGTTGTAGCGAACTAGATTTCGTGTTATAGAAAGGGAATGGCAGAAGGACTGTTAAAGTGTTTCACCAAATCGCACCCCTGAAACAGTTCGTCAAATAACCACGAGCATGTGTAGCACGGGCTAGGAAGGTGTTGCGATTCGTTGGGGGACTTGACATTCGTGATGCGTTCGTTTTGACTCACTCGGTTGTAATCTTGCGCATGCTAACTTGCCACTTAAACCGAACGACTCGTATTGCTAAACGGAGTGTCACACTTGGTTACCTGGCTTTAAACAATATGGCCGACAGAAGGAATTATGTAGGCTCAGCATTTTGATGAAGTGAAATTTTATTTACCCGATTTATTTATTCATTTGTTTAATTATTGTGTATACAATATGATTACCGAATACAAACACAATAGGTCCGATCTACAATCGTCTACGATTTTACCGCTTAATACATCACTTATACATCAGTCAAAATGTAACATTGTATGATCGCCTAACACACCTATTGTGCCAATCCATATTTGTCATTTACCCAAATCAAAATAATTACTTATGTAGCCTAAGCCGGAGAGTACAGATATGGAATATAGACGAACATCCCTGGCTAAGTTTGTGAAAACGCTGCGTCAAATGACGTACTTCCGTTACTCTCACGACCTCCCTCCTCGATTTAGCAGGAGGGATCTTGAGTGACTCTCGCTTGTACACCAGAGTGACACTTTAGTCGTTCGGTTAAGAATTCCACCGCACGTGCGACACACTACATTTGTAAGTGCAAAACGAACGCACCCTCGGTTTTCGTGGCGCGCAGACGCATTTTTGGTGTCTCTCGTTATTGATAATTTCATATTTGGAAATGATTTAATTTGTTCTTAATTTGATCTTTAAACATTTGTCATAATTTGACATTGAATACTGTCATACTTGAAATAACAACGACCTCAACAATGACACGTATTTTATATATATTCAAAGATTCAAGTGCATAAATTAAGTATCTTTACACTTCAAGATCGTTATGATAACATGAAGGGAAAATTGAAACTAATTATAAGTATATTTCTCTCATTGCCAGCATACATGTTTTACCAATCAATTGTATCTGTTTACATATACAGATAACAGAAAACGGCATGTAGGAGATATATAATATGTCTTTTCTGTTGTAACATAGTTATATATTATATAACTTGCTGAATATGTTGATTCATAGTAACATCACGTCATTACAACATGGTCTCTGTTATACATGTAAATGTTTATACATGTATATCTGAAATGATTGTCAATTTTATGCAGCCTCCATGTATTGTATGTAACAGACTATGAAAATCAACTTTGTTATCCCTCCGGTATGTAGTACCGTTGGATATAGTCGTCGCCCTGTCCGTCCGTCCGTCCGCCCGTCCGCCCGTCCGCCCGTCCGTAATCCTTTCGTTTCCGGAGCAGAACTGGAAAACCGTTCATGATATCTTCCTGAAACTGTGCATGTATATTACCCACTAACTAAAGTGGTGCGTTTTGATATTTTCCGATTTCTGAAAAGAAAATTTGTTTTCGTTTCCATAGAAACATGTTGCATTTGGACTTTGTTCAGAGATAGGTTCGTTTCCGGTGCACAGCTCCAAAACCGTTCATCATATCTCCCTGAACTTTGCATGTGTATTACCCACTAACTGAAGTGGTGCCTTTATTTTTTTTCGTTTCCATAGAAACGTGTTGAATTTGGACTTTGTTCAGAGACAGGTTCGTTTCCGGAGCACAGCTCCAAACATCTTCAGGATATCTTCCTGAAACTTTGCATGTGTATTACCCAATAACTGCATTATTTCTGAATTTTGTTTCCGTTTCCACAGAAACATGTTGAATTTGGACTTTGTTCAGAGATAGGTCTGCTTTCGGAGCAGAACTCTAAAGCCCTTCATCATACCTGAAACTCAGCATGTGTATTACACCCACTAATTGAATACAATTATCTGTCAAAGATGTGTTTTACAAATTATGCGGGACCGGTGGGATATGTCATCTTCTGATGACCCTTGTTAATTACAAAAGTGGATTGCATTAAAGTTCTAGTGGCACATGATATACATGATAATAACATTTTCTGTGTTTGACGTTTTCCGTACAATGCATATGTCGAAAATATAAGCAAATCAGGACTGTATATATTTCCATATAATTCGAAACCATGAATGTGTTACGGCAAGGGTATTCTCTACCCCCATTATCATTACTAGAATAGGCAAGCAGACGCACATGTTGTGTGTGATAATGATGAAATCAGATCCATGTTGGCTAGCGGTAGTATTGGTAACATTGCCAACTCGGTGATGACTCCAACATCTGTTCCGTGTTACCATCTGCATTATATAGTGATAGATTAGGTATTTATGCAAGCGGAACTAACTGCTCAGGTGTTGTCTTACTTTATTAATAAACGTGACGTTTTTGCATATAAATCTAATACATGTAAATATCAATGTCTGTTATTATACGGATATACATATAACAATCTGCAGATAGCCGCCAACATAAAAATACCATTAATTTACATTTATTCAGATGAACATTTTTCATACGTGACACTTCATATTGAATGTTGATAGATTGATGATTGTTTTCAGGAAATGAGGTTGCGTCGTATATTATTAACAGCTGCGATGCATATAATTATAATTATTTATATACCAACGTCTTATGAATGAACAATTTTCTACATTGACTGTTATATACGTTACATTTTGATATAAATAGTTTGAATATTATATATACAAAATGTGCATGTAGTCATTGACATGTATGTATTTTGACTATTACCATCTGTGTGTGATGCAATAAGATTGGCTGTATAACAGTGTGACCCTGGGCCAATTCGCATGTTATCAATAAACGTGGCGTGTGCATAATTTTAAGGAACTCTAGGTTGTTGAACTAATGCCCTTTGGATGAACTGTATATAACTAATTAGCAAGTGACAACCTTTTCGATAAGTTTTATTGGTTATATTATAGTAAGTGTTTCTATTGGACGGTATTTCAATAAATATACACCTTTTAATTTATTTTACACTGTATGTGGTATGAGAACACGCTTTACATGAATTAATGGTCCTTTCATGTCTTAGGAACACATGTGTACTGATAATTTGGTGTTGCTTACACGTCGTTTATGTTTAGATATTTTTGTAAACTATTAGAACCTAACATCAAACTAAAAGCATACTTTTTATCAAGTAACAATTTCACAGAAAGAATGCTGGAAAAGCATTGCCGCCGGTGTAAGATTGAAAACGAACCCGCGTTGAAAACATACCCGGCGGGTACTATTCAACGTTGAATACTGACCCGGGGTCAATTTTCAACGTATCGGGTATTTTGTCAACGTTGAATAATTACACAGTCGGGTAAGTATTCAACGTTGAAAAAATACACGAGGTGTTGAAAAGTGACCCCGGGTCATAATTCAACGTTAAAAAAGTACCCGCCGGGTGTGTTTTCAACGCGGGTACGTTTTCAATCTTAAACCGGCTACTTGTTTACAATAGCATAGGCATATACATGTAAGTTGTTCGATGTACATAGAGATTATTAACCAAGTGTGTTTCCGTATCATTAATATCATATTTTTGGAATAAAAATTGTATTATGCGAGCCTCTGGCGAGCATAATACATTATTTTTTATTCCAAATATATGATATTAATGATACGGAAACATACGAGGTTAATAATCTCTTTATCATATATGTCATTATTAAAATAAGCGTGTTTTCGTAGTAAAAGTGGAAAGGGAATTGACCTAGTTTTAGCGGAGTAATATCACAGACGGTACATCAAAGTGATGGTCACGACATCGGCTGTGAAGTGCCTAAACTAGTTCTTAATTAAAACAATTTAAAAACACATGTGCGCGATTCTTTAAAAAATCAACATTTGGTCCCTGGTGTCTTGTTCATTGAGATATTTTCAATCAGTTCATATAACTTCATAAGCATCTATCTAAAGCACTCATACATAATTTTGTCACGTTGCTAGAACAAGGGAAGTAACTCTAGTTTCAACGTTTTGGAAGCTGCGTTGCCGGGTTGATTCGGATTGCTGCATAACAGTATCTTTCGCACTTAAACGGTATTTATTTGTGAGGTGGGGTTGCTTCCTTTGTTTATGACAATAAGTACCTATTAATGTACCTAATACCGTATGCTCAGCCCTCAAGAACTGCCAAAATGCTAGTGCGATCGACGAGGCGCGTCGGTAGGTCACACGCTGACACATCACGATTCATCTTGTACACAGGACACTGCAGCTACTTGCTCATGCTGTTGGTAAGCGCACTGAAGTTTAGAATGATCGATTTTTAAAACAAATCTACAATTATCTTGACTTTGTTAACACTATAAATGCACATAGTGTACAATATCAGATGATTTCGTGTTTTCGAATATTCATTCTTTCAAGCGGAAATACTCGGGTAAACTCCCGGTTACGTTTTTCAATGATACGTAGACAGTTTTAGGATTCACATGAAAAGAGTGGAATTCTGCGAAAGTAGTTCATGTACTTGACCTTTGACCTGTTTTGCATATTTATCAGATTTGGATACCAAGTTTATCAGATTGCTTTATTGCATCGATAACACCCTCCATTATATGATAACTTTTCGTACCAACTTATACTGCTGTATATGTTGGATGTAATGATTGCACTTGATAATATACCAGTGTAATACTAAAGCCCTGATTGAGATGAGCTGTGTACATTGACGCCTGCTTTCATATCATAATACATTTCAAATCACGCTTTCTGTAAATTATGGTTATGAGTAGTTTTTCCTACATCAGAGTCAGTTTTAGTATCAATATAAATTGTTCGTTAACTAAAGTTGTCTAGTCTTAATTCTAAATGTGTGTAAATACTTTTGGTTAAAACAAACATGTTGTGTTTTATGTGTTTATTTATTTAACAGAACCGACCATATTTCACATTTCACCACACACACATCGTCAGTTTTCCATTTCTTAATATTGAATGTCGATGAGTGTTTCCGGAACATCTAAAATGTTTCTGAATTCACTTTAACAATCAAAAAGCTTTCTTAGCTTAAATATGTGATACAACACAAGGGATAGCTTAAATAGATGTTCAGTATTTTCTGTTCGAAGAAGAATATGGAATTTAAATCTTGATGGCTGGTTATAGAAAAAATAAGGCAGATATGTTTTTCGAATTTCTAAATGGTACTCAAGTAAATACAAAATGGACATTTATTGTTTATTTCGTTAACAGTTTTGGCAAAACGTGCTTCTTGAACTTTGAAGTTATGGGCGTTATATAATTTACTTCTGAATTTAGTAAGCGCACGCCTAAGTTGTGATGATTTAATTTCAGAAAGTTAACTTCTGTGTTAATACAAAACTTAAATTCTGTAAAAAAACGTACAAAAGTTGATGACGTTATTTCACAATACCAGTCTTGCTGAATCAGAATATCTTTGCATCTCTGCTTGAATACTTAGATGAAATTGTTACATTTTGAGCCAACAATACATCAATTTTCTCGAAGGTCACACAAACCATGAATAATTGTAGGCTTGTTACACCAGGCCAGGTCGCGTTTATGACATAGCACTAAGGTCATGCTTCGGTGACTGCCAAAGTCAACAGCTTAGGCAGTCACCGATTCATAGATATATTGTATGTATTATATGTTGACCACAGGTGAATATGCCTGAGGCACGACAGGTGAGGGAGAGGTTACAGGTATTTAATCAACATTAAGTATAGCTGGTCAGTCTGCTGCAAGGCCAGTCGCCGGTCAACATGGCCACGTATCATCCGCCATGGAGAGAGTCAAAATCAGATAGAAGGCCTGCACGACGGACGGCCGACACGTCTCTTTACGTCAACCAGGAGAGGTTCATGTACTTGAAGCCCCAAATATCACCATATTGGGTGACTAATTGGGTGGGATATCTTCATAATATGCAGTATTCGATGAAATGTAAGAGTTGTACAAACATATACAACGACTAGTGCTCATGTCTTCTCGCCATGATATTGTACAGTAATGTTTGGCTGTAAGCAGTTATCATCATGGCGACCGTTCTGGTTACATTTGTCTCAGAAAGGGAACTGACAATCATATACCTTCCAATGAACAGCTGTCAGATCAAGACTGCAGTTTGAATCCCATCATGACCGTACAGCCACGTATCACTGATGTAGATTTAAGTCAAGGCTCTCGATGGATGATACAAAGGTATTGCAGAATGGTCATTTTTCTTTGGTTTATATCATCTAGTTTTTGTGCAGAGAAGTAAACACGCTGTGATACTTCTGGAGGATGAAATGCATGGTGCTGCTGTTCCTGGAATGACCACTACGTAAAGAATCCTATCCTGAAACAGCGACAAGGGATCGGCAAGTCCTCGCTGTGGTTCGGAAGTCGGTATCGGAGAAGTCGGGGCTGCCGGGAGCTGACGTTCTCAGTAAATATGGTAGCGGCCACGTATCCCTCAACATACACAACAAGCGACAAGTCTGACCTTCAGGTGAGTGTTATTGAAATTAGTGTTTAAATGTAGAGATGAGATGTCAAGAGTATACTTGTTAACAATTGAGCAATATTGTTATTAATGTAAAAAACTTATTCCCTAATGTAGTTTAACCGAAATTTTCAAAACACGACTGCGAAATATATTTGTAAGTATGTAAAAAACCCATTGTATCATTCCGTACATATTATGAACTATATTGGTACAAATCTGCAAAGGAACACATAATTCTTCATTTGTATGATCAAGTATGACTAATTATTCCCAGCCGTAGTAATTACAGCTTTCAACACTTGTAACGCGGATGACTGGAGTTACTACTTCAGTGTTCTATGTTTGTTCGTTTCTTTGACAAATTGATACATCTAAAGTCATAAAACTATTACACACTGGACATTATACAATGTATTACTAACATATATGAACTGGAATGTCCTCTCGAATTTCGTTTACATAAAATACCCCAATAGAACCAGCCCTTTAGAGTATTAGTTAATACGATTATCTTCTGTAAGAAGTCTCATAGAAACATTGATACATATATCCAAGGGCTGAATGTTAATCGTTACGATTTACTTAACAGATGCCCGAAGTAACGCGAATTAGATGACAAGATGGAACGACCAAACTGCATCAACGAAGCCTTTCAAAGATGCTGAACAATCGCAGCTGTCTGGATCAATGAAGCATCAGCGAAGCTCTTCCGACGTTGAAGATGTGTCAACAAAATCTCTCATATCTTGAGAAAAACAGCCACGTTCGTTCGCAGCAACGTTTGTCTATGCCTATATACATATACATTTTGTGAAATGCTTTTTGAATACCTGTCAGGTATGGACAGGTATTTTTTGGTCATACAATTTATTTATTTAGTAACAATTTAGACAAACCACTTTATCACCTAGTTTGAATCTGTTTTTTTCCAGATACACTGTATAGATTGTAAAACTATTGAATTCACCAAGTGAAATTCGACAAGGGTCTGTCAATGATGTGGGTATATGTATTCTCATGTACAATATGGTACCTAGGCCATTGTCACAACACCACTACAGTTTATGCTACATTATGTAAATGAGAAAATACATGTTTCCTATACATTATCTTTGAAGGGATCTTCCCAGAATCATATTTCCCAAAAATCACATACATGTGGTTAAAACAGGTTGTTCCACTCATGTTCGCTGTATTGTTACATTTCTTAAGTAATGGACAGATCCAAATAAAATAAGATAAGATAGTGATAGTAGCCAGCATGTAAGTAACAAACTAGATTGGAAAATAGTCACCAGCACACATCTCTCTTCCTTGATTGAACAAGGATTAAATTAGAAATACATTATTATCGAGAATACAAATAATAAATTAACAAAAGAAACAGTAAAGATAACTGAATAACAATTTAAGTTTTAATCCAAAATAAACACGGTACCAATAGGGTCTCATCAAATGTCTTACACGTTATCTGTACAACTGCCATATGTCATAACTTACAGTTTATACTTCCACATATGTTATGAGTTTTATAGGTCCTCGGTCCGTTGCATTCGCTCTCGACTTCGGCTGGTGCCAATACAATGGACCTCGGACATGTAACTAAGGCAATACAGAAATGTTACATTATTCACAAAAAGGCAAGATGTGGGTTTTACAGGACCTTTTGGACTTCCAGTATAACCAATAATTCACCAGGTGATATAGTGTCTATTGATAATGTCAGAGAGATAAAATACGTAACTGATTCTTGATATGCTCAATATAAAACATAAGAGTCTTTAAAGCCTGTCGTAATTTGTCCATGAATAATTATTGTAGTTTTATTAAATTTATTTATTAAGTTGTAGTTGCCCATTCTAACCTGTCAATTCATTGATGTAATTGGAGAGTAACATGTTTTTCAGTTTTCATCTATCTGATGGAGATCACCAATAATGAAATTGATTGCATGTCGGTTCTTATAAACGGCTAATTGATAACTATCAGACTCTCTTTAGGATAGTGGGGTGCTTGTTGGTACTTGTCTGTCCACTGGTATCTTTGAGAGTTTTATAGTTGGCTCGGCTTTCTTTGAGAAGTTTAAGACACACCTCCGATAACAGGCACACGAAACTCCTTATGTTTGGGCTCCCATTGTTCGTTTATCTTTCACCTTGTGTTCATCTGGGTTCTGTTCAAAAACAGCGAGCACTTATAATCGCTAATTGATTGCTCAATGTAGCGCTTCAGTAGCGCTCAAGTAACCCTCATTCTCTCTTGAAAGACATGGTGCAAATTTCTCGAAGTTGGCTCGCCTTGCTACGTAGCGCTACATCGAGCAATAGCTTTCAAGAGAGGTTTAAAAGTAATCGCTAATTGAGCGATTACTTTGAAACCTCTCTTGAACATGGCCCTGGTTTAATACCTCCAGAATTGATTGTGGATCCTACGTACTTGGATTCTCTCTGGGCGACAGTACATTTGGAAAGTTTCAGTTTAGTGAATGTTCTCGTAAACTTCATAACTGCTGAGATGTGCCCTCAGTGCTCATCTTGGAGGATATGATAACATTATCGATAGATAACGAGTCCACGATGGCAAGCAAAGACTTTATTCTCTTTATCCTGTGGGTCAATTGCCAAAACTTCAGCCCCGTAACTTATGAGACATCTAAACTTAGGTCTTCCATCCGGAAAAGAATTAAGTCGTTAAGCTGTCTTACTCTTCTCCATTGGTTTCTTCAAATGGGCATGATTATGGCAAGTGGGACATGACCAGGCTTCCTACACGCCCAACATACTCTCTCAGACTCATCTCTGTCCCTCTTTCTAGCCAAAGCGTTTAACCCCTTGTTGTTGACGGACACGACAGTCTCGAGCACTGTAACTCGCACGACCACTATCAATGTGACGACATTGACAGATTTGGTCCACCTCCATTTCTTCAAGTTTTTCCTATTTCGACGGGTTGAACCCGCCTCTTCTCTTAAGGGAAATCAGGCCCTATTGTTCAGTTATAGCTGCGGCTGTAGTTCCCGGATTATCACGCAGTTGCTTCATTTTAGGTAGTCATGATATAGCCCAACTGTGAAAAACCCTACCAGTTGTATGTTGATTGCGGCGCCATTGCGCCTTGCGCCATTCCTACTTAAACCTGCATAGGCCTACGCTACGGGGACGGGGTGTTTTTAATTTCGTGTTGTGATCAGTATGTAGTGTTCCTGGACTGTTTTACTTCATTGAAATGAGTCGTTTTCTGGGTTCACAACCTGGAAGTAGACAATTGTGATGTTTATAACAACAAGTGAGGGCGGCACGTGGGGATTTTCTAGGCGACTAAATTAGGGAAACAATGGGCATAATCTGTGATGATAAGCATGCGGGTAGCACCAAATTCGCAACTGGAAATGAACCGAAATTGGAAGATAAGGTGTAACATAAAACATAAGTGAATATAGAGAAGTTTGTATTTATTCATGTTCAAGCATTTTTTATCTAATAACATGTAAAAAATTGGTGTAAACTTGCCAACAGTTCTTTTAAGATGATTATATGGCGACCTCAAGAAATGTATTGTTATTGTCAATGAAGTTTCAGTAATAACAATGACAAACAGAAATACTTTTTTGGGAACTAGGTTTTTAAATTTTTTGTTTTGTTTTTGTTTATAATTCCCCCATATCAAAGGGGGAAATTGGGATCAGATGGTTTATTCTGCAACAAAGAGAAAATAAACACTATAAGTAACCATTCAATATTAATTCATCTATTAAATTTGAATATTATGTCATATATATAATTTTATATAGAAAAACTACTTACAGGTCCCATAGGAGAAATTCAATTCAAGCAAGCAGACGTGACTCCATAGGAGTTACGTTCATGAATTATCATGAATTGTGCTCTGAAAGAAAAGAAAAAAAACCCATAAATAATAAGTGAATTCGATTTTTGAAAATAATTCTCAAATGTAATAATACTGTAAATTATGTAGAAACAATACTTTCAATTGGTCCCCTTCAGGCTGGGTTTATCCATAGTGGGCTCCTGGTCACTGGAAATATTGCAAAACATGTTAAAATAAATACACAAATAAATAAATAAATAAATCAATATTGATCATAAACATTCTAATAAGTCTAAGCTTTATTCATCAAATGCATATGACATATACAGTCTTATCTATCAACATGCCGCATTCTTGTGGTCCTAAAACAAACATAATTGAATTAGTTTCTAAAATTATTGTTGTTTTTCACCAAACTATAAATACCATAGAATTATTATATTACACTTGATTGATGCACTTGGGTACGGGGTTGATTTTGATGTTGCAAAAAATAATAAGACACAAATAATAGATAGATATTCAACTTTCTCAAAGAAAGAATAGAACTGGCATATTGCATCCAACATATGTAATGTTACAACAGTTGTACATCAACATTTGTGTCAAGACAAAGTAACATCTAAGTCTCAAGACTAGCTGGCTCTGGTTCAGACTCGACTAGTTTAAAGATTGGAGGTTAGACCCTTTGTATTATTTGGATTATATTGTGGGCATTCATATTGAAGAGATCTTGGGACCCACATATCCAACATGTCCTCGGCTTCCTGTAGGCTGCGTTGACATCCCGCATGGGACATTCCTTTGACTTGTGTCCCGTCCTACCGCAGGTATTGTATCTCTTTGACGATCAATCTCCATGGGTTCTTCCGATCGCTGGTTGTGGCGAGTCCATTTTGTTCTTTTGCAGCTTCCAAAACAGCATTGTTTATACTCTTCGGTTCCTTTCGATCTAGCTTCTCTCTTATGTAGACCATTCAGAAAGAACCAAACTGATTCTTGGTCAACGAAGGCAACTGCCTGGTTACTTGAATGACCTGCATAAGCCTCATCAGCCAGAGCTACCACCCTCTTTGCATAGCTCTGGATCGGCTCTTGCTCTTTTTGTTTAACCCTTTTTTGTGACGTTAAACTCATGTTAAGCATCACCTACGTCCAAAAACCTGATTGAACCTGGTTGATGTTTGATTGTTTGCCAATCAGTTTGTGCGTTCCTACCCATACCGTTTTGGAGGAAATAACTGATGGTAGGCAACCAGCTTAATCTTCCCTTCCTCTATCAACGGTAATCTGACATATTTTCAATGGCTTTAATCCACTCCTTTAATTCCCTTGGGTCACCCTCATAGATAGGAATAATCTGGGCTATAGCGTTAGTATCCAATGAAGACCTTAACTGATCAATTTCGTTTTTAATGGCATCCGCCAGTGGACAGATACCATAACCTATTGCCTTGGGAAGTTCCTTTATTCGGGTATTAAAAACTCTACAAATAATTGTTCAGCCATTCTACTGGGTTGTTATTAATCTCGGATACGACAGTTATTGGAAATATGTTATTGGTTTTTGATAACACAAAGAAGAGCTAAATAACGCTAGATGGTCTCTAGTTGTCTAATGACTCGGGTGAATAATCTAGAAAATAGAAGCAACAACTCGAAATAGCTTTGAGTCTTTATTCATACATGTGGTTATTAAACATGATAAAATATCAATTCAAAATGATCTTAATATAACATAAAAGCGATTGTACTTCTTGGATTAAATCAACGATTGGTGTTATACTACATAATACATATTATTTAAAAATTGGAATATACACTTCGAAGTTTTGGTGTATCTTATAATTTTCATTATATATTTTGTCCAATGGCTGGGCATGTACAGGTGACATAATCGATGATTGATGGATGATTTTGTGGGTGGTATTTGTACTGCAAGAGATCGGGTTTTATAGGTGCCTTAACACAAACTAATCAATGACGTCAGCTGTCAAAAAAAGACTATGTGACGTGAGGGGATTAAAAACTCATCAATCATCCATCAATCATCAATTATGTCATCTGTCAAAAAAGAACATACGAGCGTGCTCCCTCTTTATAACGCCTAAAGTAATTAATTCACTTATGGATATTTCATAATCGACTGAAACTCGATTGACACTGGCCAGCTGATAACATAAGCTCCTGGCAGTGCAGTGATGACCTATGCCCGAGATGTTCAATTCGTTATCTGACAAGGAAGGCATTTACTATATATTTACCCGGAAGGAGTCTTGTCCCTCTCAATCAAGCTTGAAATACGGGATAATTTATATATGAAACATGTTAGAATTTATCTAATATAAAACACAAAATAACAGAATAATTCATACATTAAAATGATATAATTTAACACTGCGTTAGTATATCGACAGGTCACTGGTCACTCAGGCTTTAAATGCCCAAGAATAGCTTGTTGATCAACCAACACAGAGGCACTTTCTTACAATGGTTTGCTTTGACAGTTGTAACTATATTAGGGATAGTATCATTTTCTGTTTACATGAATGATGATAAATCAATTTCATGTTGGCTAAAGACTTTTGTCAAATGTGCTGTTTGTTCAATGCCACCATATGATTAGCTAATATTTGAACATTGTGGACTGTTGCTGTACCAAAGAGCGTGTTAGAACATGAATCAAGCAAGTTTAACAGTCCATTCTTCTTCTTTATGGTATCAGGTAGTAGGTGTTCCAGTAGAACTGTTTTTGAGCTTTACAGGTATCATTTATTCGATGAGAAAACTGAGATTTGAAGAAAACGTTTTTGTCAGAACTCTGTATCACATGACATCTGTCATAATTCATACAAGAAAGTTCAAATATTGGCAAAATATTTTAATGTAGATATATTTTATATATTATATGTAGAAATAAGATAAGATAAGATAACACTTTATTGCCCAAAAGGGAATTCTTTGTACATTATATATATTTACAATCCAACACTTACAGTTTCAACAATTTAAATGTACATATTTCATTAACATTCCCCAACAGTTTTGTAATTTATGTAAGGGTGTAGCCGTTTCTTACCATGCGCCTCGAAATGCTCATGAAAGCCTTTTAGGCTTCTTCTCATTGTACCCTACCCATTTCACCAAGTAACAGCGCTTACCATTTTCCATTTGTTGCGGGAATGGTCACTTGATTTTTAGACTGTAGGGGCACGTAGGTGCAATTTTCTTTTTGGTCTGAGGGGCATTGGGAGGTCTTGCCTCTCTGTTCGGGGCAAAAACCTGTGGGTCCTCTGGTCATCCATTCTTGCCATTTTACTTCTAAGGGGACCTGATACAAACTCCTCCTTGTCATATTATGTTGATGGCTCTGTATCAGTTGGTCGGAGTTCTGAATAGTGTTGACGATGTCTGGTTAGTTCTGGGATTCGAATACAGAATACAATGACCTTACTGCTGACGATGTAACGTTGTTCCTCAATTCATCTGTTGCATACATCAATGGTGCAGAGGGTAACTGCTCTCTCTCGTTGCTATCCGCTCGGTCAACATCAGTTGGCTCAATCTCTGTCTGCAGTGACTCGGAAGTGTCTCCCAAGTCTTAGCTTTTTGGCGAACCAGGGTTTATAAACTATTCCTACTATAACTAGAATTGTAATTATAAGTAGTTACAATACCAAGTTCTATGAGAGCTTTACGTTTCCGTTTTCCCGTTCTAAAGTTTCCGTTCCCACTGTTTATGAGAGATAACTGTTTGATCAAGTGATTCATTGGTAGTGACTTCATATCTTTAAGGTAATTGAAGTTTACTAATATTGTGGAACGTAGCATGAAAAGGCTCCCAAAGTAAGGCTTCAGTAATATTTGGTAGTACAATTAAACGAATCCTCTACACGTATCTTAGTTTCATTATGATAATATGGCATTAGGCCAGGTGATCATTGGATCCTGAACATGTGGCATTCAACTGTTTCAGGCCGACTGGGGGTGTTATGGTTATCGTGGGTGGGTGGATGATATTTTGTCCACATAGGCCTACTATTGCGAAATCTAGTGCCTCCATAGTGGTGACAATCTATTGACCATTGTTTATAGACCCCTTTTCGCGGGAAACGTCACGCGACGTCCAGCTCATGAATATTCAGTGGAGGCAGAAAGACCGGAAGCTCCATAGCCTGCCTCCACTCGCTTCAACATTTGCAGCGCGTAGTTTTTAAATATTTTAAAGTAAATAAGCCACATAAATGGCATTATTTGTGAGTTTTGGTCGTAAATAAACCATATTTGAAGGAATTTTCACCCGACTGGTGTGTAAAATAATTTTTAGACGAGTTGTGGATTGACATGTGACGCGACCCTCGTGTCTTGTTTACAAACATTGATACATCGTTTGACTTGAAGAATACATGTGCAGCTTGTATAAGTCTGTCCTTTTTAATGAAATATAAATTATCCATGTTAATACACAATCTTCTGGCATGAAGATATATCTTTTGAACATAAAATCCAACTGGTATCGGCCCCATGATCAGGGTAGATTTCTACTAGACTGAGTTCAATATGTTAATTTTACAAGTAGATCGGTGGACTAGCATACTGTCATTTATGAAAAAAATCACTGTTTTTTCAACAAAAACTCAAAATCAACGACTGATAGTTACTACTGTAGTTCTCACTTTACCAAAATTGTATTTCATCAACAACATTGATTTTAAATATTGCCACATGACATAATTTAGTTACACTGAGAAATAGCCAAATCATAAATAAAAAGCTATGAATATTTAGGGGAAATGTGAAAGGAAAATACTAAATTAAACACAAAATAAAAGTCAGATTTTAATTAATGAAAGGCAGTGCATACTAAGGTTAATACCAATCTAATTTTACTAAATTTGAGGCCAACTCATTATTAAAAAAAAAACTATGAATATTTAGGGGGAAAGGTGAAAAGTGAAAAGAAAATACATGCTAGGAGATAGATAATAATTAATGAAAGGTAACACATATTCAAGTTATACCTTCTCCTATTTAAATTTTTCTTAAAGCAATAAAATTTAATTAATAATAACTATTCCATTGGTAAACATTCTCTCATATGGCATTAAGAGATCCTCGGATATTAAGGTACTAGGTGAGGATAACCAATGTATGTAGTGAACCCTTTAAAGTTTATGATAATAAAACAAATTAATAATCACTTTGGACATATTTTTCAAACTTTTTATATATGCCAACCCAGAGCAAATTGGTTATGTATTGTATCCCCCAAAAAAATAATTTTGAAAATGAATTTCATTTTATACTGGTAGGTAAATGTTATCAAACTTTAGGGTGCTTGTACTTACAATACAAATGTTACTCAAACTTCCCACTGTTCATAAATTTGCTATGCCAAATGACAATCAATAAGTTATGCAAAACAACATGAATATACATACAAACAAATCAATAAATCTAAGAGATTCATTCCTACAGCAATAATACCATATTACTTTCCTATTCATTATTAAATAACTGATTGTATAATACTTTATTCTGGGCTTATACACACATTATCACTTTGAAAAACTTAAATTTATGCTTTGATTGATTGATTGACAAGGATTTGGAAATATGTATTCAAATGATATATCTTAACATGCTCCATTAAATCCCCTACCATGTACACCTAACATGTACAAATCAAACACAAAATCTCTCTTATTTGATATATCCCATACCTCCACAGATATAGAATACAAGATTAAATCTAACCTTTTTGGGTGTTATGATGGGAAAATGGGATTTTAATCAGCTGGTTTGTATTTTTATTTTGTCTCTTGGATGCTTATAAATTGCTGCAGTTGGTTTTAGTATCCTAAACACTATTTTCCTGGATTTATTTTATGTTAATTATATGCAAAATTCTCATGTTTTCAAACGTGATCTGGCAAATTAAACAACTGTAATTCAACAAGTCAATGAAATATTTTATTTATATATATTTAAATGAAATTAAGGAATTATACATTTATGTTCAGTAAAATTAGGAAACTACCGTTACTAAGGTCAAATAAAAACAACAATGTGAAATAGCGAAGAAATTGCACATCACACCCCTGGCAAAATAATCGACCTAGAACGATCTGAAGTCTGCAGAACATAACGTTGTAAAGTAAACTGATGCTCTGATTTATCATTTACACGTATCTGGACTATCATCTCCAGAACGATCTCTGTGAAAATGTGTGGCGCCCAATCTCTCTCCAGTTGGACCACTCAAAGTCAACCATGACTATTTCAATGTTTACGTTGTTTTGCAGACTGAAAATCTGATTGCAAAGGATTTTACTGATTGACAGCCTTCAACCTCAAGTTTTTATTATTCTATAATCACACAGGATATCATTCACTTACATTAGAAACATATCAGCCGTTGATATTACCGCTCATTTGTAACAAAATGCTTATGAGTTGCCGCTTCGCTCGCCGCCATGTTTTGCCTCCACCTCGATCAGCTGTTATGCTAATGAGGTCAAGGTCGTATTTAAATGAGCGCGCGAAAAGGGGTCTATATAGTATTGGTGATTGATTGATATAGTAATTGGCTTAGATTTACTTGATATAAAGGATTGGTCACGTGACAACAGCCTGTCATCGTGTCTGTACAAACACATTGCTCTGACCCCTCTTGTAATATATATTTGGTGCGTTCGACGTTAATGCCAATCATGGGAGATTCTACTTTGTATTTAGCAACCATGTTTTCCATCGCTTTAAGAGGATTATTATTACTTTGGATAAACGGCATAGGTAAGTTATGAATCTTATAAATTAGAATAGAATAGACATTCCATAAATCGTTTTCTGGCTCAGCTGCCAAAATGAATCGGGGTCGAAGGTGGTCCTGAATATCCTTTAATACTAATAACTCGTTAGGCGATATGGTACTTGGTGACAAGTGTCCTAGACATAACATACTAAATTGATTCTTGATATGCTCAATAAAAACATAAGTGTCTGAAGGGCTTGTCGTAATTATCCGGTAAGTAATTATATTTGAAGATAAGTGCTAACCTGTCCATACGTTGGTCTAATTGAAGAGTAACATTTTCTTATAGTCTTCATCAAATTGATGGAGGTATGATCATTGATGGATATGTATGATACTGGGCAAATTCCTGATCTAGATTTTCTAAAGTATGATCTAGACCTATGGTTTCTTTGTCTAACTTTATAAACATACTTTCCACACTATTGATCTTATAATTATGGTACTGCTTAAGAATGTGACGTATAACTGCTGTAGTCCAAGTTAGATCACTCTTGCACTTGTCAATAAACCTTCTATATGGTTGAAGATCGATAACAGAAGTCACTAACCACTTCGACCTCGTAACAGAGATATCATTGACATTTTCACAAACAACATTTTCTGAAACGATAGACATGGCTGAATCCAACAGTTAAGACGATAATACTTAGACACATATGCATTATGTCTTAAACACATAAATAAACCATAAAACAACTAAGTGAATACAAAACAAAACCGTCTGACTAGTTCAGATGAATACTACTGGTATGTCAATGTCAACTATTAAGATAATACTAGGCTATATAATCATCATAGAATTTATGATACAACTTTTCAGAGGTTCCACTACTATGAATCCTTATAGCAGCTGGGCTACCGCTTGAAGGAATGCTTTGATTGATTCCTTAGGTTGGGTCAACTTGTTTGTTTGGGAGATTACATCAACGTCCATTTGAGAGTGCTTTTTCTTGTTGGATTCGCTAGCTTCTGAACTATGAAGAACATTCGTATCCATGGGCTTCTGCCTCATGCGTTTTGCTAATTCTGCAAGTGGAATGTCTTCTTCTTCTACAGTATCGGATCGCTCCTGCCCATACCGCTCTCATGTCATATTCTGCTTCATCATAACTGGAATCAGACGAAGGTGGAACAACGTAATAAGCCTTACATTTAAGTCTTCCTTCTTTGTCCTTGGGGATTTCCCATTGGTCCAAATTAGCAACTCGTAGGTGTTCAGCATGGGCTTTTGTTACTGGACCGTTGAGTTGGTTACATATGATGTACATGACGGGGGAGGTCTGATCAATAACCTGATAGAATGGTTTTGTATTTTGCTCTTTCTTTGGTGCAACCGGTAGTAGACGGATCTTGTGATGTCTGGTCCTGTCACCATATTTGGCTTGCCTTTGCTTTGCTTTTTTCATATTTCGATGTACTAACACAAACTGCTGTAGGGCAATCTTGTGCTCCTCTTAACCTGCATATTGTATTCTAGGTTTCAGTAAATTGTTAACTGGTAGTACAACATCTCTGTTGTACAGGAGGAAGAAAGGTGAACATTTTGAAGACTCAGATATATGAAATCTGATAGCTGCTACTGTTTGATTCAGGTAAAGGTCCCAAGTCGTCAAAGAGTCTTCAAGCCTCTTGGCTAATACATCATTTTGAGTTCTATGAAACCGTTTTACTCGCGCATTTAACTGAGGATGGTAGAAAGATGTTCGAACATGGTGAATTCCTAAAGTCTGAAGAGTTTCTCTTACTGTTTGATTGTTGTTCTCAGTACCATTATCTGTCACGTTTTCCAATGGGCATCCGTGGCGTGGAAATATTTCTTCTATTATCAGATGTGTCAGGGTTGCTGCCGTCTTGTCTGGAACTGCAAAAGCCTCAGGCCATCCTGAATAATGATCTACAAAACTTATTATGTATTTATTGTCCTAGAGAGTGGTCGGATACGGTCCGGATAAGTCCATGCTGACCTTAGCAAATGCATATGGTGGTATTTCTGTTTCTTGCAAAGGTGGCTTGTTAGCTTTCATGCAACGGCTTTGACAGGTGACACATTTGGATACGTACTGTTACAGTTCTTTGTACAGGTTTGGACAATAGTACTTCTTCCTTGTGGACTCAAAGGATTTGTCTACGCCAATGTGTCCTCCTTCGTTGTGGTGCTGTTTCACAACTATTTGCTTGAGGTGTTTGGGTACATACAACCTAGTAAACGGTTCGTCATCACAGTCGGTGATATAATACACAATCCCTTCAATCATAAGGAGTTTTTTTAGTTGAGCTTTTTTGTCCGTACCTTCCTCCAATCACTTCTTGATGTCCTTGTTTCCTTCATCTTTACTCTACTCTGTAACCATGTCAAGTTCGGTATCCATCTTCGGCTCAACCTCACAGCTTGCATAATCTTTAACTGTGAACTTACCCGAGTCGAATACGTTGATTTGGAGACTGTTGTCAACCCTGTCAACCTCTACTTCAGTTTCAGTAGGTGGAATGTCCCGAAGGGTGCCTGGGTACTCTTGAGTAAGTCTGCACAGGTGTTATCCTTTCCCTTTATGTATTCAATGGTACAGTTGTATTCACATATTCTCAAGGCCCACAGTTGTACTTTTCTGTTCTGCATCTGTGACTCCAGTAGGTAACACAATTGTTGATCATCAGACTTGATTTTGAACTGCGAATTACGGAGGTAGTGTTCTAATTATTGAAGGGCATAGTGAATAGTGGATAGCATAGGGCTCCTTTTCATGCCCCGATACAGGTGTTGCTGGAATCTGTATACAACGTGTAGGGCTGCTTTGGATCAGGATATGTCAACAAAGGGACAACTGTCAGACTATCTTTCAGATAGTTGAATGCTTGCTGGCATTCGTCGGTCAAATGGAATCTTGCAAACGTCTTTGTTAGTTTTACAATAGGCTCCGCTATTTTTGAAAAGTTTGGTAGGAATCTCTTATAGTAGCTACACATCCCGACAAAGCTTGTCACCTCCTCTAGCACTTTTGTCGTAAGGAGAACACGACCAAGTATGGATCAGGTTGGAGAGAGCAAGGTTAATTCTCTGCAGGTTTACAACAACAGTCATCATCTGGTCTAGCTCATCGACTTATGCTTCTTAGGACAGGAGTTGGACTGGTATGGAGAGGGTCGCAAGCCACAACTGACTCGGACCTCATGTCAGTGTCATTATCCCACCGGTATGTAATACCGTGGGATATAGTCATCACCCCGTCCGTCTGTCCGTCCGTCCGTCTGTTCATCAGTCCGTAATCATTTCGTTTCCGGAGCAGAACTCGAAAACCATTCATGATATCCTTCTGAAACTTCCTATGTGTATTACCCACCTACTGAAGTTGTGCCTTTTTGACATTTTGAGATTTCTGAAAATTATTTTTGTTTCCTTAGAAACAATGTGGAACCGGTGGGATATGTCATCTTCTGATAACTCTTGTTTTATACTAGTGTTGATGGGGAAGTAACACAGCAAAAATGAGCTGGTTTCCAGAACACTGAAACTAACAGGATACCCAATGGAAACCATTATTTCCAGTTGGTATCCAGACAGTTTTTCACAGTTTCCATGTGGTTTCCAGCAACACTGAAACTGAATTTTGCACCAGTATCCGGATGGTATCCAGTGCGAATAATTACCCACTCCTCCAAGTGGTATCCATCTGGTTTCCATGAATAACTTTCTTGTAGGTTTCAACTCAGTTTCCATGTGATAGTTTCCACTTGGTTTCCACTTGGTTTCCATATTCCTTAGTTTACACTTGGTTTCAATTTGGTTTCCATGTTCAGGTTATCTGTAGGTTTCAGCCTGGTTTCCATGTTTAGGTTTACTGTAGGTTTCAGTCTGGTTTCCATGTTTAGGTTTATTGTAGGTTTCAGTCTGGTTTCCATGTTACGGTTTACTGTAGGTTTCAACCTAGTTTCCATGTTCAGGTTTACTGTAGGTATCAGTGTGGTTTTAGTATAACGGTTTACTGTATGTTTCAGTCTGGTTTCAGTGTAATGGTTTACTGTAGGTTTCAGTGTGGTTTCAGTGTGATTTCAGTGTAATGGTTTACTGTAGGTTTCAGTCTGGTTTCCATGTTAAGGTTCACTGTAGGTTTCAGTGTATTGGTTTACTGTAGGTTTCAACCTGGTGTCCATAGTTGACATGTGCATGTTGTTCTAAACACGCATAACAAGCATGTTATGATTTAAATGAATACAGTGTTAACACCTACAGCATCAACTGCTATCTTCATCAAGAGCAATTATGCTTCTGAGAAAATAATTCTTGTAATGACAAAAACAATTGTACTTTGTTATCAAGTTTATTACATAAAGTGCCAATAGCAAAGTCAATCTTGGAATGTTATTTTAACTAATTGCAAAACAAGAAAAGACATTTTGCCTGTTGTGTACTAGTAATACAAAACAAGTGTGTTGCATTATTTAGTTTATTACGTAAGTGTCGATTGCAGAGCAAATACTTGACTAGGAGAAGACATCTGACAATCAAATCTAAGGAATGTATTCAAATGATATCAAGTACACAATACCATATAGTAATAGTATTTTTGAAGATCCTAGATATACATTTACAAATTGCATGATTTAAAATTACTTCATAAATCATCCAGCAAAATGCCATACCTGGATGACGAAGTAAAATAACAGGGCATTGTTGCTGATTAAGAAAGAGGATCACTGATAATTCTGTGGTTATATTCTCGATTTATACTGTGCTGCCGGCCATTACTATTCAATATATGTTAGGAACAGGTGGTTTTATTTTCCTCGGGTAAACGACCCGGGGTTAATTACGTCACTAATCCTCCTGGGTGATTTCACTCTTCAGCTTCAGCTTAAAAAATGTCTGTGTCCTCAATGGGAATGATATTTCGACCAAATGGTGGAACCGACCACATGGTTCCTTCGTGTTCTTCTAGGCTGTAAAAGTAAAACGCACATAAAAATGATATTAATGACCAACATAAATCGAAATTGGTACAACCTCAGTTTTACTTATTTTGAGTGATTTAGTAAGATACAAAGTCATACATTCTGATTTGCCAGATATTATTATTTTGTATACTGCAATTATTACATTAGTTCTTAGGTTAAGTTTTGAAACACATGTACCTGTTATAGGCTACGGTGAGAGGTCATCTTCAAGTTTCCCATGTGCAGGAATGCTGAAATGTTATAAAAGTATCAAATTAATAAAAGAAACATGAATATCAAAGGGGTATTGCATATTATAACTAAATATAATCATAATATTTTATTTTTTTATTTTTTTTATTTTCCATATAAATCTCATAATATGATATTCAAAAATATACATCAGTACAACAACTCTTGAATGTAATTTTTAAGTATTCGTATGTTATAATGAATCAAGAAAGAAGAGACTGTTTGTCTTGATACAATTAACATTGACATCGTTTCATTATAAACTTAAAAAATTCCATTATGCTTTCATAACAAATATCACAACAAAATCTGTCTGATATATCATGCGGCATAGTAAATATAAAGAAATGTTCTACATACGTCGTATGGTATTTACATTCTAACATATTCCCTTCTCCCTATATTTGTTATCAATTTGGAAGATACGTGATGTTGTTTTGAATAATAAATGTGTTATAGATGAATAGTGTGAATTTTAGTTTCAAAACTTTAGAAAAAAGTCCACTTTTGATTTATTTTATTCTGTAAGAATGAAAACGTTTTATACAGGGTGTGCCCTGACTGCTATCAGAAACACAATTACTTTATTTTCAATGTTACAATATTTCGAAGGTATTTGATCAACTTTATTTAAATAGTTATTTCAATCATTAGCATATTGGACACACACAATAAGAAAAACATGAACTGTAAGTATTACATGAAATGCGCACTGTACCTGCATTCAGTTGTAGAAATATCATGTTGTTTTGCCCTCCCTGAATAACAACAGTTGCTGCCACTGAAGTTCGCGTACACCCGGCAGATAAGATTCTGTTTCTTCAATCAGTCACGGGTTATACTGGCAATTTAATCGCGCCAAAATGTGGATGATGAACAAAGCTCTTTGTCTGAGAGAGCACATGGTCTGGCTGTTATATAACACCATATGGTGGACAGCGAGCGTCCGGCGATACGGCCGGCCCATACATTTGACCTACATCTAATTAATAAATTCAGGCTGACTAAATCTAAGGGTTTGTAATTGATATTATTGTTTATATGTTAAATAGTAAGACCAACATTACACACGCAATACAATGAATAATACAATAAAAACATATCATGGTTGATATAAGTAATGGCATTGTCGAAATGAAAAGGAATACGGTACATATCATATCATATCAATCAAGGGTTTCAATTATTTACTTGTTTATATAAATATAACATTTGCAAGACTTTATTTTTCTCAAAAGTATAGTTAACCATTGTTTGTTAATGCTTCATCTGAAAAATTGATTTGAACATGTTTATCATAATAATTGATATTGAATTACTTTGCTTTGAATACATGTGCAATTTGAAATATTGGATAACTAATTTGGTTTCTATGGGTCTTTTGATTTGAACAAATTGTTAACAAATGGATACACGGGTTATTAATTATTTCATTATCTGTTTCCATTACACTTCATTACAATACATAAGACTTGATAGTTTCATGTTGGTTTCCAATTAATGGTATCAGTAATTGTAAATTTCAGGTAATGAAACCAACATTAAACTATACTTGATAGTTTCATGTTGGTTTCAATTTTCGGGAAACAATAATTTTAATTTACACTTATGGAAACCAATATGAAACTTCACATTATAGTTCGAAACCAGGTTGCCAAGTTTCAGTGATAGGATAGCCCTATTACCAAGTTAACAGTTGGTTTCCCGATTTCAGGATACTCAGTCATGTTTGCTGTGGTAGTTTCATGTTGGTTTCCATTTAATGGAATCTTTCAATGCAGATTTCCAGGAATGGAAACCAACATGAAACTTCACTTGATAGTTTCATGTTGGTTTAAATTTTCTGGAAACAATTATTGCAATTTACAGGAATGGAAACTAACATGAAACTTCATATTATGGTTTCATGTTGATTTCCATTTCATGGAAACATTGATTGCAATTTCCAGGAATTGAAACCAACATGAAACACATAACCATGGTTTCCAGTTGGTTTCCATCACGGAAATACTTAATGTTATAGAATCCAAAATGGATTCTAGTTGGAAACCAGGTTACCTAGTTTTAGCAGATGGATAGCAAGTGGATACTCCTATTACCCAGTTTCCAATTGGTTTCCAGATTGCTGGATACTCAGTCATTTTTGCTGTGTAACCCGGGACAGTCTGCAGCTTGGCCACTAGCTTAATTAATTGTTTTGGCATATCAGTATATATATATATATATATATATATATATATATATATATATATATATATATATATATATAGATAGATATAGATGGCTTGCTGATTGTGCCAATAGACTACCGCTTGACCATTACAAACATTAACGATCTTTCTATATCAACAGATTGATTGCTGAGATTGCAACAGGACACTGGATATTAAAACTCGTTGATGAACCAAAGTGCCAGCGCCACTTTGTTACATTCGCCCCTATCTTTTTAAGAAATATGGTACAGATTTCTCTAGTTAACCTTTATCTTTATGAGCCAGACCACGACCAATTATAATTAAACATAGAATAATCATAATATTCTTTAACAGTATACATAAGTAAGCATTCAATACACTGAAATATTCCATTGTTTTAAAACGAACACCACACGACATGTCATTCCGTAGAATATGTCAGTCCAAAATACACAATCATATACATGTAATCTATGTCCAGTTCATATATCTTTGTGGTTGGGGAATTCCATATCCATCCTCGGAATTACTCCTCCTTGCCATGAGACTTTTAGGTCTTCCGGCTATTTCCTCGTCCTTCGGTTTTCATCCTTGGCAATTCTTCACGTCATTCCAGTATTGTCTTCTGCTTCTGTCGTCTAGAGGTTACTGCCGAACTGCAGGACTAGATAGATGACGTTGTTACTTTCGAGAGGTGCAGTGGGGCAATCTCTGCTGACGTTCTCACCGTCGTCCTGGTGAACAGGAGCCATCTCATGCTCAGGTAGGGTAGGGATATATCTCCCACGCCTTCTTCCCAGGATCAACCTTCTCCCAAGCCCGACTCCTATGGCTACCACTATCAATATGCTTATTCCTAATGATATTAATATTATCCAATGTTTCCATGTCCAACTTCTAGGCTGTATATCCGGTATATCCTTGATGCTATCTAGTTGCTTAATCATTGTGACATTGGGATCTAACTGACTTCTTTGAGAGAGGGGGGTAATTTTGTCAAGTTTACCTTCTTTGCATGATCAATAAATGGGGACCATGAGTTAATACTAAAGTTAGGGAATGTTGATACCACTTTAATTAATGAATTGGGTATGTGATATTTACTTTTAGCTTTAAAGTAAGGTGGTAACGTCAAAGAGTCATGAAATGCTGTACAACTTGTTTTAGTCTAATAAATCCCATAGGTGGGTCGACTGCAACATCACGATTATTATGCTCTCTTTGTGTACAAACTATAGAAAATACTATTTTATGATTTGTAGCCACCATCCAAAATCCGTCTGCAATATATTCTGCTAGTGGTAATGTGTGTAGCAAAGTAAGGAGACAAACACAAGAATCTTCAAACAATAGGTTTTATTCGCTCATCATCTGGCGGGCGTCTCGTCCTGTCGTCCAGGTCAAGTGGAGATCTGTCCTGTTCAGTGGTGAGACGAAGTCTGCCTCAGTCTCGAGAGTCTGTCCTTATATAGGCGACTGGGTGTCACATGTTTCGTTGTTTTGACCAGTGTGTAAATCCAGGGTGACTTAAGCGATTACAGTGTCAGCAATTTATCTTTATCTTTATCATAAGCCACATAATCCTATTTTGACCACCTACATGATTAGCCCTGGTCGTTAAATGGCTTCTCTACGGTCAATCAGTGGTCATTCGGATTACGAGCTTGAGACACTGTCAGTCACCACAGTCCCAGTCGTTCAGCAAGGTACAGAAAGTCTAACTTTGTTACATTCGCCCCTTTCTTAACAAGAACATTTCTGTACAGAAATTTTCGTGATGGACAACATTAGATGAGTATTAATTGATAACAAAATATATTATATACATTAAAGTCTATGGCCTAGGGTGTTGGCTTAACTTAGAGCCTCTCGATGCACACCGAGCACATGGTAAGCGTCACAGAGTAGTCATGATCGTCTAGAGAATCAGGTCTTCTTTGCGTTGTGTTACAGTATATATTTGATTACTTTGGAGTCCTTATATACAACACAGCCCATGGCATAGGGTGTTGGCTAAAACTAGAGCCTCTCGATGTACACTGAGCACATGGTTAAAGTCACAGTTCATATCATGCACAAGGTTAAAGCACACGTTAACCTCGTCTGCTTCCGAGACGGCTACAGATGGCATCCTTGCAACTCCACCAGGTTGAAAGCTGGATCCAGCTGATGTCCTTCATGGATCACGTCTGGTCATATCTAGTCCAGGGTAGAGTTGTCTTACCCCAGGCGCCCTGGTTCTACTGCCTCCGAACTCGTCCGTCTCGCCTCCCGGTAGAAGTGGTGCAGAGGCTACCCGCTCTCTGTTGGTGTTACCCGCACCTCCCGACTCAAACAGCAACATTTCGAAGATGGGAGCAACCTGGGTGTGTGTTTTCTCATCTTTATTCTTTTGGCAAGCCAGGGTTTAACAAACTTTCTATATCCCACTATACTGACTATTATCAAGCTGATTATAAAACCTACCAGAATGAAGTATTCCCAATAAGAACGATCCCCATTGTCAACAGTTGTGTCCATATCCCTTAACTGTTGAATTAAATGTCTTATTGGAATGCTGTCTAATCCCTTTAGCTTATCTGGTAATTTAGTTTGGGAATTGTTTGCGAAGGGGTTCTAATATAAGCATATTAGAGATATCTATAATGCGTATCAATCCCAGGAAATCATTGTCTACAGAATGTCTGGTTTCATTATGATAATATGGTAACAGCGTAAGATGGCCATTTGAGGCGGAACAAGTCTCATTTAATTTGATTACATCCAAGGGAGGATGTACTGATACTGTACGCATTTGTCGCACATCGTTATCACAGACCACTGTGAATTCCAACCTGTCAGCGGTTGCTATGGCCCACTGACCATCAGAGAGGTATTCGGCTTGAGGCAAAATAGCACGTGGCTTGACCTCAGTGTCACTCCATGCCTTTACTCTCTCCTCGCTCCTAACAAATAGAGCGATGATACAGAGGCGGCTGAGGTTTATCGGATAAACGGGACTTTGGATTTGACAGTAACCTGTCATTGGAACTGTACACATACTTATTTCTGATTCTTGCAAAAGAAAGTATTTCGTGCGTTTACCATTTGTTGCTATGAAATTAGTCTCCAATCTATATTTTGATATCATCTTATCTATTGCGTTTGATTTAGCATTAATTTTGTTAAATATTATTGGAATGGGAAGGTTATGGGCTTGTAAATTTCGAAGTGACAGTTCAAGTCCAATAATGGAAGAGGCACTATTACCAATATCTTGTTATCATAAAGGACCGTGTTACATTTCAGTGTCTGATAGAATCTCCACAATTCTTTTTCTGGATCTCCTGCTAACCTAAATCTAGGAGGTAGATGTACTTAAATATCGTTCAAAATCGTCATTAATTCCGTAGGGGTGATAGTACTAGGCGACATATGACCTAATGATAACATATTTAATTGCAGGTGGATATGTTCGAGGTATGTCACCAGAAGTTGTATGGTTTTTCTTATTTCTTGAACCACTAGCTTTAATTGCAAATAAGTTTTCATAGCCCAGTCAAGGTTTGAGATATGCACATTAAAACGGTAAGTTACATTTGCCATATTCTCTTTGATTACTTGTAGCTTGCCAATAATAATGTTTATTGCGTGGCTTTCAAAAAAAAATAATTTCTACTCGGGATACATTTAGAAGAGTCAGTCCTTCTTGCACAACGTGAGCTAAACTTGCTTGGTTGTCGGATAACTTTTTAACATTTTTTTTGATATGGATAAATCTTCATCTGACACCGTTCCAAATAGAAAACTAAGTGTTTTCCCAACGAAAGGTAACAGTGATATTTTTGGTCTTGATAATCGATGATATTCGAGAAAGTTCAACTACGTGTTCAATGACTAATTTAGGCCAACTACGTCCTGATCTAACTTTTGAAACATTCTTACAACTCCTGATGAGCTTTTTGAATATTGTTCACTAATCAGCTGTTGTATTACCATAGTTGTCCCTGCGATTTCTTTGCGACATTTCTCGAGGAAAATGTGAAATGGGTCGAGGTCAATCACTAGTGTAATTAGCCATTTTGACCAAGAAGTTGTTATATCGTTCATTTTATGGAATATTATGTTTTCAAACATCATTGTACCACTGGCTATACCAATTAATAAGAACAATAGGACACCCATCTTGTGTCCTGAAAACACAATGTATGTACTTATATGCATAAACTTTGATACTCCTTTCTACTATCTGTCCATACCGTCACCATATAATAAATACCCTTTAATTCTACTGATTACTACGTCACTGCATACTGTCAACTATATACACAAAATATCTGTCGTCATTGGAACAGTCCACACGAGCAACCGTTTTACCTAGAATGAGGTCAAACCAAGCCCTAAGGTTTTGTTCATTGGTGGCCGAGGTAATGGCAGTGGCTGGATTTGGCGGGTTTTCGCACATAATCTTCTCTTTAAGATAGTTGTACGCCAACCCATCTATAAAAAATCCAACCACCTGCCTCTCAACGGCCATGGCGTTACCCTCCCGACCTAGCCCTGCATATGCCTCCTCTGCTTGGTTCAGGAGCTGTTCAGCAAACATCTGAACGCTCTCATCTGGACGTTGCTTAAGCATCCCGAGCACCATGAAAGCAGGCTGGGTGTCATTGATTTCAGGGAAACCCCTTGCCAGTTCATTCTTCAACTCATCCCAGGTAGCCTGGTCATGGTCGTGCATGTAACGCTTAACAAAATTGCTGACCGTGCAACTACTACTTTGGTATGAAATGATTTCTTTTGGTTTCCTTTAGCGTTGGTCAAAATTGAGTATTTCTCGATACTCTTTACCCATGTTTTGAAGTTCTTAGGAAACCCCTCAAAAGTACGGACAATATTTGAGATTCTATGCGCGCTTTAAGTGGTTGATAAATTTGCAAGCTGGTTCGTTATCTGCCCTGCTTTACCCTGCAGAAAGTCACCCGTCGGTTTGAATCAGACTGGGCAACTTTGTTACAACCCTCAGATATATGAAATCTGATAGCTGCTACTGTTTGATTCAGGTAAAGGTCCCAAGTCGTCAAAGAGTCTTCAAGCATCTTGGCTAAAACATCATGTTGAGTTCTATGAAATCGTTCTACTCGCGCATTTGACTGAGGATGGTAGAAAGATGTTCGAACATGCTGAATTCCTAAAGTCTGAAGGGTTTCTCTCACTGTTTGATTGATGTTCTCAGTACCACTATCTATCAAGATTTCCAATGGGCATCCTTGGCGTGGTAATCTTTCTTCTACTATCAGATGTGCCACGGTTGCTGCCATCTTGTCTGGAACTGCAAAAGCCTCAGGCCATCCTGAATAATGATCTACAACACTTATGTATTTGTTGCCATAGAGAGTGGTCGAATACGGTCCGGATAAGTCCATGCTGACTTTAGCAAATGCATATGGTGGTATTTCTGTTTCTTGCAAAGGTGGCTTTTTAGCTTTCATGCAACGGCTTTGACAGGTGACACATTTGGATACGTACTGTTACAGTTCTTTGTACAGGTTTGGCCAGTAGTAATTCTTCCTTATGGACTCAAAGCATTTGTCTACACCATGTGTCCTCCTTCGTTGTGGTGCTGTTTCACAACTATTTGCTTGAGGTGTTTGGGTACATACAACCTAGTAAACGGTTTGTCATCACAGTCGGTGATATGATACACAATCCCTTCAATCATAAGGAGTTTTTTTAGTTGAGCTTTTTTGTCCGTAGCTTCCTCCAATCACTTCTTGATGTCCTTGTTTCCTTCATCTTTACTCTGCTCTGTAACCATGTCAAGTTCTGCATCCATCTTCGGCTCAACCTCACAGCTTGCATAATCTTTAACTGTGAACTTGCCCGAGTCGAATACGTTGATTTGGAGACTGTTGTCAACCCTGTCAACCTCTACTTCACTTTCAGTAGGTGGAATGTCCCGAAGGTTGCCTGCGTACTCTTGAGAGTAAGTCTGCACAGGTGTTATCCTTTCCCTTTATGTATTCAATGGTACAGTTGTATTCACTTATTCTCAAGGCCCACAGTTGTACTTTTCTGTTATGCATCTGTGACTCCAGTATGTAGCACAACGGTTGATCGTCAGTCTTGATTTTGAACTGCGAATTACGGAGGTAGTTTTCTAATTATTGAAGGGCATAGTGAATAGCATAGGGCTCCTTTTCAATGGTTGACCAGCGGCACTGGGTATCTGTCAACTTGTGGGATAGAAAGTGAATTGATTTTTCAACTTCCCAAGTATACCCCGGACATACTTGCGTGAGGCACGCCCCGATGCAGGTGTCGCTAGAATCTGTATACAAGGTGTAGGTCTGGTTTGTATCAGGATATGTCAACAAAGGGACAACTGTCAGACTATCTTTCAGATAGTTGAATGCTTGCTGGCACTTGTCGGTCCAATGGAATCTTGCAAACTTCTTTGTTAGTTTTACAATAGGCTCTGCTATTTTTTAAAAGTTTAAAAATCTCCTATAGTAGCTACACATCCCGACAAAACTTCTTACCTCCTTTACGGATGTGGGCGCTCCCATCGTTTGTATAGCCTTCACCTTCTGCTCGTCTGGCTTGATCTTCTTCGAATTGATGGTGAATCATAGTTACTTAGTTTCCTTCTTGGCAAAAGTACATTCAGAAAGTTTAAGTTTAAATGTATGTTCTTGTAACCTGTCAAAAACTGCCTTGATGTGTCCTAATTGTTCTTCTTTTTATGCGAGAGAATATGAGAATATTGTCTAAATACGCAATTGCAAAGGCACCCGTACCTTCTAGTACTTCATTCATCAGTTACATGATGATAGATGGGGAATAACACAACCCGAAATGGCATCACGAGAGTCCTCAATGACACTCAAAGGCTGTCTTCTCCTTGTTGTGGGGGTCCATTCCCACATGCCAATAGCCAGACTTCAGGTTCAGCGTTGTGAAGCACGCAGAATGTCCAAGTTGTACTAGGATATAATCTGTCAATGGCAGCGGTGTCGATTTTGGCCGAGTAATCTTATTGAGCACACGAAAGTCCATGCAGAACCTCTTAGATCCATCCTTTTTATCAACAACCACAATAGAGAAACTTCATGGTGACAGAGCGTTGAATAATGTCAGCCTCTAGCATGTTATCAATAGCCTTGTCTACTATTTGCCTTTTGTCACTTTGCTGTTCCCCATCATTGCTTAAACCAGTAGTTACTTTTCCAAGCAAATTTAGAGAAGGTTATCAAAACAATAACTACTAATTTATTAAGTATGTCTTCGATGTATCTGTCTAAACTGTTTCTTTTTAAAAAATATTTCATGAAATATTCTGCTTCTACATTATTTGGAAAAGTCAAATAAGATTGTATTTTCCAATTCCTCTTCTCTATTACGTGATCATGATTGTATTAAATACTTACCTTTGCTCTGTATCTTGTAGCCATCAGGCGTTTCGTTATTATGGATCTTAATCACATGATAAGAGCAGTCAGAAATCGCCGGGGGTCATCCCATGGTCAGGGTTTGAGCACTGGCAGTATGACGGACAATAGATTATGTAATACTATGTAAGTAAGCCTCACCACATACCAGCTGAGTTAGTTTGAACTTTCATTCCTGATGAAGCGAGCAATGTGCTTGTGAAACGTTGACAATGTATTTATTTGGGTGGTTTTTGACAATGTTTTAATAGAAAAATTATGTAATATCATGTAACTCCATTTGTGCACCATACTGTCTCTCTATTGCTACTTACTGGTACCACTCCATTGTACGAACAAACAAACTTAGAAATTGTTTAAAGGACAGAGTTTTCTTCTTTATGGTGCCAATAGTGTTGTCAATTACACTTTGAAAAGGGTATATAAGGTGGGTCAGAATTTATTATTGGGTTGGAATACAGAGGGCCAGTTTTTATCACGGTTATAAAAGTTATTTTTTTAGTTGCAATAACCTTTCTTACTTCGAAAATGTCTTTCAAAATAATCAAATCTTTCTGGTTTCTCTAACATAATGTCTGATACCACATAAATGAAACTATTTTGTTGGCAGATATGTGAATCGGTTGTCTATCAATGTTAACTGTTCCAAATCAAACAATAAATTTTTTTAAATTTTGTAATGCATATAATCATTAATCTAAAGATCTTCAGGATCATTCTAAAATTCGTGTGTTTCTCTATATTCCCAATTAACACGACAGATACTCTCATTCAACTCGTTACAGAAACAACAAGTTAAGTTTGTCAACAAGTTTCATTTGGAATAGTTCCTTTGTTAATTTATCATTGTTAAATATAGTTACTGCTATGTTGGAACATGAATTGAATGTTAAGGAGTTTGACACCCTTTTAACCATTTCTGTAAAACATGAAACTCATTTTCCAGTCAAAATTCAAAACCACAAAAAAACGCTTACCATTCAAGACAAACTTTATACGTCAAAAGTGTTGAAATGATATCAATGTCTTTGAATATGAAGGTAAATAAATATTTGTTTTGTATTTCATGTTATATTGTTCTGTATTTTATGTAAATGTAATAAAATCCTTGGTAACACTTCATTGAATTTTGTTCTTTTTAAGTGTGAACCACTGAGCTGAAACACGAACCAACTGCTTTAAAAGATTGTTTACATATTTTGTAATTCCACCGCACACGGTTCACTGCAGAGTTTCTTGGATGAATGGTTTAAACATATTTATTTCTTTTCTAGAAGAACCGGATGGGTAAACAAGCTCAAAGCTTATCTGAATACCGCTCCAGTGTACAAAATACAATTCAAGTCATGGTGTATTTACAAAAGCATGAATATTTACAAAAGTCAACACTAACACAAATCTTAACAAGTTCATAACACTAATTGTAATGTGATATTTCAAAACAACAAATGCCACAGAAGTCTCTCATCATGAAAATACATAAACGTGACAAGTTATTTCTCAAATCTGCCTGTTAAATCTATGAACATGTGCACAGAAGTTAAAAGTTTATTATTTTCAACAGAAGAACAGGTTGGATTCCCAAATAGGACTGATTTCAAATCATATCCCAGATTATAAAAGAACAAATTTTTCCTTATAACATTGTAAAGAGGACATGAGAAGAAATAGTGAGATGGGTCTTCATAATCATTGCCACATGAGCAGACAGGTGTTTGTGATATGAATCGTTCGTACTTATGTGCGTTTAGGTCACTGCATCCAAGTCTGAGGCGAGAATGTATGATTTGACAAAACCTGTTACCGTTATTAAGGTCAAAATGGGTGTATGTGTCGGTATCTTTTAGAAATGCATTCTTAAAACTAAGTAAGGATTGTGAATCTCTGTGTTCTTTCGGTAATGAGTTCCATAATCTAACAGTATCAGGAAGGAAAGATTTTGCATAATTTACAGTTTTACAGTTTATGGTCTGAAGTTTTGAATCATCGCGAAGATTATAACTAACAACATCTGAAGTTTTTGGAGGTACAAGGTTGCTTAGGTAGCTAGGTGTACTGTTATTGGTCATCTTATAAAAGAAGGTCATTTTTTTAACGTATCGTCTATCGGACAGTGGTTGGCAATTGGTTTCCTTATATATCTTATTGTGGCTGGTGCCGCGAACGGCGCCACACACTGTTCTCAGAGCATCAATATTGAGCTTTTCAAGCACATCTGCTTGCTGATTTGTGCAATTATCCCAGATATGACTACAGTAGTCAAATAAAGGGAGAATAAACTGTTTATACATGGTTTCTAGTGTTTTCCTGTTTAGACGATATTTGAGACTTCTAAGGCAATTTACCATTGGTGCAACTTTGTTAGCAATGTCATTAATTCGATCATTCCAAGAACAGTCATGTTGTAAAATAAGACCTAAATGTTTACGACTCTGAACAGAATCTATAATATTACCATTCATGATCAGATCTGGCAAATGGGGCGGATGCTTTTTTCGGGTAAAACGAATAGATACTGTCTTATTCGGATTAAATGTGACCTGCCATTTATCTGCCCATTCTGCAATTCGGTTCAAATCGTCATTTATATCATTAGCAGTTTCGATGGGGTCACCAATAATCGCATATAATGATGTATCATCCGCGAAAAGGCGTATATTACTGTTTATACCTTCAACTATATCATTTATATATACAATGAACAAGAGCGGCCCTAATACCGAGCCCTGGGACATACCGGCATAAACAGCTCTTTTATCTGATTTAAATCCATTAATTACAACAGATTGTTGTCTATTTTCAAGATAACTTGGATGAATGATTCTTGGATGAATAAGGGTATTGGTGTTTATGAACCTTCCCTTTCAATAGCTGATCAGCGTTATCGAATGCTACGGATGATGTTGTCTACAATCATCATATCTATGATGTTAATCGACGTCACATCTTTTCAGTTAAGAGTCCAACTTTCTTCTCAATTCCAAGTTTTAAATCGCACAAGTCTCCAACACAGGCTACTTTAAGGCTTGTTGCATTCCATCAACTTCAATATAATAAATAGAGGATATTATATGAGTGTCTATTTCATACTATGTTTACGACACGAGTGCCTGAATATTAGTATTTCCCGAGCAAGAGCGAGGGATATACCGATATTCAGGCACGAGTGTCGTAAACATAGTATGGCATAGACACGAATATAATATTCTGTTTATTACCGAAGTCGTGAAATGAATGGAAACACGCTAAAATCCACTTTCAACCATAGGCTGGCGACCCGCAGTCGCGCATTTAGAACGCAACGTCATAGACGAAACGTGACGTCATAGCATTGTTTATGACGTCACGTCACCATGACAAAGTGATATGTTGCCCTAGGGCATCGTATGAAAATTATGAACCCCGATATGATTGCCCCCGTAGGTAATAATAAAAATTTTGCGCTAACGCAGCGACGTGCAATAAGAAGTTAAGATCAAGCGCGACGCTACGCTAGCACAGAAAAGTTTATATAAATAATTCTTAAATTAAGATAATTTATCACTATGGGCTTCTCACCATTTCCTCAGACTACCACAACACTTCAAAGTGATTTAAATCCCAAAACAGGAAATAATATTTCTAATTAAAAGTTACGGAGACTCCCACTGTTTTACCAAGAGAAGCCAACAACTATAAACAAAAAAACACTATTAATACAAATGGAAATTGATCAAGGTGACTGAAAATCGCCAGTACACATTGAACACATCCCATTTGTTTACATCCGGGTATCAAATTATGTTGTTCCGGTTCTGTGTCGACTGTGCCTCGTAGTAGCCTCGTTTTGACTTTCAAGCGGATGCACAGACAGGTGGTTGGCAGACATGTGCGAACTATTGTTGATCAGATATGAAACTTAAATCAAACACAAGGAGATGGAAGTATTTACATAAAATCAAAGAGCTGACTTGTTTGAAGATAATATGAAATGTTAACATTACCGTTCTAAGGAGATTTCAGAGTAAAGGCGTAAAATACATCTTTTTCATATCCATATGGTGGACATAACTTGTAACATTGTACATACGTGCACACGTGCACATATCACTTCACGTGAATCAGTGATTGGTTCATTGTGACAAAACTGCATGCGTTACACGTGCGTTTGAATCCGAAACATACATTATTTCATGTGTTATAGATGGTATAATTATTAAAAATTGTCATCTCATTAGAGAATGGGTCCATAAAGTGTATTAGATTGCATTATTATAAGACGAATTAAATGGAAAAGAAATATAGTATTAGACTTGCAAGTTTGTTTTTTTTTGTTTTTTTTGTTTGTCAAACAGCTTTTACGAAACATATTCGCATACGTTCAGGTAAAATGTTTCACACAGTATCTTTACACATCTGCTCAATGGCTACTACAATACCCTGAATATCTGCGCCCATTAACTGTCGTTTTGATGTAGGGCGGTAACTCTTCGCTATGGCAAATAATCTTTTAGCCAATGGAATGTTGTGATTTAAAAGTCGGTGATCACGTGATATCTTCTCATGCTGGAAAGGAAGCTCTCTCATTTCCTAGCTAACTTATAGCTAAAACGACAGTTTTTCGGCTTCGGGGAGTCAGGGTATTGGAGTAGAGTAGCGGATACAGTTACACTAATGGAGCAGGACTACGTCGTATGACTCACTTAGTCATGTAAAAATCTCTTTATATGACATAGAACATATCACTTTAAACAGCGGTTTGAAAGACAAGGTGTTTTGAATTCGGACTACTTAAATCGGATTGAAGAGGTCGGAATTCAACTCATGATGACATCAGTCTCTACATTTTTAGCATCGTGTTGTTGTATTTTGAACCTACTTCAATACAAATTCTACAGTGAGAAAGAAGATTAGGAAGAAAGATTCGTTGTATCATACAATTGCAGTTCGGTCTATATGAGTTATGAATATCCTTATATACTGAGGAGACAAACATGAAATTACATTTATGATTGAACTAATGACGCAATGATACACTGATCAAATCTTTGAAGCGGAATACTTAATATTGGTAATTTAGAAGTGGAATGCATTTTCTAGATAACAACATATTTATGGTGAACACGACGTATTTGCTTACTCCTTCATCACTCCACTCCGCACTCGTGTATGTTCACAATAAAGAAGTTATCCAGAAAATGTGTTTTCGTATGCCGCTCACCGTGGATTACATTATCCTGTTGATGGTCTTGAACAGCAAGTGGGATTATTGTATGACAATTGATCATGACATAATGGACGTTGAAATGGTACCTCACACATCCAAAACAAGTAAAAGCACGTACACTACTCAGACAACCCTCCGTAAGACGTTGACATTTACGTCGAAAGTTAGAAGTTTATATACCCTTTCTGTCAGTGCAGAATAAATACATACAGGCAAACTGCGATAAGACACATATCCTGTTTCCAAGATAAACTCATTCAACTGGATCTAGCAAGAAGGGAACACATCACCATGGGTACAGTGGCTGGATGGTTGCATGACAAGGTCTAGATGTGGTTCAAAGATGTGGTTTATGTAGAGTTTAATCCTATTTTCGCCAGTGTAGCCAGATTGCTATATATAATGCTTTATATTGTAAAACATGTCTTTTTGTAATCCTTCGAATTAAGTTTCAAAATGGCACAAGAGACAAAGTCAAAGAAACAAAATTATAACACAACCAAATACTGAGTGTAGACCTGACTTCCGTGTTGACATCACAGTCTATGTCATCTTGACCCCAATCTTTACGTAATATTGTGTTTCGTACGCACAGAGATTTGTTTGTATTTTACTTTAGGATATCTGCACACGCAAACATCACATGAAAGAGAATTTTAAGTGCATCTCCTTTGAAATGAGAAGAGAAAACCAGAGCGTGGACGCTTCAAAGTCAACCAGGGCCGTGTTCAAGATAGGTTTCAAAGTAATCGCTCCATTAGCGATTACTTTTAAACCTCTCTTGAACGCGATTGCTCAATGTAGCGCTACGTAGCAAGGCGAGCAAAGTTAGAGGAATTTGCACTGTGTCGTTCAAGAGAGAAGAAGCGCTCATTGAGCGGTACATTGAGCGATCAATGAGCGCTACGAAGCGCTTCATTTTGTTGAACCGCCGGCAGGACAGTACAGCTTTTCACTGTACGAATGGTTGTAATGAATAATAACATTCACCCTAACCACAATGAGAGAACAACTCAGTTAAATGAACAACCAACTAACCACGTTGCTACAGGTTATCAGTTAATTGTATTAACAAATTTTCGCATTCATCGAACACTCTTTAAATCCAATCCATCTGCTCTTACAGGTTAATTACACCACGCTGAGAGGTTTCCAAGTCAGATGCGTTCAATATATGAACGAACTTTGATTATAAAGTCATATTTACAATCAAATGTACAATATTCGTCAAAATCCCTACAGAACATTAAGTTCCTCTTAGATGTGCAGTCTGTTTCTTTTCCATGAGATACAGACAGCTTTAATACGCTATTAACAGAAAACACGCTCATAACAATCCTAGAACATAAGTAGATTGTGGCCAGTATTCTATTTGATTGGTTGTAGTGATAACATTATACGCCTGAACGTCTTTTGGAAAGCAGTAGGCCTATATACTTCTGATGGAAGGGGAGATAACTTGTGATGTATAATGCAGTAGCCTCGTTCTGGCTCGTTTAAAAAGAAGGCCACAAACAGAAGATGGCCTCTGTCTTGCAAACATCGCTCTGTGTTTACTGTAATTAGCTTTAATGATAAATTCGGTTGAATCTGGTGGCTGATTCAAAGGTTTCCGGTACAGGCAGGTACCGTATCATGAGCGTGTGCACTAAAACGTGAAAATGACTTTTCGATCTGTATAAACTACATTATTAGCAATGGAAGATTACCATCAGTGAAACATTTATTATATCCGATCAGTGCACAGTGACCGGAAGATATTTAGTGAATGTCCACTTTTAATAATTTAAAATCATTTTAAACATTTAAAAAAAAGGTTGTGTGCAGTTAAATATGTTACATTGAATTTCAAAGGTTCGCTAGATCCCCGCACTTCATAGCCACAATGATGTTGCGGGCTTGCTCAAGGAATGATACAAGTATTCGTTATATAAGTAATAATTACTACCATAGTTTCCGACTTGATTCGGGTTATAAAATGACAATTTGTTCTTTAAAGGGGCAGTAGCACGTTTTTTGCAAATTTTATTTTTTCCCCACTTATAATAATAGTTTATGTCATTTATATTTACTTCAGAGGGTAAAACATATTATTAAACAAACATTGTTGCGTATAAAGCAAAAATTGCATGGCGGCCATTTTATTGTGAACTCATTTTTAGCTCATCAGGCCTGAAAGGCCCGATGGGCTTATGGCATGGCATGGTGTCCGGCGTCCGTCCATCCGTCCGTCTGTCCGTCCATCCGTCCATCCGTCCATCCGTAAACTTTGGCTTTTTCGACCTCTTCTCAAGAACCAACGATTCCACAGAGCTGAAATTTTATGTGCAGACTCCTTGGCCAATGGGGATTCTAAATTGTAGATTTCGTGACCCCATGACCCCAAATGGGGTCACAGGGGTCACATCCTTAAAAACCTATTTTCATCTTCTTCTTCAGTTCCAAAAGGTCTAGAGAGATTAAACGTTGTGTGCAGACTCCTTGGCCAATGGGGATTCTAAATTGTAGATTTCGTGACCCCATGACCCCAAATAGGGTCACAGGGGTCACATCCTTAAAAACTTATTTTCATCTTCTTCTCCAATTCCAAAAGGTCTAGAGAGCTGAAAAGTTGTGTGCAGACTCATTGGCCAAAGGGGATTCTAAATTGTAGATTTTCGTGACCCCGTGACCCCAAATGGGGTCACCGGGGTCACATCCTTAAAAACCTATTTTCATCTTCTTCACCAGTTCCAAAAGGTCCAGAGAGGTGAAAAGTTGTGTGCAGACTCCTTGGCCAATGGGGATTCTAAATTGTAGATTTCGTGACCCTGTGACCCCAAATGGGGGCACAGGGGTCACATCCTTAAAAACCTATTTTCATCTTCTTCTCAAGTTCCAAAAGGTCTAGAGGGCTGAAAAGTTGTGTGCAGACTCCTTGGCTAATGGGGATTCTAAATTGTAGATTTCGTGACCCCGTGACCCCAAATGGGGACACAGGGGTCACATCCTTAAAAACCTATTTTCATCTTCTTTTCCAGTTCCAAAAGGTCTAGAGAGCTGAAAAGTTGTGTGCAGACTCCTTGGCCAATGGGGAATCTAAATTGTAGATTATGTGACCCTGTGACCCCAAATGGGGTCACAGTGGTCATGATCTAAGAACATATCTTTTGCTTGTTAACAATAACTTAAAGGTGCATCCATTGTGTTTCATAAAATTTAATTTGACTTTAATACGTCCCAACACACCATATGTGCTGTTTATAATACTAACAAATTCACCTAGCTTGCATATTCATCCCCAATCGCCAAACATATCATAATTACTAGTTTCCAATTAAAATCCAGTAACATCATTATGCATGTGCAGAAACCGAAAGGGCACGTTCTATTTACATGCACAATAGTTATATGACCTATTGAACACTATCAACCCAAATTTGTTATTTTGTCTGGCGTAAATAAGATTTAAAAAATACGTTTGACTCATTGGCGCGCGCCACACGCGGTGCATTGTCCGGTTTTCGATCAGAAATCACTACTTTTACCTTCATATCGTCAATATACTAAGTCGAGTATCATTAAAATGATTGTTTTCGGCAACAGTTGGTACTTCTCGATAAAATAAGACCATTTATAACGTTTGTCATATTTGACCCCCAACAACACAATGGATGTACCTTTAAATATCTTAAATATTCAACTTTAGATAGTAAATCAATGAAATCCTGATGAGCTACAGATCCCATGGCTCTATGTTATTAATTCCCATGGCTTTACAGAAACATGTAAACACATGTTTTAACTTGATTTTCCGAAGAGAGAAGGGTGTTTTACTATTGGTGACATTTTTTTCAAATACATTTCATCAACTTATTTCAGCGAAAAAACGTACTACTGCCCCTTTAAGGCCCGTCCGAGGCGATATGAAAAAATGGGCCCTCACTGACGCAACGAAGAAAGTGTGGTACTATATGAGTTACGTAAACTAAAATAAAAAACTACAGGTTTTAAATTATGCACATTTTCATAACCTGTTCGTTGATATTCAACCTGAGCGATTTAATACTCGATTATCACATATCAAATTAAGTGCAAGACGTAAATGTTCGAAAATCTTGAGCCTCATGCAATCAATTGGTATCGGTAATTTTGAAACAAAGTTTCAAACTTTTTACATTTTAAGAAAACGGATTCCTCATCTTTGCTGCACTGCGTTCAGTGAATTTTGGAAAGTATATTCTTAATAGGAATATATTCGATCTGACTTTCAATATTTTTATTTTCTTCATTCCTATTTATTAATATCTTTGATAAAAAAACGAGTTATGTTTCAAACTAGTTTATTCATAAAATAACATTCCGAAATGTTGGGGTGCAAGGTTTATATTTATTGTTTGTTTGTTAATTTGTTAAATGTTAATTGATAATTCTTGCCCACGTTGAAAATTGTATTTAAAAGAGGATTTAAAAAGTGTCCGTATATTAAAATATCAGGACTCTTTGTACGCTCGATCGTCGATAAAATATGACACT